>VBSM01001044.1:255872-312721 GCA_008086735.1 Cheirogaleus medius | reverse complement strand
AAAAAAAAAAAAAAAAATCTAATATTTTTCCCCTCAGGTGACACTGATTCAGAATCACAGTTACTAAAAGACTTTCTTCACCAGCATCACTGACAGGACCAAAAGGGAGAAAGTAGAAACCTTACTCTATAGTCTTTTTTAATTTACAGAAACTACCAACAGATCTGATACTATATTTTTTCAGGCCCCAGCAGTTGTCCCATAGGATTGAATAGGAAGATAGAGAAAAAAGTAAAAGTATGAGGACTCTATTTTCCATGCTTGTTGCTTAGCATTCTTAATTTTAAGATATTTTCAGTTTCCTAACTTGTTATGAGAACCATGAAGGGGGTGGTGAGGGCATGTGATTTTCTTTTGAGGGCTACCCACTATAAATAATGTAAGAGCAAATTGTTTTCCATTCTCAGTTCTAGAAAATATAAATCAAATGAGAGTAAATTTTTATCGTGAGGATCTGCCCTTCTATTTATAAACCTACTGAATTAGGTATAAAATGAAAATGACCTTATTTTCTGTACAGAATGTTCTGCTCTAAGATAGGAAATGTGATCTGAGTCAATCTGAAAGACATCAGTTACTAGGGGACAGCCAAAAAAATGTAAAGCAAGGCTGACAAGCAAACTTCAGCAAAACTCAAAATTTGTTCCTCACTCTACTTTCTTTCTAATTCTGCTGGGTAACCTACAGAATCCATGGCCATCTGAAAATAAGCTAAAAAACAAACAAACAAAATCCCTTTCAATTTGCCTGAACTATAATCAAGCCTGGAGAAATCCCAACATTAAGAAACCAGAGGTCACAAACTCAAATGCTAGGCAGATAATGCAGATGAGTATAATAAACCATAGGTAAGAAGAATCTGAAGAGACCAAAGCTTGGTGGGGACTGAGAAGACTGATGAATGTATGTAATGTTTCAAAGGGATAATCACATGGTTAGGTCTAACAATTGTCATGTGGAAATAGGGGCTCAGTGTCCCAAGTTTTCAAGAGAAACCAGACACCTAATTTTTTTCTGTGAACTTTCCTAATTTTGACATATGGCAACTAACTGAAAAATTTTTAACTAGTGTGGGCTAAACAAAACACATTTGTGACACAGATCCAGCCTGTGGGTCTCCAGTTTAGCCCCTCTGGCTGTTTATAGGGTTAGGGGCTGATTCCTTCCAGGACTATACCCACCAGGATGCTTAATTTGCGGGACCAAGGCCTGTGTGTTATTTCCATCCAGTCCATATCTGAGCAACCATATGTTTTGAAACCTGGGATCTCTGGAATGTACAATACTTAGATATGGAGCAAGCCATACCAGCAAGATGCCATAAGCCAAGATGAAATGATACCAGGTAGTTTATATCCAGAGAAATATTCTCTACTGCAGTGTCCCAGATATGACCCTGGTGTGAACCCAAGTACTACTGAACTTCCACACAGATAATCATGATAAATGAAGAGACTTCCTATAGACAGCCTGCTTGCACTGCCTTCCCTTGCCTATTTCTAACTAACTTACACTATGATAAACTAGATTTTTCATATGGGATAGTTAGTGCCTTTGCTGTAATTCTCTTTTAGAACATTAGAACTAGTGGGGAGACTGCTTCCTCATGGTACACACACCTAGACGACAGTAATATAAACAGGCAGTTCTCAACATCCTGGTAGTTCTGAATGATAATATGTGGGAAATAATTTCTCTTTCTATTCTAGAAACTTGTCCTATAGATTCTACCAACTATTTCCCATATAAGTGTGTTCCAGAACAACAATTTCATGAGAAGTTTTATGAGGAAAAGGGGGTGGGGGACAGGAATTCAGAGGGCAAAAAGTCTGGAACACAATGAATACTTAAGATTTATATGCAGCAGCTGATACAGCTTTTCAGACACCTTTTAATTCATAGTTCATAAACATATTTGACTATGCCACAGCAAAAATGTATTCGCAATTATGCTGGTACAAATATTTTCATTTGTCTTTACTAATAAGCAGGGAGAATTTTTTTCATAGCTTTAAAAGTAGCATAGATACAACTTTATATTTCTTCTAGTATATTTCATATTGTCTTCACAATTGTAATTGATTTAAATAACTAACATCACTTTAGTTGCTTTAGTGAGCATATTATAAGCTTTTAAAATGACATAAAACAACCTGCTTTTAGAATTATTGATTACTAAAATTCAGTAAGATAATGAGGCAAGCTTTCAATTTTTCATTTCAGATTTATTTTCCACTTGGAATATTACTTTCAGGAACATTTCTTGATTATAAAAAGTAGAATTTCAAAAATTTCACATATAACCTTATATTTAAGAAAATTGGTAAAGAATGATGTAGTATATCATAGTTTTTAAAAGTCTAGGCTCTGGAGTCAAACTATATGTATTAAAAGCCTAATTCTATCCGTAAGTTTTAAGACCTTAGGCAAGCTATATAACTTGTCTGAGTCTGTTTCTTCATCTGTAAAATGAGGATCATGCATATTAACATCATAGGCAAATTATGAGGGCTGAATGATAAAACATGTAAAGTCTGGCACATGGTAATAAATATCAATAAATATCAACAACTCAATAAATATCAACAACAACAACAAATACAAAGAAACTCTTTACCTAGGGGATAGTATGTTCATATTACACATACTTTTTGATAATTGCTATTTGTGAATAATCATCCAGCAAATATTTACTGAGTGTCTTCCATGTAGACTCTGTGCAAGCATTGGGAACACAAAGACATAAGACACAGCTCTTACTTCTAAAAGTTGTTTTTGGAGAAAAAAGCAAATTAAGTTGGTGATTAGCATACTATACAGTAATAGCTTTGAAAGGGGTATATGTAGGTGTATAAAAGCAGGGACCCTTAATATAAGATGGTATGGCTAATAGGTTGAACTCGTGATACATGTTTCTCCAAACACCTTCTTCTTTGTCTTCCTCTGGTACAGAGGCTAGAAAACAAAATACTCTCTGTCCTAGTTTCCTTTGCAGCTAGGGGTAGCCAAGTGACATTACTCTGGAGATTGAAGTTCCTGAAGTGGGTTTCCTGAATGTAAATAGGTGTCCTGAATAAAAAGACAGCTTCCCTAGAAGAAAGCCCTTTTGCCCTTCCTCCCTTCTTTCCTACCTTAGCATTTGGACTAAAGGCATGGTGGTACAGCAGGCCATTAATGCCACAACAGAACAAAAGATGACAGAGAAAATAAAAAAGAAGCTAGGACTCCGTTAGCATTGCTGAGTTACTGTACCACTCTTGAATGCCTAACTTTGGACTTCTTATTTGGTGACATAAACTGTTACTTCTTTAAGCCACCAATAGTTGGGATTTTCTGTTATCTGCAGCTGAATGCATTTCCAGTACATGAACAAAGGTTTCTGAAAAAGGTAACTTCTAAGTTGAGTCCAAAAGCAGTAGGACTTATCCAAGTGCAGAAACCTGAGAAAGGCACAACAGGCAGAGGAAACAGCATCTACAAAAGCCTGGAAGGGAAGGGAGTGTTCATAGTGGCATCTGCTCTACAACATGCACCTTCTAACTTCTTAGATGGCTTTAGCCAGGTAATTTCCAACATTCTCCATCTTCTACTCCCTATGTTTGAGAAATTCAATTCCATATGGTGAGTATTCATTCTTAAATAGCAAATTCTGTGATGATGAATACAAAATGTAATCCTTGACTAATGTTTAGACTTCCAGAAACATACATTTATGGAAATAATTATATCCACATGAATTTATATATACATCATCTTCAACTAAAGCTGCCATGTGTGCTTACTATGTGTCAAGCACTATATTTACACTAATTATCTCAATTATATTCACAACAACTTCATGGGGTAGGTATAAGTATTATCCTCTTTTTTTACAGAGCTTAGTTAGGTTAAAATTGTGGGAAGTTAGAAAATAATGGCAATAACGACAGGAAAAGGATTCAAACTCAGTTCTGTTTAATTCTACAGCCTCAGCTCTGAGCCACTCTGCTATATTGTTAGTCAGCTTCCTTTAGTTTCTGGTCTATTTGTCCCATTTTACCTGCTTAAATGCTTCCTGCACCTATGCAATAAAGTTTTAGTTCCCCATTAGCACTCTGGGGATAAGAGTAGAGGTGGTTCAGGCTGGTTATCTTTTAACGGGAGAGTATGAAAGGAAGGGCCATACCTGAGTAGAGGAGAAGGAAAGGGTAGAATGATAGAAAAAGAAAAAAAAAGTTATTTTCCCTTAAAAGTAATAAGACAAGTTTTCTTTTCTTATTGGCAAACTATGACTAATTCCAAAATATATTCCCAAATATTTTAGTAAATGTATGTTTTCTAAAAGGTATAAATTGAAGGTGGCAACATTTCTTTTTATTTTAAATTGCAATAAGTTTAATAATTGATTCATTAGTTTACACACATTCACACACTCAACAAACATTTATTCATCATCTTCATGTACCCCTGCGTATATTCTAATGAACATGTTCTTACACTCAAGAAGTCAACAACAAATAAAAATGCTAATTATACATAAAGTAAAGACAAATATTTAAGGTACTGGATATCCCAAGTACACTGATTTGATCTTTACAAATTATATGAATGTATTAAATTATGGCATGTACCCCAAAACTATGTATAACTATCAATAAAAATACTTATTAAAAATGCTAATTATAATTATCACAGAGGTGACTACATCATACAAGTAAAGGTAAGCACACAAGACAGAAGATATATCAAACTCAGACCTGAGAAATCACAGAAGGCTTTCCAGAGTAGGTGATATCTGGAAAATATAAGCAAGTATAGCAAAAAATAAGGGGAAAGTCTAGACCAGCATTTCTCAACCTCAGAACTCTGATATTTTAGGCTGATAAGTAAAATGTAAAATTTTGTAAAATGTTTAAACAGTATCTCCAGACCTCTACCCACTTGATGCCAGTAGCACTCCTCAAGTGTGAAAACCCAAAATGTTTCCAGATATTGTCAAATGCTCCCAGGTTGAGAACCACTGTTCTAGATCTGTGTTGTACAAAATAGTTGCCACTGCCACCATTTGGCTATTTTTATTTTTATTTTTTTTGGAGACAGGGTCTCACTCCATCGCCCAGGCTAGAGTGCAGCGGTCCGATCACAGCTCACTGCGGCCTTGAACTTCTGGGCTCAGTATTCCAAGTAGCTGGGATTACAGGTGCACACCACCTTGCCTGCCTAATATTTTATTTTTATCTTTTATAGAGATAGGGTCTCGCTGTGTTGCCCAGGCTAGTCTTGAACTCCTGGCTTCAAGTGATCCTCTTGCCTTGGCCTCCAAAAGTGTTAGGATTACAGGCATGAGCCACTGCTCCAGGCCATCTTTAAATTAATTAAAATTAAATAAAATTAAAAGTCCCGTTGCTCAGTCACATTAACCATTATTTCAAGTACTTAATAGCCACATGTGGCCAGTGACTACCATACTGAATAATGTACATATAAAACATTTCTACCATCACAGAAAGATCTGTGGCCAATGCTATTTCAGATTGGAGAGTAAATAATCTCTTCTTTTACTCCACCACTTTTTATTACAGCTTGTTGATAGGCTGTGGAGGGAGTGGAAAAAAATAAGGTTACACAAAAAAGTTAAGGCCTGAGTATGAGGAGTCTTCTATACCATAAGGTAGAGCAATGGGGAGCCAATGAAAGGTTTTAAGCAAGGATGTGAACCAAATGGAATTTTATAAAGATCACTGTGATGATAGTGTGGAGAATAAAATGAATGTGGAAAAATCAGAAGCAGACAGTTATAGTACAATGATCTGGAATAATGCAGTAGCTGCAGAGATGGACAAAAATAGAGCAACCAAGGAGTCAGAATTTATAGGATCTGGTGACTGACTAATTGCAAGGTAGGCTGAAGAATTGTCAAGACTGACTTCTAGGTTTTTAGGTTAAGATGTATGAATACCATTCACTAAGACAGTATGGTAGAAAGAATAATGGACTCCCAAACGTTCATGTTTTAATCCTCTAATCCCCGAAAATTTACATGGCAGACAGAGCTTTGCAGATGTGATTAAATTAAAACCTTGACATAGGAGAATTATCTTGGGTTACCTGGGTAGGCCCAATGTAAACTCAGGTGTCCTGACAAGAGGTAGGCTGAGGGAGATTTGTCTATAAAAAGGAGCTATGTCAGAGTGATGCCATATAAGAATGATTCAAGCAGCCATTGCTGATTTTGAAGATGTAGCTACTAGAAGCTAGAAAAGGCAACGAAAGATTCTTCCCTAGAATCTCCAATAAACAAAACAAAACAAAACAATCAACATAGCACTGCTGACACCATAGTTTTATCCCAGTGAGACCCATGTCAGATTGCTCACCTACAGAATTCCAAAATATTAACTTTGTATTGTTTTATACAGCCACTAAATTTATGTTAATTTATTATAACAGCAAAAGGAAATGACTACAGATAGGTATAGAATTTGGGGTATGACGCAATGAATTTGGCTCTGAAAAAGTTGAGTTTGAAGTACCTATGGGACATTTAGGTAAAATTGATCAAATGACATATAGTTGGATATGGGCCTGGGGCTTAGGCTGTGAACATATACTTAGGAGTCATCAGTATGTTGAGATTAATTAAAATCACCAAAGTAGATGAAATCACCATGGACAAATAAATATAGACAAAATGCAGAGGAATAGAAGCCCTTGAAGGAAACTGAGAAGGAACAGTCTGAGATTTAATAGAAAAACCAGAATAGTGTGGCATCTAAGAAATTGAAAAAATAAGACTGTAACAAACTGGGGGGGAGCAGGGTGGTGTGTGTGATGGGATGGTCAATAAAGTCAACTGAAAAGGACTGTCAGTTGGGGCTGAGATTATTATCTATTTTATTTAGCAATAAGAGGTCATAGTATCCTTGATAAATACAAGTTTCAGAAAAGTGGTATTAGAATAAAACTTTTGTTACTGGGGTAAAAACTGAATGAAAAGTGAGTCATGAGACCGAGTTCAATCAACACTTTGACTAAATTTTGACTTTCTTATTTCTAAATAAAGAAGAAAGAAAGAGTCGTAGCTAGAGAAGGGTTGTGGGTTTTAGGAAGGATTCTTTTATTATGATGGGGAAAAAATAACCATTTAACTATTAATGGGAAAAAGTCAGTAGAAAATGAGAGCATAAAGAAACAGGAGAACGTGAATAAATCATGACATGAATTCTGAGGTAGGAAGGAATGGGATCCAAAGCTTAGGCAGGGAGACATCAGTCTTCAAACAGGCAGAAGAACATTTCTTCTGTTGGGAGACAAACAAGGGAAGGAAGACAAGAATCAGTACAGAATTGAGCAACTACTGAGTTGGGGACAAGAAATGGTATTGGAGTACTAATACTGTAACTTCCTATTTTCTCAGAGAAGCAGAAGGTGAGATCATTTGCTGACAGTGAGAAAAGAAGAGGTTAGTTTAGAAGCTTGAGCTAAAGAAGTTTGAAATAGATTTAGTGGAGAACAGTGGAAAATAAAACACTAAGAAACAAAGGAGGTATGAAGGGGCCTATACTGAACCCTTAAAATAGCCACTTCTGCATGTGCCCACATTGGAGTACCTGATACTGGAGCAACTCTCCCAACTTTACCAACTCACAACATGGACAAAGAGCACTAACTATTAGACATGAAAGAAACAAATGAGATGATCCTATCTGAAGGCAACTTCTGGACTGTGGTGTAGAGAGCAGCAACCCAAGCAGAGCAAGGCAGAATTGCTGAGCTTTAGACAGTGGTTAGTGTTTGAGGCAAAGTACCATGTGGAAGGATGATAAAGAAAGAACTTCAAAATCAACACAAATCCCTATGTAGATTTAGAATCTATTGCTGAATACTAAACTGTATATGTAGAGGAAAACTCCATGAAGCTGGTCAAAGAACTAGCAGGGATTTATAAGCTGACACATGTTTCAGTTCTAACCAGAAAGAACTGAGAAATCTCAGTGAATACCTGAGGAATGTGGACCCATTAGGGTAATATTTCAGTATAAAAGCTAAACTGGCTCTAGAGTAGATATCATTCTAGACTTGCCCTAAGAAAGATTAAACATACTCTTCAAAAGAATCAAAACAATCTATAAATAACACAGCTGCCTGCGAAAACAAACTTCACTATAATGGAAAAGAAAACAATCCAGATGCTCAAAAACCCTAAAAATCAGTGTCCAGCACTAAGTTAAAAATTATTAGATCAGGGAAGAGAAAGAAATAAAGGGCATCCAAACTGGAAAAGAGAAAGTCAAACCATCCTTATTTGCTGATGATAAGATCTTATACCTAGAAAACTGTAAAGACTCCTCAAATTGATAAATTAGTTCAGCAAGGTCTCAGGTTACAAAAATCAATGTACACAAATCAGTAGCATTTCTATATACTAGTAACAACCAAGCTGATAATCAAATCAAGGACTCAATCCCATTTATAATAGCTGCAAAAAAAAAGAAGAAAAAAACAAAAAACCTTGGAATATAATAACCAAGAAAATGAAAGACTTCTACAAAGAGAACTACAAAACACTGATGAAAGAAACTGTAGATGACACAAAAAATGGAAAAGCATTCCACACTCACGGAATGGAAGAAGCAAAATTGTTAAAGTGTCGATACTGCTCAAAGTAATCTATAGATTCAATGCAATTCCTATCAAAATACCAATGTCATTTTTCACAGAATTAGAAAAAACAATCCTAAATTCACATGGAACCAAAGAGTACAAATAGCCAAAGCAATCCTAAGCAAAAAGAACAAATCTGGAAGCACCACATTACTCAACTTCAAATTATACTACAAAGCAATAGTAACCAAAAACAGCATGGTACTGGTATAAAAGTAGACACATAGACCAATAGAACAGAACAGAAAATGCAGAAATAAAGACAAATACCTACAACCAACTAATCTTTGACAAAGCAGACAAAAACTCCCTGGATAAAGGATACCCTATTCAATAAATGGTGCTGGGAAAATAAATTGGATAGTCTCATGCAGAAAAACGAAACTGGATCCCTTTCTCTTACCATATACAAAAATTAACTCAAGATGGATTAAAGACTTAAATGTAAGACCTGAAACCATAAAAATACTAGAAGAAAACCTAGGAAAAGCTATCTTTGACATTGGCCTAGGTAAAGAAGTTATAACTAAGAACCCAAAAGCCCAAATACAAGAAAAACCAAAATTAGTAAGTGGGACTTAAACTAAAAGCTTCTGTACAGCAAAAGATACAACCAACAGAATAAACAGACAACCTATGGAAGGGGAGAAAATATTTGCAAGCTGTACATCTGACAAAGGCCTAATATAAGGAACTCAAACAAATCAGCAAGAAAAAAACAGTAACTCCACTAAAGAGTGGGAAAAAGACATTTTTCAAAAAAAAGAGAGAAACAACTTGTTAACAGACATGAAAAAAGGCTCAACATTACGCATCATCAGAGAAATGCAAATTAAAACCACAATGAGATACCATCTTACCCCTGTTAGAATGGCCATTATCAAAAAGTCAAAAAACAACAGATACTGGTGCAGATGCAGTGAAAAGGGAATGCTTATACATTGTTGGTGGGAATGTAAATGGGTGCAACCCTCTATGGAAAACAGTATGGAGATTTCTCATAAAACTAAAAACTAAAAGCAGATCTACCATTTGATCTGGCAATCCCACTACTAGAGATCTACTCTAGAGGAAAAGAAGTTATTTTATAAAATGACACCTACACCTGTAAGTTTACTGTAGCATAATTCTCAACTGCAAAGATACAGAACCAACCTAAGTACCCACCAACTGATGAGTAAAGAAAATGTGGTATGTGTGTGTGTCACACACACACACACACACCACACAATGGAAACTCCTCAACCATCAAAAAGAATGAAATAAAGTCTTGTAGCAACTCAGTAACTTGAATGGAACTGGAGTCCATTATTTTAAGTGAAGTAACTCAGGAACAAAAAACCAAATACCACATGTTCTCACTTATAAGTGGGACCTAAGCAATGGTATTCATGGTCATATAGAATGGCTTAAGGGGCACTGGAGACTCAGCAGGTGGGTGGTGCTGGATAAAAAATTACCAATTGGGTATAATGTACCCTACTCAGGTTAAGGGTATAGTAAAAGCCTAGACTTCTCCACTACACAGTTCAGTCACATAACAAAAAACCACTTGTACTCCCTAAACCTATTTAAATAAAAAATAAAAATGAAAAAAGATATGCAAGGAAGGAGAAAAATGACCCATATTTGCAACAAAAATCAGTAAATAAAACAGACTCAGAAATGATAGCCATAACATAATTAGCAAAACAATGACTTTAAAACAGGTATTACAAATATGCCCAAGGGCTTAAAGGGACACAGGAACATAATGAAAAACAAAATGAATGATATAAAAAAGAACTTCTACAAAAAGTAGAATTTCTAGAACTGAAAAAATATAAGATCTAAAACAGAAAACGTACTGGGTGGGATTTATAGCAGATTAGATACGTCAGTGGAAAAGATCAGGGAATGTGATAATACAAAAATATAAACTATCAATAAGTGCAGGAAAATCGTTCAACAAAAACCAACATGTAATTATGATTAAAAAAATTCTTAGCAAAATAGGGACAAGAGGACATATGTTCAACCTGATAAAGAACATCCATGAAAAAGCTAAAGTTAGCATCATATTATATTGTGCATGAATGACTGTTTTTTCCCCTTAAGATTGAGAACAAGGCAAGGAAATCCACTCTCGCCATTTCTATTTAACTATGTCCTGGAGGTCCTATCAGTGCAATAATTTGAGAAAAAGAAACTGACATAAATTTTAAGAATCAAAATTGTCTTTATTCATAGATAATATGATTGAGTAGGCAGAAAATCCTAAGGACTCTGAGTAAAAGCTACTAGATTTAATATATGCATTTAGTAAGTCTGCAGGCTGTAAAGTCAATAGCAATAAAACACTGAATAACAAAAATTATTAAATACTATTCATGATGGCATCTAAACTTTAAAAATGTTAAATACTTTTAATAGTTTTAACAAATATATACAAAACTCATACACAGGAAACTACAAAACACTGCTAAGAGAAATTATAGAAGAAGCAACTGACATGGAGATATACCAAGCTAATGAATTAAGATTTGCTTGTAATATGTCAACTACCCCCAAATTGATCACAAATTCAATGTACTCCCAATCAAAATCCTAGAAGAATTGTTTTTTGCTTTCTAAATAGAAACTGACAAAGTAACTCTAAAATTTGTATGGAAATGCTAAAAACAATTTGAACCATTTACATTATCTAATGTCAAGACTTTCTATAAAGTGACAGTATAACAAAATGTAATGATGTCCTAAGGACAGACATAGCAACTGATAGGGAAAAAAAAAGAGTCTAGAAAAAGACTACCACATAATGATTTTTGATAGAGGAGGTGATTGTGTAAGGACAGACTTTTCAATAAATGGTTCTGGAACAGGTAGATATCCATCCATGTGGTAAAAAATAAACCTTGAAGTTCACCTTAAACCAAATACAAATTTAGCTCAACGTGGTTCACAGATTAAAAAGAAAAAGCTAAAATTATAAAACTTCTAAAAGAAAACATAAAAAATTTTCATGAGAAGGTTGAGATATCTGGAAAATGTGAAGTGGTCACCAAAACAATTAGAAAATAACACAAAATGGTCAAAAAGAACACTCATAAGGCTCGGAAACTGAATAAAGGCAAACAACATATTGAGAAATGTTTAGTCATCAAAAACTACTGAACTTTTGAGAGTTTGTGTTATTCTTGCCTTTGGCTGCTCCCATGACCTATCCCACATGGTTTGAACAGTAGTGATGCCAGCATGAGGCTGCCTGTGTTTAAACACACAAAGGAAAATCTGATGACAATGAGTCAGACAATAGGAAATCTTAATAAAGATAGCAAAACTAGAACACAAAGAAAGATAATCAGAGAAAAAAGAAAATAGCCTCAGAGACCAGAAGAATAACATCATTTCAACGTATATGTAACAGGAGTTTAGAAGAAGAAGAAGAGAGAATCCAAGGGACAGAAAGAATTATCTGAAGAGAAAAAGTGAGAGATATGCGAGTTCAACAAACCCCAAGTAGGATAAACACGAAACTGACCCACACCTACACATGTAAAGTCAAACAGCTAAAAGCTAGAGTGAGCAAGGGAAGTGAATGAGTGGCAGTATGAATACAGAATGAATTTTGAAAGCAACGAGAGAAAAACAACTCATTAAGTAAAGGAAAACAATGATATGATTAATAGCTGACTTCACATCAGAAACAGTCATGTCTGTAAGGCAATGGAGTAACATATTCAAAGCAATGAATGAAAAACAAACAAAACTATTAACCAGGAATTCTATATCCAGCAAAACTATCTTTCAAAACTGAAGGCAAAATATAGTCACAGATAAATACCGACTGAGAGAATTCATTATGAACAAACCTGTCATGTAAGAAATACTAGAATAAATGTTTTAGGTTGAAAGGAATTATCCTTGATTCCTCTTTGTTTCTCTCTCCACATTCAATCCACCAGCAAGCAAGGCCTACTAACTTTATATCCAAACTATGCCCTGAATCCATCTACTTTTTTTTCCACATATACTACTGCCATCATCTGAGCACACGACTTGAATTCTCTATTGGACTTCTGCAATAGCCTAACTGGTTTTCCTGCTTCCACTCTTGTGTCCCTATAGTCTATTCTTCTAACAACAGCGAGGGTATTTTTTTAAAAATTAGATCATACTATTTTCTGCTTAAAGCCCTTTAATTGGCTTTCCATGCACTTAGGAGACTACTTGTCACACCATATATGCCATATATAAACTAATCCCTACTTGAACTTTTCTATCATTCTTTCTTTTGCTCCATAAGATCTTGTACACTGTATTCCTTCAGCACAATGAAGAATCCTTGTAATCTTCAAATATCCAAAACTCAATCCAGCTTCAGAATTTTTGTACCTACTGTTCGCTCTGCCTAGTACATGTTCCTGGCAGATCATCACACAAGACTGACTTCTTATTATTTAGGTTTCCTCTCAAATATCATCTCCTCAAACAGGCTTTTCCTGATCACCCCATCTAAGGTTAACCTATCCACCATCACTTGCCTCCTTTTGCCTTTTTAAAAATTTGTAACAGCATTTATCATTATTTGAAATTATAATGCTTATTTATTTATTAATTGTTTAATGTCCACCTCACCCAAAAAAAATAAAAGAATCATAAGGATAAGAGATCTTACTATCTTGTTCATTACTTTATGTCCAGGGCCTAAAACAGCATTAAAAATTACTGAGTACAATGATATGTAATATATATTTTAAAACCTACACTGAAATAAACACTTTTGAACTCTTGAAAGATTTTTTAAAAATCCTTTTATTCTTACTATTTTATAAATGTCATATCTTATAAGTATTTATACCAGTCTTCTTCTGCCTCTATTTTCTGAATTAAGAGAAAAAATGAGTATTCCTCCAAAGTGATCTCAAGTTCTGCAAAGAAAGCAGGGAGCCTTCGATAGATAGGACCTGTGTCTGGTTTATCACTATACTCTGGTACCGAGAACAGGGTCTCTAGTACATGTTAATTGTGCAATAATTACCAAGTGACACATAAACAATGAGACTCATGAGAGTTAGAGGAGAGAGTAAATGCTCTGTGGGTTGGGGGGCAATTCTACCCCCTCCATGCCGAATCACTACTTTCCTAGGTTTTAAGAGCACTCTTGTATATTACTACAACAGACTGAATTTCTTGAGGGCAGGGAATACGTCTTTTCTATTTTGTATTCCTTATATGTAAGATTGGCAGACAAAAATGTTCAATAATTATTTTCTGAAGTAAATGCAAGAGCATCGGTTTCTTCATTTGTAAAAGGAAGGTAACAAGATTACCTATTTCAGAGGGTTATTATGAGGGAAAGAGAAAGGAAAAGAAGAGAAAAAGAGTAAGTGAAAGGAAGAGGAAAAACAGCCCCACAAAGTCCTCTTTCAGCTATTTAGGTTAGAGAAGTATAGGAGAATTGATCAAATTACCTCTTCTCCTATTAACTGTTCCTATTTATTCACTTATCTACCTAGGGGCTAGCAAAATAATAATAATATTATAAGCTAATCAGATATTATACTATTTCAGCACCAGACACTAAAAAAGACCAAAAAACAAAACAAACAAAAACAAAAAAGCCCCCCAAAACAGGTCAGCTTATAAGGAAGACCCAAACTTGGATAAGAGAAAGTTCTAAAATCACAAGTAGGAACAGAATACTAACTACACTCACACTTTGGGGAATCTAACAGTGTAGAGCCATTGAATGTTCTAGAGCCTAGGGGTTATCCTGTCAGTAGATATTTCAAGAAAGAAGTAGTATTTCAAGAAGAAGTAGCTGCATGTTTCTTCCCTCACACATTTAAGAAAAGACCCAAGGATACCCTACTACACTAATCTAATCTAAATTTAAACTATTATTGTGGCTTTAAGTCCTAAAAGCTAGCAACCCAAACATGAAAAGGGTATGATAATAACAAAAACTAACTCATCAAGCAACTTAAAAGCTTTTCTTTAAACAAATCCTTACAGAGTTCTGTAAGAACAACCTAAACTATTATTGTGGCTTAATCCCTACCGGCTAGCAACTAAAACATGAAAAATATGCTATCACAACAAAACTAACCCATTAAACATCTTAAAAACGTTTCTTTAAACAAATTCTTACAGAGTTAATAGAACAGAAAAATAAACATCCACTTTAATTGTTTAAGCTATCTTTCAGTAAAGGCCAATAAGATTCAAAAACATGCAATTACCTCAGATTATGATTTCAATATGGATGACATACAGAAAAGTATCCAGATAGGTTACAACCAATTCACCCATAGGGTTGTAATTAATGTCAAATTTTATTCATTAAAGTTATGTTATATTTAACATCAATATTTACTTAAGAATGGTATATTTTATATAGTGGTAATAGCCTTATTACAAAAGAACCTTAAGGTTAGTTATTTTACTTACCAAAATGCAGTCCACTTTAGATTGTACAGTTTTGCTACAAGAAAAAGAAAGTCAGGTTAGTAAAATGAAAAGTTCATTAAATATTTGAAATATTCTCAAACAGATATATGGTAATTAGTCTTCCTTGTTATGAAAAAAATAAGTTCCTTATTAAGATTAGGCATTGTATTCTAAAACTATATCTTTCACAATCATTTTTAATATATTTTTTAATAGTATGTAAGTGAAGATGTATTACAATACTTAAAAACAGACCTCAGAGTTTGCAATAAATTATGATTTTTACTATCTGTCTGCCACTCTGGACAATGATGTGCTTAGCAGTTGAAAATCATAATGATGTAATATAATTTATAGTTCTAAATACTTGATATAAAATAGATTCTCTTCCCCCATTCTACACACACACATACACATACACTCCTCCCAGTAACAAGAATCTCTAGACACAAAAGTAATAATAAAGATTAACCAATATGGTAAGAAATTGGAAGGGGAGGAAAATATATTTAGAAATAAAAAATAAAGGCACTATACATCAATTTAACTAAACTACTGAATAAAAATGAATTGTTAATATATAACACAAATGAAGCCAGCATAAAATAATTTAGCTGTCATTTGGATTTTGTTACAACACATACTAAAGTGCAAATGCAAAAAATTATGCAAAATGTTCAGAAAGTTTATATACAATCTTTAAAAGATGTTACAAACCAAATGATCTTCCATATAAGACTTTACAACCAAATAAATGTAAATAATAACTGGTTATTTGTCTTTGTATACAGCTATATAGCTAAGCTACAAAGTAAAAATAAGTATGTAAATCTCATTTAAGTTACTGTAATCATTAATATCAAAATTTTATACCTGTTTCAGATTTCAAATTTCATTTTTTAACACATTAACTGCTATGTGAGTTGTATTTAACTCATGCTAGTTTTGAGCCTGGAGCCTTGCATTGCCTTTTTTTTGGTCTATCTCTAAGGCTCTTTTCTTATATAACTTATCCCTTCACTTTCTTCATGACTTCACTAGATGTTACCTTTTGCAGACAATTCTTCCCTGACTTCCCCATATAAAATAACACCTAATCACTCTCTTTTACTCTTATTCTGCTTTGTTTTTCATCATTGCATATACTACCAGTCGTATTATATTTTTATTATTTGTTTACCAGCTATCTTCCTTGACTAGAATTTAAATTCCATGAGAACAGACTTTGCCTGTTTTGCTCAATGCTGTGTTATTATCTGGCATATGCAATGTGTTCAATAAAATCTGTTGAATGAATAAGTGACTAAAAAACACACTCAATCCCCCAGATGAAGAAAACTTTGTAAATACTGGAACCATTTAAGAATGAGTTTTCAGAGAAATTAATGTGAAATTGAAAATGTGATTATTTTATAAACTATAGATCTCAATATATCCCATTCTACCAGCAACTGACTACTCTATGGGATTATCTAAAGAGGAAGGTTATATCTATCTATCACAAACAAACAAGTTGGTATACTTATACTTATACATATACAAGTATATGTAAAAGACAGCCTTTATACATGTCTTTATACATGTTTTTTGGTATATACATGTAAGAATTTCAGTTATAAATCTAGAAGTCAATTTTCTGGGGCTTCTGAATGTATCTTTTAAATTTTATTATATATTATCAAATTCATCTCCCAAACACTTATATCCATTTATGTATGATACATATAATGTATATATTAAAAACTTACCATTCTAATGGATATGAAATGGTATTTGTCATTTTCCCAATTACTAGCAATGTTGTGTACCTTTTCAACTGATTATTAGACATACAGGCTTTCTCTCCCATAAATTGTGGTTCATATCCTTTGTGTATTTTTAAGGGAGTTGATTATTTCTTATCATAGTAGTTCTTTATATATTCAGGATACTAATTCTCTGTTAATAATATTTTTTGTCTTACTAAAGTTAAAATTTTTTTAGTCAAATTTACTCATGTTTTTTCCTTTCTGACTTTTTTTGGGTCTTATTTAAGAAATCCTACCTAGCTAAGGTTATAAAGGCACTCTGTATTTTATTCTAAAAGTTTTGAAGTTAGCTTTTTTCATTTTGACTTTTCTTGGAACTGGAATTTTTTTCTTGTGTATGGTATTGTGTAACATACCATATACAATTTTTCCACCTGGGAACCCAATTGTTTCCTATTTTATTATGCCAAGTCTCCATATATACTTGAATGTTTCAAGCCTTTCTTTTCTGTTTTATTATTAATCTACTTATCTATCCCTGAGCCAACACCACACTTTGAATTTATTACTGCTTTAAAAATTAAGCCTAGTTATTTGATTGCATGACCCCTCTTCATCCATTTCTAAAAAAGTCTTTTTTTTTTTTTTTTTTTTGAGACAGAGTCTTACTCTGTCACCTGGGCTGGAGTGCTGTGGCATCAGCCTAGCTCACAGCAACCTCAAACTCCTGGACTCAAGCAATCCTCCTGCCTCAGCCTCCCAAGTAACAAACAAACTACCCACATGCCACCACACCAGCATAATTTTTCTATTTTTAGTAGCAATGGGGTCTCATTCTTGCTCAAGCTGGTCTCAAACTCCTCACTTCAAGCGATTCTCCCACCTTGGCCTCCCAGAATGCTAGGATTACAGGCATGAGCCATGGTGCCCAGCCTCCAAAACAGTCTTGATAATTCTTGGACCTTTACTTTTCCAGGTGAATTTTTCAACCAGTTTTTTCAACTCCACAAAAGTCCTGTTAAGATTTACATTGGACTGTGCAGATGCTGTAGATTGAACTGGGGGAGTTGAGTGATAATTTGGATTTACTTTTATCTGTCCTTAAAATATCTTGCAATTTTTCTCTCTAAATAAATCTTTTGTTAGAAAGAGTCCAAGGCAGCTTACAGATGGTATTGTGAATTGTACCATTTTCTCCTTATTATATTTTCTAACTGATTTTTGCTGATGTGTTGGCAAACTATTGGTTTTCTATGCTGACCTTATCCCCAGCAACCTTCCAGAACTCTTATTAATTCTAATAGTATATAGATTCTTATAATTATTTCATTTACAATTAATGATAATATTTTTCTTCCTTCCCAATCCTATGTCTCTTTTCCTCTCCTCTTTCTTATCTAATTACTTTAGCTAAAATCTTCAGTATAATGATAAAGAATAGCAGTGATAGCAGATATCCTTGTTTTGTTTCCACGTTAAAGGGTTTACTTCTAATATTTTTGCAATCAAGAATAATGTACTTCTCTTTTAGTTCTAGTTTGGTATGATAGAGCTTTTGTTCTTCTGTTCTCTTTGCCAAGAAGACCCTTAAAAGTGATATCTGCCTGGCTTGCTCCTTTACTTTAATATGTTCATAGTTCAAATGTGATCTCCTCAGAGACTTTCCCTGACCACCTCTTGTCACTCCCCATCTCCTTTCTACTGCTTTATTTATCTGTATTGTAATTACTGCCACCGGTATTCATTGGTGTATCCAACTCCCCCACTGTAATGTGAGTGCTATAGAACAAGATGTTGCAGTGTAGTTTGTTTACTGCTATTTCCCCAGCACTCAGGCAGAGAGGTTTGTCTATGTTTCTTTCAAAAAGAGAAAGAAAAGAAAAACTAACTTTGAGTTTTCTTGATACAGTTCTTTTTTGGCTTTTCTGGTATCTCATCAATTTTTCTTTTTCTTTTTCTTCTGTGTTATTTGTATTTTCACTATTGCTTTAAAGTTGAATACAAAATGCATTTCCCCCCACACTTCGTTTTTAATAAGCACATTTAAGAAACACTAACTTTCTATTTCTGCAAAATTTCAATTAACTGCAACCTACAAATTTTGCAATGTAATATATTCTGTTATTTAATTCTAAGTATTTTGTAATTTAGTGTTTGATGTGCACGTATTGTGTATGTACTTTCTATTTTTACACTATCTACTACTGATCAATTATTTTTTCATTTTAGCCTAGGAATGGGGTTTGCATGATAAAAACTTCCTTTGGGACCCAGATCAGAGTTAATTTTTTTTTTTTAAAGAATACATGCATGCTTTAAATAAATCCACATTCTCCATTTATTTGCTAGAGAGCTGTCTATAGATATCTATTTAATCAAATATAGTAAATACACCGTTTAAATCTTTTGTTGTCTACTTTTTGTTTTATCTATCACTTTCTGACATATGTTGAATATTCAACCACGACTGGACATTTATTAATTTCTCTATGTAACTTTCAATTTTTGCTTTCTTAACTCCAAGTCAAAAAAGAGCTGGATCAAGAAAATTCAAAGTTTGTTTTTTTTAATTTTGAGACATAGTCTCGCTCTGTCATCTTGGCTACAGTGCAGTGGCAACACCATAGCTCACTGCAACCTCAAACTCCTGGCCTTAAGTGATCCTCCTGCCTCAGCCTCCCAGGTAGCTAGGCAACCACCACTACACCTGGCTATTTTTTTCTGTTTTTAGTAGAGAGGGGATCTTGCTTTTGCTCAGGCTGTTCTCAAACTCCTGAGCTCAAGCAATCCTCCCCGCTGGGCCTCCCAGAGTGCTAGGATTACAGGTATGAGCCACCATATGCAGCCTAGTTTTCTTCCTTTTTTTTTTTTTTTCCCTTAAAGATACATAGACAAACTTTTTTGCCAAGTACTGTTCTGAGTGCTAGGAAAATAGCAGTAAACAAACCATATCAACTGCTGGAGTTTTATAAGACTATAATTTGTATATTTTCTTGGTAGTTGCTATAGTTTGGATATATCTGTTCCCCAAACCTCATGTTGAAATTTGATCCCCAATGTTGGAGGTGGGGCCTAATGGGAGGTGTTTGGGTCACCGGGGAGGATCATTCATGAATGGCTTGGTACCCTCTCCTCATGGTAATAAGTGAGTTCTAACTGTATTAGTTCCCACTAGGGCTGGGTTTAAGGGCCTGGCACCTTCTTCTCTCTCTCTTGCCATATGATCTCTGCACATGCCTGCTCCCCTTTGCCTTCTACCATGAACAGCATGAGGTCTTTACCAGATGCAGACTGCAATGCCATGCTTCTTGTACAGCCTGCAGAACTGTGAGCCGAATAAACCTTTTTCTTCATATATTACCCAGCCACAGGTATTCCTTTATAGCAACACAATTGGACTAAGGTTACTGTATGTCTTTTATTATGATCCAGTGTCCTTTATCTTCAATAATGCCATTTTGCCTTAAACTCTGTTCCTGTTTCACGTTAATTTTGTTAAACCACTTTTCTTTTTGTTGTCTACTAGTAGCTACTACTGATAAAATCATAGTCCCTTAAGATAAATCATTCTCCCATGTTATTTATCCTTTTTAATTTAATCATGCATTCATTTTTATGTGAGGACTATTTCCCAGGGAAGTCCTATATACCCAAGGTTGGCATCATTTTATCTTGTGATTTGAAATTTTTAAATTATGAACTTATCTTCAGCAAGAACTATTTTTCAGAGTCTTATATCTCCTAGGTCAGGGGTCCTCAAACTATGGCCCGTGGGCCACATGCGGCCCGCCTAGGACATTTATCCGGCCCGCTGGGTATTTTTGCCCATTTTGTTTTTTTACTTCAAAATAAGATATGTGCAGTGTGCATAGGAATTTGTTCATAGTTTTTTTTAAAACTATAGTCCAGCCCTCCAACGGTCTGAGGGACAGTGAACTGGCCCCCTGTTTAAAAAGTTTGAGGACCCCTGTCCTAGGTTATAGAGGCAATTTCACATTTGCCTTTGCTGAGCCCCTAAGTTTAATGATACCAGACCAATTTTTATACTTATTTACTGACTTAGAGTCCTTATTCTACAAGGAGACTATCAAATCAAACTCTACCTTCATGTGTAATATGGCCTAAGGCTCCAGATCTCATAATTTAGCCTTTTATATCCTCTGGGCAAACAGCAAGCTTACCTGAAACTTTCTGGGACTATGGGGACCCTTTTTTAGTCCAATTTCATGGCTAAAAGTCTCCCTTCAGGCTCTAAGCTTTATATAGTTGATAAGTTCCAACTACCTGGAGGGCATAGAGCATGTGGCTGGACTTTTCTATGAACATTAAGACATAAATCTCCAGCACTTAAGGTATCAAGACATGCATACCACCATGAGACATTGAGGATTTAGTTCCTGCTTAGTTTTCTTAAGTTCCCCCTGCCTCTTGTTACTGGCACCTATGAATATCTCCTCGATTTTAAGAGAAACCTTTTGTGTGTGTATATATATATTATTTCAGGGTATTATGAGGGTACAAACATTTTGGTTACATTTTATGTCTTTGCTTCTCCCTAGCGGGGGTTAGAGGCATGCCCTTCCCCTCCACAAAGCTCATTGTGTCCTTTAGTTGTGAGTTTACCCCCCCCCCCCCCCCCCCCCCCCCCCCGTCCCCAACCTCCTAATCCCTAGAGGATATTACTACCATGTGAGCACCATAGTGTTAATCAGTCAGTACCAATTTGATGGTGAGTACAAGTGGAGACTATTCTCTTTTTTGTATATATTTTATTGACAGTTTATAGCTGGAGCATGGGGCATGAAGTCTGCCACAACAGCTGAACTAAATTGTCTATAAACCTTTACACACATACATACATTTACATGGATATATTAACAAATATAGTTTTATAATCAGTGTTAATGAAATATTTTTGGAACCCCCCCAAATTTTAACACTCTAACCAATAAACTATTTTTTTCGATATTCTCTCCAGTCTGTATTCATGAACACATCCACTTTTCTGCAGTCCCTAACACCCCTAGCCACAGCCCAGTACTGGTTTGTGGCCTGTTAGGAACTGGGGCCGTGCATCATTGCCTGAGCTCTGTCCCCCTCACTGTGGAAAAATTGTCTTGCATGAAACTTAGGAACCGGCCAGGGGCCGCACAGCAGGAGGTGAGTGGTGGAGGAGCAAGTGAAGCTTCATTTGTATTTACCACTCCCCATCTCTCGCATCACTGCATGAACTCCACCTCCTGCTGCCACGGTCCATGGAAAAATTTGTCTTCAATGAAACCAGTCCCTGGTGCCAAAAAGGCTGTGGACCGCTGCACTTTTTAATACAGCTGTGATCAAAGCAGGGTACTACTCAAATTTTTATCAAAAGCATTTTCCACTGAGTCTTCAAAATTTGAATATATTATAATATTCCATTTAGTGAGTATTTCTTCATTATTTCCTAAAATATTCCCTGAATACTAGATGTTTGATTATTTTAATTAAAATAAGTCTTCAGTGTTCTGCTTCAGATAATGACAAGGTAACTTATATTAGAATAACCTTGCCATACATAACAATTACACACTCTGGACAAAACACAAAACCAATCATTAAGGCAAAACAGAGAGATCAAAAGCAGGTAGGAACTGCAGGGAAGTCACCCTTAAATGAAGAGAACTACACTGGATAGAATTTTTATGAGACTTCTGCCTGAGGGTACTTATCAGCCCATGTTGCAATGATCACTTAGAACTGAAGCAGAAACTTGCTGTTTTGCCAGCATAGGGAGGACAAAGTCTGGGGTTGCCAGGGCAGCTGGAAATTGAAAGATGAATCTCAGAAAGGAAGGTCTTAAAAAATTTCTATACAAGTTATACCCAAATATTTGGATGATCCTTGTTTGAGGAACACTTCAAAGTTCCCAGCAAAAAGAAACAGCTGGAAGGTGGAAAGATCCGAGATGAAATTTCCAGTGCTGCCTGCCCCAGAAGAATAAAGTAGAAATTTGAATCCAGCCACATTAAATGTCTACTAAGACAAATCAGAGAAAAAAAATAGAATCCAAAGTCTACAACCTATCCACCATAATGCCCACTACACAAGTAAAATTTATAAGAATGAAGAAATAGCAAAATAAAAAAGACCTAGAGACAAGAGCAAAAGAAGCTCATAGAAACCAAATCCTGAATAATCTAAATGTTAGAATTAGCAAAGACTTTAAAGCAAATATGTTTGAGTATTTAAAAGAAAATACAGTCATAATAAATGTACACATGGGAGAATCTCAGCTGAGAAACAGGCGCTATGAAAAAGAACCAACTAGAAATTCTAGAACTTAAAAAGTACAGTATCTGAAATGAAAAATATTCACTGGATGACCTTAACAGGAGATCAAATAGCATAAAAAGGGTCACTTAACTGGAAAATCAATAGAGCTTATCGAATCTAAATCTGAAATTATAAACAGAGCTTCAGAAATTTAAAGTACAGTAAGTATCAAGTGGTCTAACTGTACAATAGAAGAGATGTAATGAAACAAAAATATTTAATAAATATCCAAAATTTCCCCAAATTTCATGAAAAACAAACTTTCATATCCCAAGAAGTTCAGCAAACTCCAATCAGGGTAATTATAAAGATAATTTCACACAGACACATTATAGTCAAAAGGATGAGAATACTGAAGATACAAAATACATTGTGAAAACAACCAGTGAAAAGTAACATTACTTGCAGTGGGAAAAGTGATACGCATGATACCTGATTTCTACACAGTCAATTGATTTGCAATAGAGGCACCAAAGCAATTTTAAGAGACAAAGGAAAATCCTTTCAACAAATCCTAATGGAATAACTAGATAAATCTTCAAACAAATGAACATACCTCACACTATAAAAAAATTTGAACTGAATTTGAAACTATAAAGTATCTAGAAGAAACCACTTGAGAGCCAACAGCACAGATGTTCAAGAATAAGAATTTTCACAGCATCTTCAATGATAATAGTCCAAACTGGAAACAATCTAAATGGCATCAATATAAGAACAGATATATACTTTCTGGCATATTTACACAATGGAATACTACTCAGCAATAAAAAGGAACAAACTTTGATACACAGAAGAACATGGAGAATCTAATTGATATTATACTGAGCCAAATAAACCACCCTAGAAAGTTCATTCTGTTTGATTCAATTTATACAAAGTTTAGAATAGGCAAAATTCATCTACAGTAAACAAAATATTAGAAAAAATAGCTGCCATAGGACGGGGCTTCCCAATTGACTGGGAAGGATCATGTACTGATGCTGTAATGCACTGCCCCATTTCCCCTTTTCAGGAATGAAGAACTTTGTCCTCAGCTCCTGGGAGTACCTCCAGCAGAAAGCCCTCAGTGTCTGTCCCCTATGGGTATGGTGATTGCCTATATCCAGACACTGATCAACATGGGGGTATAAAGGCCCAGCCCCGTGCCCCAACTTGGGATAGTTCTGGTGGGTCATTGTAGCTTCAAAACTCTCCAGCATTGCAGTTCAACTTTCCTTTGGCCCTAACTGTTTCCTTCCCATCTGTTCCCTTCCATGGATGTGACTCTCAAGAGAATTCCCTAATAAAGTGATTCTAAAAATATGATTCCTGGACTAGCAGTATCAGCATACCTGGGAACAAGTAAGAAATGAAAATTTGTGGGCCCCACTCCAGACCTACAGAATCAGAAAGCAGAACTCTCATCCACATATAAAGAGCTTCTTATCAGCTTTTTGTGCCTCACTCTTAAATATATTCAGATGGGTAGACAACTGGGATACATCTCATATAAAAGATAGAATATTCCCCTTAAAAAGGAGGTAAAACCCTTACTCGAAAGAAATAAGACCATGCAAAAAGAAAAAAAAAATCTAAGGAGGAGGGGGTGGAGTAAGATGGCTGAATAGAAACCACCAATGATTCTCCACATGAACACCAAATTCAATAGCTATCCACAAAAAGGAGCACCTTCAGAAGAACCAAAAATCAAGTGAGTGATCACAGTACCTTGTTTTAACATTATATCAAGGAAAAAAACACTGAAGAGGGCAGGAAACAGTCTTCCATTGCCTATGCCACCCTTCCCTCATCCCCCAGCAGTACAGTGACAGCACACTAAGTAGAGAATTTGTGTGGCCAGGGGAGGGAGAGCAAAGTGACTGTGGGACTTTGCATTGGAACTTAGGGCTGCCCCATCATAGAAGAACACAGCACAAGACAGAATTCTGTCAGCACTCATGGAGGAAGCATTTAGATAGATCAGCCTGGTCAGAGGGAAATACTCCAACCCAAAACCTGAGTTCTGCTAAACCCACCACCAGCTGACAAAAAGTAGCCTGGGGCCAGGAATAAATTCCTAAGGCAGTCAGGCCACAAAGGCTGCAGTCTTTTGGCAACTCCTGCGGCTGTGCTGGTTCAGAGCCAGTGGACATGGGATGCACATGACCCAGTGGAGACACCATCGGTGACGGACAAGCCAGTGCCTGTGTCAAACCTCCCCCAACTCCAGGCAGTACAGCTCAGGGGACGTCTTCTTCCACTTGGGGAAAGGTAAGGGAAGAGTTCAGAGGACTTTGTTTTGCAACCTGGGTACCAGCTCAGCCACAGTAAAATAAAGTACCAAGCAGACTCCTGAAACCCCTGATTTCAGGCCTTAGTTCCTGGATGGCATTTCTAGACAGACATTGGACCAGAAGGAAACACACTGCCTGGATGGGAAGAACCCAGTCCTGGCAGATTCACTACCTGCTGACTAAAGAGCTCTAGAGCTTTGAATAGACATCAGAGGTAGTGAGGCAACAGCCACCACAGGCTATGGGTGAGACTGGGCAAGCTTCCAGTGTAATCTGACACTGATGGCCATGAGGGTGTGCCCACTTCACTCTTCCCCAAACTCCAGAAGCCCAGCATAGAGAATGAGGGAAGAGAGTGAGAGACTTTGCCTGGTAATCCAGGTAATTATCCCATATTTTACCCAAGTTCACCAAGGCAGTACCACCAGGAGTCTGCAAGAGTCAAAACATTAGTGGGCTTGGGGCGCCACCAGTGCTGATAGGTTATCGTGACCAAAGACTTAGATCATAACACTCAATTCCTTCTGAATATCTGGAAAGCCATTTCAAGAAGGATGGGTTCAAACAAGCCCCAACTGTGAAGACTAAAATAAATACCTAACTCTTCAATGCCCAGACATCAATGAATATCTACAAGCATCAAGAACATCCAGGAAGACATTACCAGTGACCAATGCTGTAGTGATGGAGATATGTGATGGAGATATGGAGATATGTGACCTTTCAGACAAAGAATTCAAATTAACTGTCCTGAAGAAGCTCAATGAACTTCAAGACAATGCAAGCAAGGAATTGAAGCCTTTAAGAAAACGTTAACACAGAGCTTGAAATAATTTTTAAAAATCAAGTAGAAATTCTGGAGCTGAAAAATTCAATCAACAAACTGAAAAATGCATCAGAGTCTCTCAACAGTAGAACTGATCAAGCAGAAGAAATAATTAGTGAGCTTGAAGACAGGCTATTTGAAAATACACAGTCAGAAGAGAAAAAAGAAAAGAAAAAGAATGAAACACACCTAAAAGATCTAGAAAATAGCTTCAAAAGGGCAAATCTAAGAGTTACTGGCCTTAAAGAGGAGGTAGAGAGAGAGAGAAACTGTGTGGGTTGAGCCTAGAAGGAAGAATGGATGGAAGGAAAGAATGTGAGCAAGATGAATGGACAGCTGAAAAGGCCTGCCTGAAGCTGCTTGTTTGCTGTGTGCAAAGGTCAACTGAAAACAGCTGACCTGTATGGAAGTTGTTAAAGAAATGAGTAAACGGCGCTGACCTTTTGCACGTGTCCTTGGAAATAAATATGGGGAGGAACTTAGCTGAGGAGGCCACTTTCTCCTTTAAACTTTGGTGTCTTTCCTTCTCTCTAAACACTATGTATTTCAAGTAATTATTCCTTTGCTACCGAACTCAGGAGCAAAAAGCTGCCGCTACAAGTGGTGACCCCATTTTTGTCATCTAGACTACAAGGGGAATCATCCCCGTAAGGGACAGTCCCTCCCGCTGCTTTGGGAAAGGGACCAATGCACGTAGTTCAGAAAGGGATTTCCAATACAGGGCAGCACCTGACAAAAGATCACCAAATTTATCTGCCCATTTTGCAACAACTCTTAAAGGCTGCCTAGTGTTCTATGGAACCAAAAGCTTTACAACAACTCTTATGCGCAGTAAGACAGCTTTGCCCCTGGTTCCCAGATGAGAGCATGTTAGATTTAAAGCTCTGGGAGCAAGTAGGGAAGGTTTTGAAGAAGAATCTTAGGCAGAGGATTCCAGTGCCCCTTGTCGTGTTAAACTACATGGAGCCTGGTGCCAACAGCCCTGACTCCCTTACGTGTTCCTATAGGTTCTAATCCGTTAGAATCTGTTGCTCCTCCTCCTCCGCGGTCTGCTCTGCCTGAGGAGCCAGCGTCCTCTGCTGTAAAATTCCGGAATCCAAAGCCGTTTTCTCTACCATTGCCTTCTGTGGTTCAACAGGAGGAGCAACTACCTCCTCCTCCTCGTCTCAAAGGGGATCTCTATTCCACCCTGGTAAACCATTTGCTTTTCAACATTGCCTATGAGAGGGCCAATCTTTATGGGGACGAGATTTGGAATAATGGAATCTTCTTCTAACTACCTACCCAGCCTTTTCATTAGGGGCCACTGCTCAAGTACATCCAATACAACCCACACCTTTACAATGGACTACTAATTCGCCCATCTGGATAGAGCAGTGGTCCATTAAGCAGGATAAATTAAAACATTTAAAATCTCTTGTCCAGGACCAACTTAAAGCGGGACATATAGAACCTTCCCTGAGCCCATGGAACACTCCTGTATTCATCATACCTAAAACGAACAATAAGTGGCATCTATTACAGGACCTAAGAGCTCTTAATGCTATTATAAGCTCGATGGGACCGCTACAACCTGGCCTTCCCCAGCCGTCGTTAATTCCAAGAGATTGGCCTTTGTAACTGAGTTAATGTGGGGAAGAGGTTATGTTTTTGTTCAAACTTCGACAGGTCCCGAGTAGTTCCCTTCCAGATGAGTTCGCCTACAGGCGAATACATTCACCTACGTCATGAGCTGGAACTATCCAACCTAATAACCCGATTCCATAAATGAAACTGCAGCAACAGGGGTCCTGCCGTGATGCAACACCATGACAGCACCCAGGATCACAAGGGGATCAATTGAAACAATTGGAGACACAGGCTTCAGCTATCATGACACAGCTGGGGGCTCCTCCTATCCCAGGGAACACTTTTCTGGTGTATTTGGCTATTGTTGTCCGTAACAGCAGTCAGGTACCCTGAGGGCTGCTCCGCAGTCTTTTTCTCCTTTTATTTCTCCCAGGCAGTACAGCCACAGTTTACTGGGCTCATGTCTTACACCTGCCTGTGTTTACGCCCCTAACATGGTGGGACTTAGAGATCCCTCTGTCTACTTATCAGGGACTGGAGGGGTATGGTTGCCCCCACATTCCTGGAAGAGAAATGAAACAGACTGGTTTTACCAACTTACATAATACAACATGGTGCATTCCCATGATCACCCAAAAATATCTATATCATCAACCAGTCGTGCTTGGTCTTGTCACTTTCTCTTTTACTTTCTAGAACAGATCCGCCAATTTATGACCTCCCAATGCCATTATGAAAAGACACTGACATCTCTCTTTCTCCTACTCATACTTTGTCTCTAACTTTAAATAAACAAAAAGGGGAACATGTGGAGGCTGGGCCTAAAAGAAAGAATGGATGGAAGGAAAGAATGCAAGCAGGGTGAATGAAGGGACAGGTAAAAACGCCTGCCCGAAGCTGCTTGTTTGCTGTGTGCAAAGGTCAGCTGAAAACAGCTGACCTGTATGGAAGTTGTTAAAGAAATGAGCAAATGACCCTGACCTTTTGCACGTGCCCTTGGAAATAAATATAGGGAGGAAGTTAGCTAAGGAGGCCATTTTCTCCTTCAGACTTTGGCCTCTCTCCATCTCTGTAAACACTATGTGTTTTCAGTATTTATTTCTTTGCTACAGAGCTCAGGAGCAAAAAGTGGCCGCTACAAGACTGGGGTAGAAAGATTATTCAAAAAAATAAGAAAAGAGAACTTTCCAAACCTAGAGAAAGATATCAATATTCAGGTACAAGAAGGTCACAGAACAGCAAGCAGATTTAACCCAAACAAGACTACCTCAACGCATTTAATAATCAAGCTCTCAAAGATCACAGGTTAAACAAAGGTCCTAAGGAAGTCAAGAAAACAGAAAAAAATAATGTATAAGAGGTCAGACACGTCTGGCAACAGACTTCTCAGTGGAAACCTGAGACAAGGAGAGAGTGGCATGACATGTTCAAAGTGCTAAAGGAAAAAAACCTAAAACCTAGAATATTACATCCTGAAAAAATATCTTTCAAACATGAAGGAGAAATAAATACTTTTCCAGACAAACAAAAGCTGAGGGATTTTATCAACACCAGACATGTCCTACAAGAAAATGCTAAAAGGAGTTCTTCAATATGAAAGCAAAGGATGTTAATGAGCAATAATAAATCAACTGAAGGAATACAACTCACTGGTAACAGTACACAAATAAGTATACTCTCTTGTAGTAACTGCAGTATATAAACCACTTATATCTTGAGTAGGAATACTAAAAGACAAACCTATCAAAAATAATATTAATTAGAAGAACTTTTTAATAGAGTATAAAAACATAAGTGGAAACAACAAAAAGTTAAAAAGCAGGTGGCAATGGAGTTAAAATGTAGAATTTCTGTTATATTTCTCTTTGCTTGATTATTTGTAAGCAGAACTATCATGTTTAAAATAACTGGTTATAAAATGATTTTTGCAAACCCTCATGGTAACCTGAAATAAAAAAACCTACAATGGATACACAAAATATAAAAAGCAGAAATTAAAACATACTATCAGAGAAAATCGTTTTTAACAAGGAAGACAGGAAGGAAGCAAGGACCATAAAACAACCAGAAACCAATAACAACATGGCAGTAGTAAGTCCTTACCTATCAATAATAACACTGAATATGAATCGACTAAACTCTCCAATCAAAACACAATGAGTGGCTGAATAAATAAAATAATAAGACCCAACTATATGTTATCTACAAGAAACTTACTTCACCTATAAAGAAACATATAGAGGGAAAACATGGCGGAGTAGGGGTGTCCTCCTGGCTCTCTGCTCCCAGAGTGGAAAGTGAAGAAAGTGGATAACCACACGTGAGTGAACTGCACTTCCATGTGACCAGCTTCGCAAGCCTGCAGACAGTCACCGGGAAACGGAGGGAAAAGAAAGACTCTAGCCAAAAGCAAAGGTGAATCGAATAATCTTCAGCAAAACCCGGGGAATCGGAAATATACAACAGCAAGGGAGCAAGGTGCGGATTGGCCAGCTGCCGGCCTGTACGGCTGCGGCATCGGCTCTACCTTGCTCTGGAAGACACACCCCCGTCCCACTGAGCTCCACACCCACGCAGGCCTGGAAGTGCCTGAAGTTGGTGGGAAGTGGTAGTGCTGGGCAAAGCTATGTGGAGAGGAGACTGGAGCACGGAACATTTTGAACTCTCCTTAGAGCTCAGCTGAGGCAGTTTCAGGTGGGGGAGGGTCCAAACCCAGCAGTTGCTCCCCTGCTCCGAAGGAGCGAGAGCCCCGTCTGGTCTCTCGCTGCAGGATGCTTCCAGGACCAGGTTGAGGGGAGTATACCCAAAAGGAGGCTTTGACCTTGGATATAGTTGAAGTTCTGGCTGGCACTGGGAGGACAGAGAGCACAAAGCTCAGTTCCTTGAACCGTCGGGGGAAAGTCACTCTGCTCCTCCAACACCACCCTCGTCTTCCCATTCCTGCGGTTTGACTTGGACTCTGTGTTTGGAGGGGCAGTGGGGGGAAAGTGGCAGTTCACGTGGCTGTCCCACCAGATTGATCTCGGGCCATCTCTCACCGCATAAGCCGCCTGCACTGTGTCCAGAGAGCAGAGCCCATATTGGCAAGGCAGAGTTGCGAAGGAGGCTGCTTTTCCAGATATAACCTGGAGACACATTATCACCCATACCCTCCTGTGTCTTGGGACCCGGTGCTTTGCGCCAAAGGGTCCGACTCCACCTCTGAGCGGAGCTGAGAAACAGGCTGTTCCCTTTCCTCCCGCTTCTCTCGATTTCTGTGTATAAAGGGGCAAAAGGCGGAGAGTGGTGGTTCACGCGACTGCCCCGCCAGACTGATCTTCGGTGGTCTCTAGCTGCACAAGCCGCCGCGCTCTGTGTCCAGAGAGCAGAGCCTATCTTGGCAAGGCGGAGTTGCAAAGGAGGCTGCTTTTACAGATATAACCGGGGGAGACATAATCACCCACACCCTCCTATGACTTGGGTCCGGGTGCTTCGAGCCAAACGGTCTAACTCCGCCTCTGGGCAGAGTTGAGAAAGAGGCTGTTCAACCCAAAACCCGGGTTGCAAGACTGTCACCACCACTTCGCTTACACCTCCCTGCTGGCACTGGCCACAGAAAGGCGGCTCTAATAGGCTATCAGGACAGCCTATCAAGCTAAGTTCCCTCTTTACTTCTTTACTGTGGCCTGATAGCTGGTGCCTCCAGCCAAATGGGAAGCCTCATTCCCGGGAATTTCAGAGGGGTGAGGGAATCTGCTGTCTGGGCTGAGATCTGCTGGGGTTGAAGAAGACCGTTGGCAGTGACCAGCCCACTGGGATTTCGTGTGGAAGGGACTAACCTCACCCCGGCAGGGGCTAAGCAACGTGGCAGGTCTATTTCTGGCTTGGGACTCTCAGAGGCCTCAGGTAACAAAAGAGATAGTAATCTCAGAGCCTATCATAGTGCCTCCCACTTCAACCTAGGGCTTGAGAGTGAACTCAGCTCTCACAAGAGTGATCTAGCCCGAGTCTCTAAGCAAGTGGCATAAAACCATTAATCTCTGTAGACAGAAGGTGAAGACATTAGATCAAAGATAACCCAACAGACTCAAACTCCTCTAAGATGATACAGGACCAGAGCACATATTCCCAGCACTGCCAAAGATCATTCCTTTGGAATCCCAGAATTTAGCTCATAACCCACTCCCAACACCTCCGGTCCTCAACAAAACACCCAGATGAAAAAGAACCAGCAGAAGATCATAGGAAACATGAAGGAGCAGAGAGAAAAGTCACCTCCAAAAGAAAATACTTGACCTCCATCAACCGACACCAAGTTACATGATATGATTAAACTGATGGAGGAAGAATTCGGAATATGGATTGTTAGAAAACTCAACAGAATTGAAGAGAAAATAGAATCCCAACATAGAGAAACAATAAGAATAATTCAGGAAATTAATGAAAAATTCTCCAAAGAAATTGAAATTCTACAGAAACATCAATCAGAAATTTTGGCAATGAAGGAAACAATCAAGGATCTCCATAATACAGTGGAAAGCATCAAGAACAGGATGGACCATGCAGAGGAAAGAATCTCAGAGCTTGAAGATTATGCCTATGCGCTAAACAAATCAGAGGAAGAAAGGGAACACAGAAACAAGAGACAAGACCAAAGCTTACAAGAGGTGTGGGATTATGTAAAAAAAGCCGAATCTCAGGGTGATTGGAATTCCGGAAGGGGAAGAGAAACAATCACAAGGGCTGGAAAACTTATTTCATGGAATACTGGAGGAAAATATGCTGGGCTTGGCCAGAAATCTTGATATCCAAATACAAGAAGCACACAGAACTCCTGGGAGACTCAACATGAATAGGAAATAACCTCGTCATGTGGTTATTAAGCTGACCAATGTAAACGTGAAAGAAGCAATCCTCCATGCAGCGAAGTGAAAACAACAATTAACCTATAAAGGAAAACCTATCAGACTAACAGCAGACTTCTCATCTGAAACCTTACAAGCCAGGCGGGATTGGGTGCCTATCTTTAATCGTCTAAAACAGAACAAAGCCCAACCTAGAATTCTGTAACTGGCAAGATTAAGTTTCATCTATGAGGGAGAAATAAAATCCTTCTCAGACAAGCTATCACTGAAGGAATTTGCAAAGTCCAGACCAGCCCTATAGGAAGTTCTCAGACCCACATTTCTAACCTAACAGGGAAATAGACACTCCTCAAAGTAAAATCTTCAAAGAATTAAACGTTAGATCTCAAATTGCAGGATGGCTCAAGGAGTAAGACAAAGCAACGAGACTTCACCTACAATATGAATGGAAATCTTCCTCCAATTTCAGTCCTTTTGATAAATGTAAATGGCTTAAACTGTCCTCTGAAGAGACACAGACTGGCAGAGTGGATAAAAATCCACAAGCCTAGTATCTGCTGTCTGCAGGAAACACATCTAACCCACAAAGATGCCTTCCGGCTGAAGGTCAAGGGATGGAAAACTATCATCCAGTCAAACGGAAGTCAAAAGAAAGCTGGGGTAGCTATACTATTTGCAGATAAAATAAGCTTTAAAATAGCAAAGGTAAAAAAGGATAAAGATGGCCATTTTATAATGGTGAAAGGGAAGATCCAACAAGAAGATTTAACAATTCTTAATATTTATGCACCCAATGCAGGAGCACTCAATTATATAAAGCAAACCTTGTCTAAGCTAAACACCATGTTACACAACACTGCCATAGTAGCAGGGGACTTCGACACTCCACTGAATGATCTGGATAGATCCTCCAAACAAAAAATAAGCAAAGAAATAATGGACCTGAACAGAACCCTTGATCAAAAAGGTCTGACAGATGTCTACAGAACATTCCACCCAAATAAAGTTGAATTTACATTCTTCTCAGCAGCCCATGGATCCTTCTCCAAAACTGATTACATCCTAGGCACCAAATCAGATCTCAAAAAATCCAAGAAAACAGAAATTATACCTTATATCTTTTCTGACCATAGTGGTGTAAAATTACAGTTCGATTCCTATAGAAACACTCAACGCCTCACAAAATCATGGAAAGTAAACAATCTATTATTGAAAAATTATTAGCTCAAGGAGGAAATTCAGAGGGAAATCAAGAATTTCTTCAACAAAATGATAAAGGAGACAACTTGTTACCAAAACCTGTGGGATACAGCAAAAGCTTACCTGAGAGGAAAACTAATAGCAATAAACACTCACATCCAAAAAAAAGAAAGCTTAGAGACTGACAACCTAATGAATAGACTCAAGGAATTGGAAAAAGAAGAGCAAACCAATTCCAATCCTAGTAGAAGAAACGAAACAACGAAGATCAAAGCAGAACTTAATGAAAAGGAGAACAAGAAAACTATACTACGGATCAACAAAACCAGAAGCTGGTTTTTTAAAAAGATAAACAAAATTGACGGCCCTTTTGCTAGATTGACAAGCACTCATAGGGAAAGGACTCTAATAAACTCAATAAGAAATGAAAAAGGAGAGATCACAACAGACACCACAGAAATATAAAACATTATGTGTGACTACTATAAAAAACTATATGCCCCAAAACTACATAACGAAGAGGAAATGGACAAATTCCTGTATTCATACAACCTCCCTAAGTTCACCCAGGTGGTAACAGAATTCCTGAATAGACCAATCTCAAGCTCAGAAATTGGAGCAGTAATTAAAAACCTCCCCAAACGGAAAAGCCCCGGACCAGATGGCTACACTTCAGAGTTCTACCAAACATACAAAGAGGAACTCATACCTATACTACAGAAACTATTCCACACCATTGAGAAGGATGGTATCCTTCCGAACTCATTCTACGAAGCCAATATCACGTTGATACCAAAGCCAGGAAAGGACGCACAAAAAAAGAAAATTACAGATCAATATCTCTCATGAATATAGACGCAAAAATCCTAAACAAAATTTTAGCAAATAGAATTCAGCACCACATCAAAAAAATAATTCACCACGACCAGGTGGGCTTTATTCCAGGGATGCAAGGCTGGTTCAACATACGCAAGTCTATAAATGTAATTCACCTAATAAATAAAAACAAGAACAAATACCATATGATTCTATCAATAGACACAGAAAAAGCAGTTGACAAAGTCCAACACACCTTTATGATAAAAACTCTTAACAAAATAGGCAAAGGCAGCTCATAACTTAAATTTATCAAATCCATTTATGACAAACTCACTGCCAATATCATTGTGAATGGGGAAAAATTGAAACCATTCCCTCTTTGAACCAGAACTAGACAAGGATGCCCAGTATCTCCTCTTCTATTCAACACAGTGCTCGAAGTCCTAGCTATAGCAATCAGGCAAGAGAGGGGTATTAAGGGCATCCAAGTGGGGGCAGATGAGATCAAGCTCTCGCTATTTGCCGATGATATGATATTATACCTAGAAAACCCCATGGATTCATCCAAGAGACTCCTAGATTTGATACATCAATTCTGTAAAGTTTCAGGTTACAAAATCAATATACAAAAATCAGAAGCATTTATATATGCCAATAACCATCAAGCAGAAACTCAAATCAAAAACTCAATACATTTTACTATAGCCCCAAAGAAAATGAAATATCTAGGAGTATATTTAACAAAAGATACAAAAGATTTATACAAGGAGAACCCAGAAAAACTAAAAAAAGAAATTATAGATGATATAAGCTGATGGAAAAATCTACCCTGTTCATGGATTGGTAGAATAAATATTGTTAAAATGTCAATAGTACCTAAAGTGATGTACAGAATTAATGCAATCCCCATCAAAGTACCACCATCATTCTTTACAGATCTAGAAAATAATTCTTCACTTTGTATGTAACCAGTAAAAATCTCGTATAGCCAAAGCAATCTTAAGTAAAAAGAACAAACTGGGGGCATCAGTCTTCTTGACTTCAAGCTATATTATAAAGCAATAATAGTTAAATCAGCCTGGTATTGCCACAAGAACAGAAGCATCGATATTTGGAATAGAACTGAGACTAAAGAGATGAAACCGTCTGCATACAGTAACCTAATCTTTGATCAAGCAGACAAAAATATACAATGGGAAAAAGAATCTCTCTTCAATAAATATAGTGGGAAAACCGGATAGCTACATGCAGAAGATTGACTCAGGATCCCTACCTCTCACCTCTCACAAAAATCCACTCAAGATAGATAACAGATTTAAACCTAAGGCATGAAACCTTAAGAATCCTAGAAGAAGATGTTGGGAAAACCCTATCAGACATTGGCCTAGGCAAAGAATTATTAAGGAAGGCCCCCAAGGCAATCACCGCAGCATCAAAAATAAACATATGGGATCTGATCAAATTAAAAAGCTTGTGCACAGCCAAGGATACTATCATTAGAGCGAATAGACAACCCACAGAATGAGAGAAAATATTTGCTCTCTACACTTCTGATAAAGGTCTCATAACAAGAATCTACCTAGAACTCAAAAGAATTAACAAGAAAAAATCGAACAACCCCTTCAAGAAATGGGCAACGGAAATGAACAGAAACCTCTCCAAAGAAGATAGAATAATGGCCCGCAAACATATAAAAAATGCTGAACATCTCTAATCATTAGAGAAACGCAAACCAAAACCACAATGAGATACCACCTAACCCCAGTGAGAATGGCCTATATCAAGAAATCTCAAAACAACAAATGCTGGCGAGGATGTGGAGAGACAGGAACACTCTTACACTGCTTGTGGGACAGCAAATTAGTGCAACCTTTGTGGAAAAGAATTTGGAGATACCTCAACATCTAAAAATAGAAATGCCATTTGACCCAGCAATAGCATGGTTGGGCATCTACCCAAAAGAGCATAAGACATTCTGTTATAAAGACATCTGCACCCAAATGTTTACGGCAGCACAATTCACTATTACAAGGACATGGAAACAGCCCAAGTGCCCGTCAACTCATGAGTGGATAATTAAAATTTGGTGTATGTTCACAATGGAATATTACTGAAGTCTAAGAAATGACGGTGAGCTAGCACCGCTTATACTATCCTGGATTAAGCTTAAGCCCATTATCCAAAGTGAGGCGACACAAGATCAGGAAAATGGGCTCCACATGTACTCGCCATCAAATTGGTACTGACTGATTAAAACTATGGTGTTCAAATGATGGTAGTGTTCACCAGGGATTTGGGGGGGGGGGGGTAGACCCACATCTTAGGGATGTGGTGAGCATTGTGGAGGGGAAGGGCATACCTCCCTTCCTAGGGAGAGGCAAAGATATAAAATGTAACCAAAATGTCAAAAAAAACCAAAACCATTTATCAGGTGTCAGGCAGTTGGGAGGGGGGAGGAGGGGATGGGTGTATATTTACATAACGAGTGTAATGTGTACCACCTGGAGGATGGATGCGCTAGAAGCTCCGACTCGGTGGGGGGGAGGGGTGGCAAGGGCAATTTATGTAACTTTAACAATATTTGTACCCCCATAATATGATGAAATAAAAAAATTAAATAAATAATAAAAAAGACACATACAAACTGAAAATAAAGGAATGCAAAAGGATATTCCATGCAAATATAAACCAAAAAAGAACAGGAGTAGCTACCTATATTTCAGTCAGATAAAAAAGACCTCAAGATAAAATTGTAAAAAGAGATAAAGAATGACATTATATGATGATAAATGGGTCAATTCAGCCAGAGAATATAATAATTCTAAATATATGTACACCCAGCACTGGAGCACCCAGATATATAAAGTAAATATTGTCTAAGCCATAGAGAGAGTTAGACCCCAATGCAATAATTGTTGGAGACCTCAACACTTCATTTTCAGCATTGGACAGATCATACACACAGAAAATCAACAAGGACACATCAGACCTAATCTTCACTATAGACCAAATGTACTTAATAGATATTTACAGAATGTTTATCCAACAGCTGTAGAATACATGTTCTTCTCTTCAGCCATGGATCATTCTCTAGGATAGGCCACATGTTAGGCTACAAAACATGTCTTAAAAAATTAAAAAAAAGAAACAAAAAACTGAAACCAATTCAAGTATTTTCCCTGACCACAATGGAATAAAATTAGAAATCAATGACAAGAGGAACACTGGAAACTATACAAACACATGGAAATTAAACAACATGCTCCTGAATGACCAGTGGGTCCATGAAGAGATTAAGAAGGAAATAAAAAAAAATTCTCCAAACACATGAAAATGAAAACATTATCAAAACCTATGGGAAACAGGAAAAGCAGTAATAAGAGCAAAGTTTATAGGAAAAAGTGCCTACATCAAAAAAGTAGAAAAGCTTTTAAAAAACCCTAACAATGCATCTTAAAGAATTAGAAAAACAAGAGGAAACCAAACCCCACATAGAAGGAAAGAAATAATAAAGATCAAAGCAGAAATAAATGAAATTGAAAACCAAAAATATACAAAAGATAGAGGAAATGAAGTTGGTTTTTTGAAAAGATAACACTGACAAACCTTTAGCTAGAGGGAGAAAAAGAGAGAGAAGACCCAAACGAATAAAATCAGAGATGAAAAAGGAGACATTACAACTGCCACTGCAGAAATTCAAAGGGTCATTAGAGACCAACTACATGCCAATAAGTTGGAAAACTTAGAAGAAATGGATAAATTCCTAGACACATACAACCTACCAAGAAGAACCAACCAGGAAGACATCCAAAATTTGAATAAACCAATAACAAGTAACAAGGTAGAAGCAGTAATAAAAGTCTTCCATCAAAGAAAAGCCCGGGATCTGATGGCTTCAAAGCTGAATTCTACCCATTCTAAGAAGAAGTAATATCAATCCTACTTAAACTATTTCAGAAAACTGAGGACAAGGGAATACTCCCAAACTCATTCCACCTGACGTGTATAACCCTGATACCAACACCAGACAAAGACACAACAGAAAAAGAAAAATATAAGCCAATATCTCTGATGAACATAGATGAAAAATCTTCAACAAAATACTAGCAAACTGAATTCAATAACACATTAAAAAGATTATTCATCACAATCAAGTGTGATTCATCCCAGGGATGCAAGGATGGTTCAATATATGTTAATCAATCAATGTGATACATCATATCAACAGACCAAAGGACAAAAACCATACAATCATTTCAGTTGATGCTGAAAAAGCGTTCAATAAAATTCAACATCCCTTCCTGATAAAAACTCTCAAAAAACTGTATGTAGAAGGAACGTACCTCAACATAGTAAAAGCCATACATGACAGATCCAAACCTAGTATCACACTGAATGGGGAAAAATTGAAAGTTTTTCCTCTAAGATCTGGAACAAGACAAGGATGCGCACTCTCACAACTGTTATTCAAGATAGTGCTTGAAGTTCTAACTAGAGCAATCAGACAAGAAAAAAATAAAAAAGGGCATCCAAATTGGAAAGGAAGACATCAAATACTCTTGTTTGCAGATGATATGATCTTATATCTAGAGAAACCTAAATACGCCACACACCAAAAAAAACCTATTAGAATTAATTTAAAAAATTCAGTAAAGTTGAAGGATACAAAATCAACACACAAAAATAAGTAGCATTTCTATATGCCAACAGCAAACAATCTGAATTATAAGAAAGTAATGCCATATACAATAGCCACAAATAAATTACCTAGGAATAAATGTAACCGAAGAAGTGAAAGATCTCTGTAATGAAAACTGTGAAACACTGATCAAAGAAATGGAAGAGGACACAAAAAAAATGGAAAGACACTCTATGCTCATGGATTGGAAGAATCAATATTGTTAAAATGTCCATGCTACCCAAAGCAATCTACAGATTCAATGCAATTCCCATCAAAATATCAATGTCATTCTTTATAGAAATAGAAAAAATAATCCTAAAATTTATATAGAACCACAAAAGACCCAGAAGAAACAAAGGCATCCTGAGCAAAAGGAACAATATGGAAGGAATCACATTATCTGACTTCAAATTATACCACACAGCTGTAGTAACCAAAACAGCATGGTATTGGCATAAAAACAGACATATAGACCAATGGAACAGAATTACAGAACCCAGAAATAAGTCAACATATCTATAGTGAACTTACCTTTTAAAAAGGTGTCAAGAAAATATAGTGGGGAAAGGACAGTCTCTTCAATAAATGGTGCTGGGAAAATTGGATATCCATATGCAGAACAATGTATTAAAAATCATCAAAATGTATTAAAGACTTAAATATAAGATATGAAACTATGAAACTAGTAAAAGAAAACATTGGGGAAGTGCTTCAGGACATTGGTCTGGCAAGGAGTTCTTGAATAATACCCACAAAGCACAGGCAACCAAAGTAAAATTGGAGAAATGGGATCACATCAAGCTAAAAGTACTGCAAAAGAAACAATCAACAAAGAGAACAGAAAACCACAGAATGGGAAAAAAATATGTGCAAACTACCCATCTGACAAGGGACTAATAACTAGAATATATAAGGAGCTGCAAGAACTCAATAGGAAATAATCAAATAACCTGATTAAAAAATGGGCAAAGTATCTGAATACATCTCAAAAGAAGACACAAAAAATGGCCAACAGGTATATGAAAAAATGTTCATCATTAATCATCAGAGAAATGCAAATCTAAACTACAATGAGATACCATCTCATCCTAGTTAAAATGGCTTTTATCAAAAGACAGGCAATAACGAATTCTGGAAAGGATATAGAGAAAGGGGAACCCTTGTACACTGTTGGTGGGAATGTAAATTAGTGCAAACACTATGGAGAACGGTATGAAGGCTCCTCAAACACTAAAAATAGAACCACCATATGATCCAGCAATCTCACTGCTAGTTAGTTACATACCCAAAAGACAGGAATTCAGTATATTGAAAAGATCTGCATTCCCATTTTTATTGTAGCCCTATTCACAATAGCCAAGATTTGGAATCAACCTAAGTGTTCATCAATAGATGAAGAGATAAAGAAATTTGGCAAAAAAAAAAAAAAAAAAAAAAAAAAAAAAAAAAAAAAAAGAAATTTGGTATATAAATAACATATGAGGGAATAATATATAACCATAAAAAAGAATGAAATCCTGCTGTTTGCAACAACATGGATGGAACTGGAAAGCATTATGGTAAGTGAAATAAGCCAAGCACAGAAAGACAAATCTCACATGTTCTCACTCATATGTGAGAGCTAAATATTAAAAACAATTGATCTCATCATAGAGATAGAGAACAGAATGATGGTTACTAGAGTCTGGGAAGGGTAGTGAGGTAAAGTGGGGATGGTTAATGGGTGCAAAAATATAGATAATTATAATAGAGTGAACAATATTTGATAGCATAACAAAGTGACTATAATCAACAATAAGTTAGGGCATGCTTTAAAAGTAACTAAAAGAGTTGAAATGGAATGTTCCTACCATAAACAAATGATAAATGCCTGAGGTGGTGGATCCCCAATTACCCTGATTTGATTAATTCACATTGTATGCCTGCATCAAAATATCACATGTACCCTAAAAATATATACAACTATTATGTACCTAGTATAATTAAAAATTAAAAACAAAACCTGCATAGTTCATCTTTGAGGCCAAAGCCTCCTATATATGTCATTCTCTTCTCAAGCTCTTTTCAAAAAAATATGAAGGCTGGTGGTTTCAAATAATTTAACACATGAGAAAACTATAAACTTCTGAGTCACATTTCTTTCTGCAAAGCATTTTTTGTATCCTAGTGACTGGCAAGAACATGCATAGGTTTTTTTTCCTTAAAATTAAAAAAGAATCAAGTTATGAGTAAACTTAATAGACTGTATCAGGCTAATGCTCTAATTGCAGCAATTAGGGGGTAAATGGATAAATGACAAAAATCACATTTTTATGTATGTCAGAGTGATGCCAAAGTAAGGCCTGGATATTTCTGAGGAAGCCAAAGTCTCTCTAGTAACTTTATGATAGCAATCAATTTCCTTCCTCAAAGAAATTGGCTAATTCTGAGCTTGGACACACTGTATATAGGGTCATATGCACCCTATAAAGATATACAAGTATTTTGTACCATAATATAAAGTGAAAAAAATAATATTAAATTAAATATATAAAATTTTAAATTAAAAATCTCTAAGTTGTCAAACAAGAAATGGAATTTCTATGAATGAGGAGTCAGAGGAATATATTTGTAATTAACTATCTTTTTACTACTACTCTGATTAGTTAAAAATAAAACATTTTCAGCAGCTAGAAAAATATGCACAAAAATACATTTACTACTCAATAATAAATGACTGATGCACATTTGAGCCTGTACTTTAAAAAGGTAGATGATATTTGACTTTTTAATATTTCATAATTTAAATGTTCTTCATTTTGATTTTTGAATAAAATCATTTTAATTTTACTTGCAAATATTTGTCAAAATATTTATCATTAATATTTTTCTAATTTTTTTGACATTTTCAAAATTGTTGATAATTAATATAGCTGATATGCATTAAAATCAGCCCAGACAAAGAATTTATGAAGACCCCCAAAGCCATCACAGCAACAAAATAAATAAATGGGACCTGATCAAATTAAAAAGTTTCTGCACAGCTAAGGAAACAATCATTAGAGCAAAAAGACAACCTACAGAATGGTAGAAAATATTTGCATGCTATATAGCCAATAAAGGGCTGATAACCAGAATCTACAAAGAACTCAAGCAAATCAGCAACAACAACAAAAAAAATCAACTCCATTAAAAAGTGGGCAAAAGACATGAACAGAACCTTTTCAAATGAAGATAGACTAATGGCCAACAAACATATGAAAAAAATGCTCAACATCTCTAATCATCAGGGAGACACAAATCAAAACCACAGTGAAATATCACTTAACTCCAGTGAGAACGGCTTTATCAAAAAGTCCCAAAACAACAAACGCGGGCGATGTGGAGAGACAGGAACACTCACACACTGTTGGTGGTACTGCAAATTAATACAACCTCTATGGAAAGCGGTATGGAGATACTTCAAAGAACTAAAAGTAGAACTACCATTTGATCCAGCAATTCTACTATTAGGTATTTACCCAGAGGGAAAAAAAGACATTTTACAAAAAAGACACTTACACTCAAATGTTTGTAGCAGCACAATTCACAATTGCAAAGATGTGGAAATAACTCAAGTGCCCATCAATACATGAGTGAAATTAATAAAATGTGGTATATATGTATACCATAAAGTACTACTTAGCCATAAAAAAAGTGATGAACTAATACCTCTTATATTAATCTGGATGGAACTGGAGACCATTCTTTTAAGCGATGTATCACAAGAATGGAAAAACAAACACCACATGCACTCACCATTAAGTTGGAACTAATCGATCAACACTTTTGTGCACATATGGAAACAGCATTCATCTGAAATCAAGCAGGTGGGGGGATGGGTAAATTCACACCTAATGGGTACAGAGCACACTATCTGGGGGATGGGCACACTGAAAACTTTGACTCAAATGGTACTAAAGCAATTTACGTGTACAAAAGCAGTTTATGTAACCAAAACGTTTGTGTCCTAATATTATGAAATTAAAAAAAAGAAAAATTGTCTTAACTAAAAAAAAGACTATTACTTTTATAAAAATTCTAATTAAAAAGTATGATGCTGATATTCTGGTGTTAGATAAAAACAACAAAATAATCAGTATCATAATTTTGCTGTGGTAAAATAACTATTATGTTATGGAACATACTAACTACTCATCTTCTAAAACTTTCAGTTTAAGCTTTGCTTATCAAGTCTGGTAAATAGGATATTATAAGTAGTAGGGAAGAGAGAGGAAAATACCAGCCAGTAGAACATAGAAAATTTTAAGCAAGTGAGATATAGTTTGAGAAAGCATATTTTGTTTTCCCTAAATCTCACTATACAGTGAAGCTGGGTAAAACTTCCTTACCTAGTGAGGCTACACAAAAGCAACAGTAAATTTTAGGAAACATGTATTGAAAAATTAACAAAAACAAAAACAAAAACAAAACTTAGTCTAGGCCTACCTAATCTCACAGAAACACTTTACAAAAATATCATGTAATATTTCCCTTTCTTCAGACTTAAAAATGATACAATACATAAATTAGCAGTCATGGGCCAAATATACATAGTAAATATCAATAATACATTGTAAATAACAGTATGACTAAAAGAACATTTAGATACTTTGCTTGCTAGAAACATTTTAATAAATTGTTTATAAGCTATTTTTTATTGTAAATAGTATTCTAAGAGACTCCAGTTATCCCTTCCAACACCAAGTTTAACCCTCATTCAATACTATTTTTACACTTATTTGGAGCCCTCCAGTCTGAAGTCAGAGTGACTCACAATTCTTTTGTACTTGATTCAAATTTCTTGTGTTGCAGAAACAGAGATAGATATTTGTGAATACTAGATACTAGATATCACCCACGGAAAATCTGAGGTGGGAGAGGTATGTGTAATATAAAGAAGAAGCTCTAGCATTCTTGCCTTGCCAGGACAAATCAGACAAACTCTTAGCTTCCACACCTATAAAATAATTGTTAAAAATACACTGACTTTAGATCCCTTTTGCAGGTTCTGACAGTTGACAGTCCATCATAGTAAGACATATTTTTACCTTATACTTGCTCATAATGAATGTATTTACTTTTACTTTAGTTTGTTATATGAGAACATAAAATAAAATGCTATTATGTTCTTTGTTTATAACCAGTTAATAGTGGTTAATTCTATAAAGGATGAAAAGCATAGCTAGAAAAATATATAAAAAGAAACAGAAAACACACTGAACCACATTTTAATGCAGACAATTCAATTAAAATGCAGACATTTTAATTAAGTCAGTTTGTTTTCTTAAAAGTAATTGGGTTCTATTGGTAAGAACATGGAGAAACTGGAATACTTGTATATTGATGGTGGGAATGTAAGATGGGATAGCTGCCCTGGAAAATGTTTGGCATTTCCTCAAAAAGCTAAACAGAATTACCACATGACCCCAAAATTCTACTCTTAGGTATATACCAAAAGACATAAAAATAGGTATTTAAACAAAAACTGGTATACATGTTCATAGCAGAACTATTCACAAGAGCCAAAAGGTAGAAACAACCCAAATGTCCATCTATGGATGAATGAATAAACAAAATGTGATATATCATTCTAATGAAATATTATTCAATTATAAAAAGGAATGATGTACTAACACAACATAGATGAACCTAAAAACTTTTTGCTAAGTGAAAGAAGACATAAAAGGCCACATATTGTATGATTCCATGTATATGAAATCTCCAGAATAGCTTTACCCACAGAGACACAAAAAAGACTGGTAGTTACCAGGGAGGGAGAAATCGGGAGTGACTGCTTCATGCATAGGGTTTCCCTCGGAAGACAAAAATGTTCTGGGAGTAGACAGAGGTGATGGTTACACAACATGGTAAATGTACTAAATGCAACTAAATTTTACCTTAATAAAAAATAAATTATTAGGATCATAAAACTAAGAAAAATCTCATTTGGATACTACGTGTCTAATCAACAAACAGATTCCAAAGTACCAATTCTGTATCTCTTTGTAACCCAAATTGCTTTTATTTCAAAAGCACTGTTCACAGTTCTTGCCTGCTTTCATGACCCTTTGGGGGAATCTACTTCAAATGGAAATTAACCTATAGACTCATGTTTCTCAGTGGGACACTGGCATTTTGGATGGCACCATTCTTTACTTTAGGGGGTTGTCCTATGCATTATAGGATGCTTGGCATCACTAGATGGTGCTTGCCAGACACTCTGACACTCAAAACTGCCTCATATGTTTCCATGCGTTCCTAGTTGAGAGTTACCACTCTAGAGTGTAGAGAACAAAATCATTACATGCTATGTGGCCAGTTATGTCATAAAAAGTTCCCTAATACATGTTCCCTAATACATACAATGCTCTACAAATGAGTCATTTCAAAAGTTCAATTTTTTTAAGTATGGAAAGTAAATTTTTTGCATTTGATACAGGATGTCATAATGGTTTAATTTTACGGTAAAACCAATTTTGTTGTTCTGAACATAAAAACTAATTTCAGCCAGAAGAATGAACTTTATCACCAAGTAACTTGTGCCTACTATTTGATTACTAATCATATTGTTCAAGTTGAACTTTCAACTTCTTAGTAACATTATTCCATTCATTGATTTAACATTTTCTTTGTTCATTTTTTTTATATTACCAAGTTCCAAAACATAGGAAAGTTACAGAGAATAATGTAACACCAATGTACCTGCTAGCCAGCATGAATAAATCTGAATATTTTGCCTTTTTTTTCCTTAAGGAAGAAAACTTTACAGATAAAAATCAAGTACCTATGGGACCTTTTCTAGTCTCATTCCACCATTCTTTTCTCAGTAGTGACAACTATCCAGAAGTTGCTGTTTACCATTCCCATGAATCTTATATATTTTTATTGCAAATGTTGACTGTGCCCATAAACAATACAGTGCAGTTTTATTTACTTTATAGGCATGGAGATATGATGTATATCATTCTACTTTTTCTAAAAATTTACTTAAATAAGCATTAAGTTTAATTTGATTCATTCTACTTCATCCATTTTAACTGTGTTTATGGGTTGAATTTTGTGTCCCGTATCACCCCTCTATACAGAATTCATAGGTTGAAGACCTCAGTGCCTCCCAATGTGACCTTATTTAGAGACATTGTCTTTATAGAGGCAATCATATGAAAGTGTGCACATTAGAGTGGGCTCTAATAAAATTTGACTAGTATCTTTATGAAAGGGGGAAATCTGGACAGAGAGAAATACAAAGAGGGATGATGATGTGAAGAGGAATAGGGAGGGGGTGAACATCTAAAAGCCAATGAGAGAGACCTGGAAGAGATCTTTTCCATACAGCACTCAGAAGGAATCAACCCTGCTGACACCTTGATCTTGGATTTCCAGCCACAGAACAGTGAAAAAATAAATTTCTGTTGCTTAAGCCACTCAGTCTGTGGTCCTTTGTTGTGGCAGCCCTGCAAACTAATACACATAGTATTCCATTGTTTGAACATATCAATTTTTATCTATTCATTCTTTGACTAATGGACTTTTATGGTTATTTCCAGTTCTCTAATACACTATATTGTAACAAACATTTCTAACACAGATCTTGCTATACACATAGTGGGACATTTTCTCAGACACATACACAAAACCACACATACCAGAATATGTTGATCTTCAACTTTCTAATTATTGCACTATTGCCTTTCAACATAGCTTTAGCCAATTTATATATCATTAGCTGTGTATGACAATGATTTGTCTTTCACGTCTCCAAAATCTGATAATGACAGACTTTTGCCAATCTGATGGGTGTGAAATCTGTTGTTTGAAAATGCATTCCTCTGCTGAGATTGAGCACCTTCACATGTTTACACTAAACTTTCTTCTGTGAATTGCCTACCTATATCTTTTACCCTTTTTCCTACTTGTTTTTATTATTATTTTATTTACTTACAAGAGTCCTTTTTATATTTTAGATACTAATCTTTTGTCAGTTACTTGAGTTATGAATATCTTGTCCCCATTTGCAGCTTATTTTTCTTTTTTATGGTATTCTTTGTTGTACAGGAAGCATTTATTTTGAAGTGTTTTGTTTTAAAAACTCTTCATTATCATGAATTCACAAAGAGATTTTTTTTTTCTAAAATTTTGCTTCACACATTTGGGGGTTGAGTTTTCCTAGATTCTGAGTGTAACATGAAGGGTTTTTTTTTTTTTTTAAATAGATAACCAAAAGCCCCAGTGATCTCTCCTTTCCCTTGTAGACGAAGCCTATGTCTTGTTAACCTGTTTATGGCTGGTACATATTAGGCAATATAAATGTGTGATCAATAAAAGAAAATGAAAGGCGAGAAAGAGAAACAAGGTAGGGATGGCACTGTGGAAAAAAGTATTTGGATCATGGTCTTTGGTGCAAACTAAGTATCAGAGCCACACAAGTAAAAGGGTATTAAAACTGATTCAGGGGTGGACTGAAAGAAGATGGGCTTTCCAGGATTCTGGAATGCTGGAGGCAAAGATACTGCTCATGTGCAACTGGGCACTGACTCTGCTTTCTCCCTCCCAGTATGAGAATATGGCAATGCTGGTGACCAATTAGTACAAAATCCAGAAAACTGTGATGTGTTATACATATAATTTATTATTTTATTAAATAAGTTTCTGTAGAATGTTCATGAAAGCCTAGATATAAAAGGACAATGATATATTGAGAACTTGATACAGTGACTTAGTTGAATCTTTCCTGTAGGGAGGGTAGCTATATGCATTATAGGAAAGCTAGAAAGATAGGAAAAGCTGCTTAAATATATACTGTATTTGCTATCACTCAGAATAATCACTTGGCTTCTATATTCATAATTAAGTTCAAATAGTGTGGTGGGGGAGACAAGGAAAAACAAACAAACAAAAAGAATGGGACCTATAAGTACTTTTGCCTAAGTGGCAACTCAATAGAAAAAGGGCTCCCTACAGCAACATTATGATATCTAGTTCAGTACAGTCAAGGAAATATGTTTCATTAGAGTAAAAGGGCTTAGCCTCCCAATGGAAGTATAACATCACATACATAGCACTCTGGGAGGCCAAGGCAGGCAGATCATTTGAGCTCAGGAATTCGAGACCAGCCTGAGCAAGAGCAAGACCCCGTCTCTACTAAAAAAAAAAAAAAAAAAAAAAAAAAAAAAGAAAGAAATTAGCTGGACAACTAAAAATATATAGAAAAAATTAGCTGGGCATGGTGGCGCATGCCTGTAGTCCCAGCTACTCAGGAGGCTGAGGCAGTAGGATTTCTTGAGCCCAGGAGTTTCAGGTTGCTGTGAGCTAGGCTGACGCCATGGCACTCTAGCCCAGGGAACAGAGTGAAACTCTAACTCAAAAACAAAAAACCACATACAAAGTATTCATGCCAAAACATTGAACCATATCCTTATCTACATACCAATTTATAGGAATGGAGAGGAAAGGAGAATATGCTAAACAGCACCATAAGGATGAAATCATAAAATTCCGACTGTGGGAAACTCCATAGAACAAATGATCCAGTTTCTTCAACAAATAAAAAAAACTGCAATAAAATATTTTAAAGGGGACCTATAGATTAAGAGATAACCAATAGCAATGTAAGGATACTGATTCAAACAAACTGTAAAATGACATGATTTCTGGGATTCCCTTCAAAATTACCAATGAAGGGTTATAGCTGGTGTTATATATAAATAAGATTAGCTATAAAACGAATCGTTAAAGCTGAACAATAAAGATATGAGGGTTCACTGTATTTTCTCTCCTTTTGTATACATCTGAAATTTTTCACAATGAAAACTTTTAAAAAGGGGAAGTGCTTAGCAGATCCTTTTAAAAGGAAAAGCATATCAACCACATAGGTCCTACAGCTAAGAGACCAGTTTGAGACCTTTTGATGTTGATTTAAACTATTAAACACTTAAGCTTTACCAAAGAAGACTATAGAGAAAACTAAGAATCACAGATTCAGTCACTATAATCAATGTCTACTGAGCCGCTATCAATCAATGTTTACTAAGCAACCACTGAGTGATACCGAAAGAGTGTATCAGTAGTATTTGAAAGCTTAGACTATACTAACTCATTTATTTTCCCTTTTTGCTGTCTTTCCATACATAAGTATCTTTCATTATATGATTGCTGGTTGCTCCAAATGCTGAATTTTACCGTAACATTTACAAATCTGCTCCAACAGGATTGTAAAAATCTGTATTTGGGGGAGACAGAGAGTACTGAATAGATTTTGCTACTCTCTTTAGTATCAATCTATATACTTTCCCAGTTTTTTTCAATTCAAAAATTTTCAGGTTGATAATGAAAGTTAAAATAATCAACAGGATTTGAATGTGCAGTAAAATAACAGAAAAAACATTTGCTCAGATACTTCTTAAAGTTAAAAATAAATCTTCAAATAAACTTATCAATTAAGAAACATCATGGTATACACAGCAGGAAAAAAACATGGTTTTGAAAAGAAGAATTCCAATTTGGCAACTAGTAGCTATATGCCCTTAACTTAGATGAACCATTTTTTTTCCTGAGGCATACTATACTTCCTCTAGAGTTGTCCTTAAAGATTAAACAAGAGGACTTATACAAAAGCCATATTGCGATAACAAGTATGTAATAGGTTCTTAATAAATGCTACATGAAACTAAATCTAGTCTAACCCTTTCATTTACAGATTAGGAAAATGAGGATCAAAAAAGTTAAAACGATTTCTGTAAAGTGACACATTGATTTTTTTTTTTTTTTTTTTTGAGACAGGTCTTGCTCTTTCTCAGACAGGCTGATCTTGAACTCCTGGCCTCAAGTGATCCTCCCATCTTGGCCTCCCAAAGTGCTGGTATTACAGGCGTTAGCCACCATGCCCAACCCACACACTGATTTTGATTTGGCCTCATTATCCAGTAAAAATGCTGCTATTATATCTGATAACCATGCCTCTTTTTAATACTTGGATTATAGTGAAAAAGAACATTTTGTGTGCTGGTCTAACAAGTTTGGAACTTCTCCATAAAAACATTATGTATTGCCAGAAAGTGAGCTGGATGAAGATTCTGGCTAGCCCCCAACTTATACACTCTTTATTAAGCTTCAATGCCCTCTAGTGCTGATCCTGCAGAGGTAGCCACAGGTTCCAAATGTGGGCAAATTTGTCAGGTCTATACAACAAGTAACAATCCTCATAAAAATAATGAAATGAAACATGAGACAAGTGCATACACACAGAGACTCATCTGTAAGGATGACTTTTCTCTGGGAGATGAGATTTTGAGCCTTTACTTTCTTTGAAAACTTTTAAAAAGCTTTTTAAACTTTTCATATTATTTAAAATTTTATAAACATACAATTTTTACAAAACAAACAAAAACATAGGGCTGGATAATCATTGGCTAGTCCAGTAGGCAAAGTAATTCTTCTTTTCCCACTGCATAGTTTCAGAAGAGTAGTTATATAGCCATGCAGCTTAGTATCTACTCATATTACATTATGAAAAAGCAAGGTCAGAGGTAAGACAGGTCTTTAAATTGAAAAAGTAAGAGAATAAGATAAAGGATCTCATTTTCTTTGAATATACCTAGGTGTCACCAATAGGTGATATGCTGTGTACGTACAAGTTTTTTTTAAGCTGAAAAGCATTAAACCAACCTAATGGTATTCATTATTAGATGCTTAACTGAGATTATAAAAGAAGGAAACCAAGATGGGAATGGCTGTAGAAGACTGACGTTAAAATGAGATTTCCTCTAAGATGGCAGACTCAAGCAGTGATGCTTGATGTGCAGATTAGAGACTATGCCAATGTCTCATATAAATTAATCCAAGAATATTTCTTAAAATTGTAGTTGAAATGTCCTATAGGTACACTTATGAGACATCTACTCTTTTCTAGAGTTTATTAGGGCAATAAAGGGTGTGGTATCCCAAATCTGATCCACAAACAACAGGAAGCCACCACGTTCAATGTCCTATTGTTCTCCACTTAAACCCAAGAATCACAGAACTTTTCTCATAATGAAAGGCAAAAAATATTAAAATCAATTTGATAGTTGGCACCAAAATTCTCTTCCACAAAGCAGTAATAGAATCAAAGATAGAAAGAAAACCTGACCTAATAATGTTGTTTCAAAGTAGAAGGCTATCTAAGAAGATCAAAGAATGATAATCTCAATATTCTTTAAAAAGGAAGATATTGAGAATGATGTATTTTAAAGGTAGAATAGTTACCAATGGAAATAGGTAAAATAATTTATTAATGATATAGTTAGAAACATCTAGTTTTCATCTTTCTCTTTGTGCCTGAAACATGATTCCTCATAGGACTGCCTGGCAGTAATCTCTCTCTGGGATGCTTTAAAGAAATTTATGGGATAAAGAATCATTTGTTCTTAGGCAAAAGGTAAACACACACACACATACACACACACACACAAACCCTCCAAAACAGAATACTTCCCTGGGCCAGAAAGCTTTATAAAAACCTGGATGAGGCTCAGTTTCTGAAACCTATCAGTTCATGGGAAATGTGCCTATAATCTCACTGTCCAATAGAAATTTAATACAAGCCAAATAAATAATCTTAATGATATTAAGTAGTAATATTAAGAAAAAACAAAATTACTTTTAATAAAATATTTTAATATATCAGAATATTGCCATTCCATATGTAAGCAATATAAAAATTACTGAGACATTTTAGATTCTTTTTTCATCCTAAGTCTTTGAAATCCAGTGTGTATTTCACACTTACCACACAACTACTTTGATTTAGCCACATTTCAAGTATTCAATGACCACATATAACTAGTGGCTACTGTACTGGATATTTTATATCTATGGCACCACATGTCTCGTGGGCTATACTTAAAAGAATATCAGAAAGTTCGATGACTACTTCAGAGGTGATCATGCAGATACAACAGAGGTCATCTGTTATTGTTTCATTAGAGGGTTTACCCCTAAAAGGTATATAAAACCACCAATCTCTTGGGTAGACAGCCATCAATCACGACACATGCAGAACAATTCCTTTCTACTTTTTATTAGGACAGTAAAGTGATCAGCATCCCATTATCTACCCCCTCCCTCCACCAAACGTGACTAAGCTATTATCTTATTGTCCTTCACATAAAACCAAGAGTCACAGGAATGGATAATAAAGCATTTGTGTTGTAGTCTGTAGAGGAGTATAACATAACATAGGCAGGAGGCAGTTTTCAAGTACAAAGTTGTATGAAAATGTTAGAGGACAGGTATATGACCACCTGGAACAAGTAAAGAATTGCAAGGTTAGTAAGGATTATTGACATATTGCCAGTATTCTAGAAGTACATTTTGTGAGGATTGTTCCTAATATACAGAGGTAACCCATGGAAAAAGTGGCTAATGTTCAAGTAAATTTAGGAATTTCTGGGTTAAACAAATTAGATAAAGATTTTAGTTTTGTTTAAAAGAGGATTTTAATTTCACTTAAGGATTAAGTTCCTCTGCCCTTAGAATATAGGCATGCTCATGGACCTTAATATACTAATATTCACTGTGTCCATTTGATAGTGGGTTAGAGAGCCATCCTATACAGCATTTCCCAAACTAATGTAATGAAAAAACTTGATTTTCATGGATCATTTTGAGGCACGGTCATTCTACATTGGGAAATGCCTATCTAAAAGCACAGGTAGTGCTCGCTTCGGCAGCACATATACTAAAATTGGAACGATACAGAGAAGATTAGCATGGCCCCTGCGCAAGGATGACACGCAAATTCGTGAAGCGTTCCATATAAACAACAACAAAAAAAATAAATAAAAGCACAGGTAAGGCTACTCCCACAACCCCTGGGGGAATCAATGCTAGAGTACTGGTGAGTGATATAAGAAAAAGAGCATGATGGGCTAAAGCTTTGAGGGTCTAGTTCCTAACAATATTCTAATATAAACACTAAGGACTAAATTATCATGAACACCTTTTGATTTAATCAAGAACAAACCGTAATGGTCTATAGAGCTTTAATACCTTGTACCTATATTCAAAGTAATAATGGCTATGGAATACAGTATGAATTTAATTAAAATCTTACCCCAAATCTTATTTTAGTCTTATACTCCTACAGATCAAAAAAGGAACTTTATGAAATTAAACGATGGTGAGAGCCAAAAACTCACCTTACTCTAAAGCTGCTACAGTTGAAAGTAGGCATGCTTAAGAATCTTGTGAACCTAGACTGGGCATGGTAGCTCACACTCATAATCCTAGCACTTTGGAAGGCTGGGGTGGGAGGATTGCTTGAGGCCAGGAGTTTTAAACCAGCCTGGGCAATAGCAAGAACCTGCTTCCAGGAAAAAAAAAAAAATTAGCCAGGCACACGCCTGTACTCCCAGCTACTAGGGAGACTGAGGCAGGAGGACTGCTTGAGCCCAGAAGTTTGAGGTTGCAGTGAGCTATGATGACACCACTGTCCTCATGCTCAGCCAACAGAGGGAGACCCTATCTCAAAAACAAGAACAGAAGAATCTTCTGAACCTCACAGCACAAAGTTTAAATAGGTAATCAACCAACCAGAATAAGTAATATACATAGAAATATTTAAAACAACCACACTGTCTAGAGCCTAAAGGGATCTGAAATGGCTATAAGAGGGTCAATGGGCACGCTTGTAGCTGTGACTCAGGTGGTGCAAAGGCAATCTATGTAAGCTAAATGTTTGTACCACTGTAATATTCAGAAATAAAAAAATAATAAATTAATTTAAAAAAAGAGTGTCAATGATGACAATGAAGGCAAAAAGAGAGCAATTTCCCCTAAGGAGGAAAATTTTTCTATGAGTGTCTCAAAAATATAAGACAGAGCATATACTCCAAAGAATATTCTCTGATTTTTCCAAATATCTAGTCTGAATTAAATGCTTTGTACAGGATTGAAGGAGAACATAAACTGAGATGTAGTGAATACTTCACAGTCTTTCAGGGGAGTTAGTTATAACTGCCAATAGCAGGAGACATTCAATTTCTGCCAATTCTGGTGGGTATGAAAAGGTTGTTTTAATTTGCCTTTCCCCGAGAACTAACAAGTCGGAACAAATTTTAGTAGTTTTTGAATGTATCTCCTTTCTGTGAAATGCCTGATTATGCTTTTTGCCCAAATTTCTATTTGCTTGTTTCTCTCTCTCAGAAATCTGTAGGATGTCTTTATATATTTCAAATACTAATTTTCTTTCAGTTGTATTGCAACTATCTTCTCTCAGTTTGTGATTTACCCTTTCACTCTCATTATGTTGACACAAGTTTGATTAACAAAACTTTAAAATTGAATGCAAATGCCCAGATGTTTTCAACACAGAATTCTACTAAACATTTAAGAACACCAATTCTATACGTTCCTTTCCAGAAAACAGAGGATGAGAGAAAACTTCTTTCCAATTCATTGTATGAAGCTAGTATTACTATGGTATTGGCAGAGTGATATATCAATGGAAGACAGAGAACCTGGAAATAAACTCACTTAGATATGCTCAAGTAATTTTTGACAAAGATGTAAAATCAATTAAATGGAGGAAAGACAGCTTTTTTCAACAAACAGTGCTGAAGCAATTGGATATCCACAGGTTAAAAGAAAAAAAAAGATACTGCCTCATACCCATTAGGATAGCTACTATTAAAAAACAAAAACATAAAACCCCAGAAAATAATAAGTATTGGTGCAAAGATGTGGAGAAAACAGAACCCTTGTGCACTGCTGGTGGGGATATAAAGTGGTACAACTGTTATGGAAAACAGTATGATGATTCCTCAAAATATTAAAATTAAAGCCACCACATGATCCAGCAGTTTCACTTCCAGTTATATACTCAAAAGAATAAAAGCACAGACTAGAACAGACATTTGTACACTGATGTTCACAGCAGCATTATTCACAATAGCCAAAAGGTATAAGCAAACCAAGTGTCTACTGATGGATAAATGGACAAAAAATATAGCATACATACTCAATAGACAGTTCAGCCTTAAAAAGGAAAGAAATTCTGATGCATGCTACAAAACAGATGAACCTTTAGGATGTTATGTTAGGTAAAATAAGCCAGTCACAAAAAGGCAAATATTGTAAGATTTCACTTATATGAGGTACCCAAAGTAGGCAAATTCATAGAGGCAGAAAGTAGAACTTTGGGAACCAGGTACTGGAAGGAGGGGGAATGAGGTATTATTGTTTAATGAGTACAGAATTTCAGTTCTGTAAGATGAAGAGAGTTCTGTGGATGGATGATGTTGATGACTGCACGGCAATGTGAATGTACTTAATGCCACTGAACCGCACTCTTAAATATGGTTAAAATGGTAAATTTTATGTTATATGCATTTGACCATAATTAAAACAAATTAAAAAATAAACATCAAGCTAAGTCTCATAAAAAATAACTCAAAATGAATCAGAGACATAAATGTCAAACCTAAAACTATAAAACTTTTAGGAAAGAAAAAAAAAGAGAAAACCTTTCAGATCCACAGCATTGCAGAGTTCTTTCACTTTGACCCCACAGGCATTATTCACAAAAGGAAAACTGATAAATTGGACTTGTACTCTGCCTTAGAAGAGTTAAAAAAAAAAAAAAAGCTAGGACATCCAGTTTCTCATCCAGCATGTAAGAACCCAGAAATTGCCACTAAGTCCTACAAGAAAAAAACTGAACAAACTGAAAAATCAACAACTCTTCTTAGATCCATCAGAATGGTGAGGTCAGAAGGCAGATCACAGCCTCCCAAATTGGAGAGACCAACAGGCGAATGCAGAGAACTGCAGCTTGTTGGAGCAAAGACTCACAAGCACAAACTTGCATGGGAACCAGTACCAGAGCAGAGAAACTTGAACTGCAACTGACGAGTTGCAGGAGGCTCAGCGTGGACAAGTCAGAGAGATAAAAACTCCAGGGGGACTCAGTAACCAAAGGCCCCCAACCCTTTTTGAGTTTTACCTCCAGGAGCCTGACCAGGTTTTCACAGTGAATATTGGAGAAAAGTCTCATGCTTTAGAAGTCTCATGCTTTTCTCATGAGAAAAGGAACCATTTTGAAACACAGCAAAGCATTCTTTTCTTAACAAGGTTTACCCTCAAGAGAAACTAAGTTCATGAGAGCCTAACCTGTTGGAGCTTTATTAGAGCATAACTGACCTTGAAGAAAGGAAAAACCTAACTCCAGCCCACACTAGCCATCCTTTCCCAATGAAGTGGGGTGAGGGACTGAGAAGCACTTGTAAAGTTTACAGTACAGAAGCACAGGCTCTCTAAAAGATGGAAAAGACTAATAAGATTATAGAATGCTTACCCTCTCTCTCAAACATTAGTACCACATAAAAGCCTCTGCAGTTCCTTTTACCCAGTAACTTGTGTCTGGGTATCAAGAAATACTTATAGGACACTAGAACTCAGGAAAAACAGCAAAGAAAAATCAAACAACCCTATCAAAAAGTG
>VBSM01001044.1:232207-255772 GCA_008086735.1 Cheirogaleus medius | reverse complement strand
AAAAAGAAATACTTATAGGACACTAAAAGGCAAAATCCAGTTGCAAGAGCACAGCAGGCCTCAGAGCCAAACTCCTCTATGGTAGGGATGCTGGAATTATCAGACCAGGAATTTAAAATGACTATGATTAAGATTCTAAGGTCTCTAATGGAAAACATAGACAGATGGGCAATGTAAGCAAAGATATGGAAATTATAAGAATGAAAAGAAATGTTAAGAGATCAGAAACATTGTAACAGAATGAAACATGATTTTGATGGGCATATTGGTAGAATAGACACAGCTGAGGGAAGAATCTGAGCTTGAGGTTATCTCAATAGAATATCACCAAAATTGAATAACAAAGAGAAAAAAGACTGAAAAAACATAATATTCAAGAACTGTGGGATGACTACAAAAGGTATAACATGTGTAATGGAAATTCCAGAAGGATGGAAAAAAGAGGAATAGAAAAAAATTTTGAAACAATAAAGACAAAGAAGAAGGTCCTCCAAATTAATGTCAGACACCAAACCACAGATCCAGGAAGCTCAGAGAACACCCAGTATGACAAATGTCAAAAGCAAAAACAAAACAAAAGAACTATACCTAGGCATATCATTCTAAAACTACAGAAAATCAAAGATAAAGAAAAAATCATGCAAGAAGCCAGAAGAAAAACACACCTTACCTATACAGGACCACAGATGAGAATAATACCCGCCTCTCAGAAACCATGTAAGCAAGGAGAGAGTGCAATGATATAAAAGTGTTAAGAGAAAAAAGCCTACCATCCTAGAATACTAAAACCTGCAAAATTATCCTTCAACAGTGAAGGAGAAATACTTTCTCACATAAACAAAAAATGAGGGAATTTGTTGCCAGCAGAATCGTTGAAAGAAGGAAAACAGTAAAGGACAGAACTTGGATCTACATAAATAAATAAAGAACATTGAAGAAGGAAAAAGCGATGGTAAAATAAAATTTTTATTTGTATTTTTAATTGATCCAAAAGATAACAATTTGCTTAAAAAATCACAGAACAATGTACTCAATTATGTATCTTTTATACACACATACATACATCAAATGTATGCTTACATATAAGCAAAATAAATGACAGCGATAATACAGGGGACTAGAGGCAGGTATTACAATTTTTTATTATTATAAAGTACTCATACTAACACATTTGAAAGTAGACTTGGATTAGTTGAAAATGTATATTGCAAACTCTAGGGCAAACAGTAAAAGCAGCAAAAGAAAGTACAAGTAATATGCTAATAAAGGAGATAAAATGGAATCTCATACAATGCTCAATTAAAACCACAAAAGGCAAAAAAGGTAGAAGACAAAAATTAAAAACAAAGAGCAGGAACAAATAGAAAACAATAAACAAATATGCTGTTCAACAAAAACTCAGGAGAAAAAAAAGAAAGCAATTAAATGTGATAAATATTAATCCAACTATATTGATAATCACTTTGAATGTCAATGTCTAAATACACCCATTAAGAGACTGTCAGAGTGAATCAGGAAACAAGACCCAGCTTGTTTGCAAAAAACTCACTTTAAATACAAAGATATACACATTAAGAGTATACGGATGAAAAAAGATATACCATACTAACACTACTCAAATGAAAAGTACTTATAAATATATTAATTTCAGACAGCAGACATCAAAGGAAAGCTATCAGGAATAAAAAGGGGCATTAAATAGTGATAAACAGGTGAGTTCTCCAAGAAGACATAACAATCTTTAATGTGCTATGATCCTAACAACAGAGCATCAAAATATGTAAGGCAAAAGCTGAAAGAACGGCAAGGAGAAATAGATGAATCCATGATTATACTTGGAGACTTCAACACCTAACTATGGAGAAACAGAAAGATCCAACGGGCACAAAATCAGTAAGGACATGCTTGATATGTGCAAGTGTATATCCTTCTCTAACTTGAGACTGTCCTTTTTTCCTATTAAAAACCCTCCATTTTCTTTTAGTTATTTTTTAAGGTGTTCGTTTACAGTCTTTAATTCACCTAGAACTGATTGTGGATCAAAGGGTAAATCAAAACCCCTTTCACTTTTTCTCTATATTGATAATCATCTTAGCATCATTTATTAAAAATTCAATTTTTCCCATTGACTAAAAGGTCACTTCTGTACTATAACAAGTGTCCATGTATGCATGGGTCTTTTTTTCTAGGCTCAATTCTTTTCCCTCTCATCCATTTATTTAACCTTGTGCAAATACCAAATTGCCATAAATACTGTAGTTATAATTAGTCTTGGCATTTGGTAGGGCAAGTTCCTAATTTGTCCTTCTTTAGGAACATCTTGGCTATTCTAGGCCATTTTCTTTTCCACAAAAAGCTTAAGATCAGATTGTCTTGTTTCTTAAAAAATAGTATTTTGATTAAAATTGCATTGAATCTGTACATTTACTTAGTGAGAATGAAAAAATCTTTATGGTAGTCTTTATTTCAACAAACATAGTACATGTCTCTATTTAGGTGTAAATTATTTGAAATCTTTCAATAAGGTTTTAAAATCTTCTACAATAAAGCCTTAAACATCTGCAGTTGGATTTATTTCCAAGAACCTACTTGTTATTGAAAATGTTTTTAAAATTACACTTATATATATATTTTTATTGTTGTATACAGAAACGGGGTATCTTTTGCTAGACTATCTTAATTTCAACATATTTTGTGTAGATTGAGTTTTCTATATAGATTAACCTACGGTAAGTTTGTTTCTCTTCTAATTATTCCTAAATTTTATTCATTTTATTTACACTTTTTTACTTCTGAATATGTTAAGAACTTCTTGTTTCTAATTTTAAAGAGGCTGTTTTTAACTAACTTTATTATGTGTACAGTTATCCCTTGGTATCCATGATAGGACTGGATTGGTTCCAGGACCCCAATGGATACCAAAATCCATAAATGCTCAAGTCCCTTATAGAAATGACATATTTGCAAATAACCTATGCATATCCTGTGTACTTTAAAAATCATCTCCACATTACTTATAACTAATAAAATGTAAATGTTACATAGTTGTTATACTATGTGTCAAAAATTTGTATTTATTGTTATTTTTTGTCTTTTTTTCCCTGAATATTTTTGATCCATGGTTGATTGAACAGTGGATAGAGAGCTGACTGTATATTTTTGTGGCTTCTTTATAGGTATCCTTCATCAAGTTAAGGAAGTTCCTTCTATTCCTAATTTACTAAGAATTTTATCATAAAAAGATACTGAATGTTATTAAATTCTTTTCCTGCATCAATTCAGATAATCAAACAACTCATCTTCCCTCATCTGTCAATATAGTAAATTATATGAATAGATTTTTTTTTTTTTGAGACAGAGTCTTGCTCTGACACCTGGCCTAGAGTGCAGTGGCGTCATCATAGCTCACTGCAATCTCAAACTCCTGGGCTGAAGCGATCCTCCTGTCTCAGTCTCACAAGTAGCTGAGACGACAGGCATGTGCCACCACGCCTGGCTAATTTTTCTATTTTTGGTAGAGATGGGGTCTCACTCTTGCTCAGGCTGGTCTCAAACTCCAATGATCCTCCTGCCTTGGCCTCCCAGAGTAGCATTACAGGTGTGAGTCACCATGCCCAGCCATAGGTAGATTTTCTAATGAACCAACTTTGCACTCCTATAATAAATTCAAGCTGGCTAAGATGTATTACTTCTTTTATGCATTTGTGGCTTCAATTTGCTAATTTTTGTCTTGGACTTTCTGTTTCCATGTTTATGGGTGTGACAGTAAAATTAAAGGCCATTCTTATGTTTTATTTGGGTGCCAAGATTGTACTAGCCTCACAAGATGGTAGGAATGTATATTGGTTACCTATTTCTAATAGATAAACTACCCTAAAACTTAGTGGCTTAAACAAACAGACATTTGTTATCTAACAGTTTCTGTATCAGAATCTTGGGAGTGGCTTAGCTGAATGGGTTCTGCCTAAGGGTTTATCATGAGGTTTCAGTCAGGCTGTCAGCAGGGGTTGCAGTATCCATTTCCAAGATGGCTCACCCATAAGACTGTCCGCAGGAGAGCTCGATTCCTCACCACGAGGGCCTCTCCCCAGGCTTCCTACCTCATGATATATGGTGACTCTCCCAGAACAAATAATACAAGACAGACAGCCATGAGAAGGAGGTACAGTGCCTTTTATGAATTATTCTCTGAAGTTCTGCCCCATCGCTTCTGCTATTTTTGTGTTAGAATTACATCTTTAGGTCCAGCCACATTCAAGGTGAGGGAAATTAGGCTCCACTTCATGAAAGAAAGAGTTTCAAAAGAGTTTGTAAACATATTTTAAAACTACCACAGAGAATTCCTTCTTTTCTAATTTCTGAATCTGTATAAGATTAGAATTATCTGTTCCTAGAACTGTTGGTAGATTTCACTTATGAAACTACTGGGACGTGGCATTTTCTTGCAGGAATTTTTTAAAGAACTGATTCCATTTCCTTAATGGTTAAAGAGCAATCAAGTTTTCTATTATTGAAGCAATTTAAAGCATTCTTGGAATTTATCCATTGCATTCAGTTTTTAAAATTTATTGGCATCAGGTTGCTTGTAATATTCCCTTATTTTAATCTCTGCCACATCCATAGTTAGGTCTCACGTTTTTATTCCTATTACTTGCATCTACTTTTCCTTGATCTGTCATTTCTGAACCCTGAACATTGAACAGGAGTTTGCAAAGAAGCCAAATCATATGTTACTGATGTTATCATATTTTAATTTTCTATTTAATCAATTCCTACTCTTACCCTTGTATTTTCTTTAGGTTATTTCTATTGTTCATTTTTCATCTAATACTGAAAGCTTGGCTCATACTTTCCCTGGCCCCCATACAAGTCAGTAAAACTACAATTTTTTTTCTCTAAGTGCCAGTTAGCTACATCTACAAGTTCTGATATGGAATCTTTTCATTGTCATCTATTAATAATTCTACATATTTTCTCATTTTCATCATTATTTCTTCTTTGGAGGTTTTTACTTAATTGCTAACTGTGTGTAGGTATTCTCCAAGTTTTTATCATAAAAATGTTAAAACAAAACAAAAAAAATCCTGAAAGAACAGTACAACCAAAAACTGTATATACTTCACCTAGATTCAATATTTGCCAAATTTTCTATTTCTACATCCATAATATATATAATACATGTATTTTGCCATACCATCTAAAAATTGTAGACATTACAACACTTGAAATCTCCTACGAATAAGCAAAATCTCCTAAGCAACCACAATTCTATTATGCCACCTAAGAAAATTAATAACTCTACAATAGACCATGCAGTCCGCACTCACATTTTCCCTAATTATTTCAATAATGTCTTATATGGCTCTTATCTCTAGAACCAGAACAAATCTACGTTCATGCATTGTATGTGTATGTGTTTGCTACAGCTTTTGTCTAGAACAGTCCCTAGACTGTTTTTTTTCCTATGATATTCCTTTTTTGAAGAGCCCAGGATAGTTGTCTTGAGAATGCCTCATACTCTGAATTTGTGTGATTGCTTCTTCTTGACATTTTAAAGGAATGAACAGACTATTCTAAAGCACAAACTTTATACACTATGTGCCTTTTGTAATACAAGTATCTTTTCCACGAAACATTTTAAGTTATGAGTCAATGACCACATAACTTGAGCACTATGGACTATGGTTATGATGTCTGAGTACACATTAGCTAAACTATACTATAGGTAAGATTTATTTGATTATAGCCTTTAAAATGATATGCATAACTGTTATTTCATAGTAACATATTCAGGCATGAATGCTAAACAGCTCATGTAAATGATAGTAATTAATATTCTTTTACTCAACCAAACCAATTTGTCATGGTTTAGCTTTCCTTTTTATTAATTCTCCAGTAATTAGTTAGTACCAAAATCAATGATAGTCAATGGAGGACCGGAGAAAACCCAGTGAGCATGGTGTTTAGATATATAGTCAGCTGTCTGTATCTGTGGGTTCCCCATGGATTCGACCAACCACAGATAGAAAATACTTAGAATAAAAAAATGGATGGTTGGTATTGTTTGCACTGAACATGTACAGACTTTTTCTTGTCATTATTTCAAAAACAATATAGTATAACAACTATTTACATAGCATTTATAGTATTAGGTATCATAAGTAATCTAGAGATGATTTAAAGTATATCAGGCGGATGTACAGAGTTATATGCGAATACTATACCATTTTATGTAAGGGATTTGTGCATATCCCTGAATTTGGTTATCCACAGGGGTCCTAGAACCAATCACCTACGGATACTGAGAAACTACTATATAGTATCCAGGCCCCTAGAGGTGGAGAGGATGGCAAAGTAATTACTCTCTATCAGGGAAAGAAATGGAAAGCCAACTTTAATAGTATGTGTAGTGAGCAACAAGAAGGCTCTAATCACCTCCATCAAAACCAAACAAACACAGAAATACTAAAAAACAAAAAACCCAAAATTCTCACAGATAAAATGCTATCATATATTGAGTGCCAATACATTGCGTTTTATATATATTGCTTACAAAATGAAGTACAAAGAAATACAAATCTAGAGAGGAACTAGAACTCAAATCTAGGTCTGTCTTATTACATTCCCAATATGAAATAATAACAGATAATAGAAAGACCTAATTGCACAATTAGAGAATAAATGTACATTAAAACAGTGAATAAACAAATGGTGAAGATAAAAAAATTAGTGAGTAGGATGACGTTGGGAGAAGAAAAGATTGACAACAAATAAGCATTAATACCCTTCTGAGGTTTATCATAAAAAGCTAAAATGTAATAACTTGTCAGCCATTAACTGGCAAAACTACAAAATTAACTTTCATTTCTCCCTTTAGTTCAATCAGCTCTTGTTTCATATATATTGATGTTCCATTATTAGTTGCAAATATATATTTAGGACTTTATGTCTTTTTTATGAACTGGTACTTTTATCATCATAAAATGTCCTCTTTATCACTGTAATATGCATTGTATTGAAGACTACTTTGTCTGATATTAACAGAGTCACTCCAGCTTTCTAATGATTAGTGTTTGTTTAGTGTCTTTTTTCCTTCCTTTTACATCTGTTCTGTATCTTTACATTTAAAGTGCATGTACTGTAGACAGCATATAGCTGGATCTTGCTTGTTTATCAATTGAAAATCTTGTCTTATAAATGTAATATTTAAGTTCATTTACATTTGAAGTATTATCGTTATTAATACGGTTGGCTTTAAGTTTTCAAACTTAATTGGTTTTCTTATCTACCATTCTTTTCTTTGGTCCATTGTTCCTTCTTTTCTGCTTTCTTTTTGATTCATCTGGTATGTTTTAGCATTCCATTTTATCACTCCTATTAGCTTTTTAACTGTACCACTTTTTTAGTGATTGCCCTAGAGATTACAATATATAAACAATCTATCACAGTTTACCTTCAATTAATACTATACCACTTCATCATCTTACAACAATGCAATTCAATCTATCTTCTCACTATCCTCTGTGCTTTTACTTCCACATTATAAACCAACAATACATTGTTAACATTTTTGCTTTAAACAGAATATTGTCTTTTATAGGAAATAAGGGAAAATGTCATTTATGATTACGTATAGAGAAATCAATTCTGGTTCTAGTCATCCTTTCATTTAGATCTGAGTTTCTCACTAGTATCAGTTTCCTTAACCTGAAGAACTTATTTCAGCATTATTTATAGTGAAAGTCTGATGGTGATTAATTCTCTTAGCTTTTGTGCATCTGAAAATGTCCATTTTGTCTACATTTTAAAAAGGTATTTTTGCTTAATTTAGAATTCAAGGTTTGTTTTCTTTCAGCACTTCAAAGAGAACATTCCATTGTCTTCTAGCGTCCATTATTTCTGATTAAGAAGTCAGTGTTTACTCCTATTATGGTTCACCTATGTGTAAAATAATGTGTTATTCTCCCTCCCCTCCCACTCTGGCTGCTTTTAATATGCTCTTTATTTTTTATTTTCAGCAATTTGACTTGATGTACTAGCATGATTTCTCTTTTGTTTATTGTGCTTGGAGTTTCTTGACCTCCATGGGTGTGCAGAATTTCTTCAGATTTATGAATCTTTCAATGATCACATCTTCAAATTATTTTTCTGCTCCAATATCACTTCTCCTTCTGGGACTCCATTTACATATATGGTCTACATTTAATATTGGCCCACAGGTCATTGAGGCTTGTTCATTTCTTTTTGCTCTCCTTTCTCTCTCTGAGGTTAACTGAAGTTTTTCTTCTGTAGTTTCTAACTTGCCATTAAACATTTACAAATTTTTCATTTCAGATATTAAATTTTTCTGTTCTAGGTTTTCCATTTGATTCTAATTTAGAGCTCTACTTCTGCAGAGATTCTCTATCTGTATAATGACCATGTCCATCTTTTCCTTTAATCCTTGAGCATACTTACCAAAGCAATATAAAATGTCTAATTCCACATCTTTGTCATCTCTGGGTCTGTTTCTATTGATTTTTTTTCTATAGACATTTTCCTGCTTCTTCGTTTGTGGTTAGTAATTTTTTATATAGCTGGACACTGCAGGTGCTATGTTGTTGAATGTCTGGAATTCCTTCAAAGTGTGTTTTGTTTTGACAGGAAATTATTTACTGGAAGCTCAACCTGAAATTTTTGAAGGTTAGTTTTTTTGCTTTGTTAGAATCAGTCTAGAAGCTCTAGTCTATGGATAGAGTAGCTTTAGTCCTATGCCATAGACTCTGAAGTCTTAACTAATGCTCAAGGTGCTCAGCAACGTCTCTGCAATGTGGTTGTTTGAAATTCTTTTTCTCAGCCCTTTGTGATCTCCAGAACCTCCTCTTGACTCCAGGCTCCGTAGTTGTTCTCTGAAGAACAGGCTCTAGTCATTCTCTCGGCCCTGCACATAGGAGTTCAGTATTCAGCCAAACAATCAGGGTAACTCATATAAGGGTTTTTGAAGCTTCTTCTCTAAGCAGCTCTTCCTTTTCTAGTACCTAGCCTCACAAATTCTAGCTGCTTCAGTAGCCATGCACTCCAATCACTGTTTCCTTTCTCCCACTAAACCTCTCGTCTCTATTTGGAATTTATTTCCCTGAATTACAGTTGAATAGCCAGAGTGAGTTTATCTCTGGGGTTTCTCTTTTCCTTAGGATCACAGCCCTATGCTTCGCTATTTAATGATAAATAAAACCCAGCTGCTTCACGTATTTCATCCACTTTTACAGTTGATTATGGAGAGAGGGTAAGTTCAATACCTATTACTCCATTAATGCAGGACCTGTAAGTTAAAATTTATCAAAATTAATTTTTAAATACTTTTAAAGATTATCTTAACACATACTCATTAAGAAAACGAAATAGAAAAATGTAAAAAAAAATTTTTTAAAGCAAGAACACACCCCACAAAGAACATCTGCTAACTTCTGGTATATTTCCTTTTACTTACACTCATATAGTTATATATATACATGTGTATAAAATCTTTTTTAAAATTAGGATGAAATTAGTTTGATATTTTTCTTTTCCCATTTAACACTGCATGGTGGACATTTTCCCAAGTCATTATACATGAACTAACAACAGGATTTTTTAATGGCTATGCAGTTTTGATGGAGATTTAAAAATGATAACAAGCATTCTCTTTTTGTTGGGCTTTTAGGTTTCACAACTATAAATAAATGCTCTGTCTTCAGATATCTTATATGGCTCACTGTAATTCAGGTCTTTATTCAAATGTTACCTTGGTGAAGGTTCCCTGACTGACCAATCTATTTAAAATTATAATCCTCTTCCTACCATACATATTTTCCTCATTCTCCTACTTATTCTTCAGAGAATTTACTATCATATATATTAATATTTTATGTATTATTTATGTCTCCCTCCACTACAAGCTTTATGAAAGCAGGTATTTTTACTATTTTGTTACTGCGATAGCCCCTGAGTTCTGAAAGAGTACCTGCCTGATAATAGGTGCTTAATTAATATTTGTTGAATAAATAAGGATTTTAAGGAAGGATATACTACTATGTGATTTAGACTAGATCAAAACAAACAAAAACACTATGTATAGAAAAAAAATAAAAGAAACAAAAATGTCATGTATATAGATAGTAGAAATAAGTTCTTTTGTGTTTTAACATTGTTTCTGTACTTAATATGCTTTTGCTTTTAATATGTGAAAAATAAATATCTTTAAAAAAGACAATTCATTAAGATTTTATATCAAATAAGAAGAAATGCATAGGGGTAAAAGGGACTAAAACATCTTTCTGACTAGTGATTGAAACTGTGACAAATTATTATTTAAATCAAGACCATAAGTATTTCCTAACATAGCACAGTGGGAGACAAAAAGATGAATAGGATACACTTGCTGCCCATCAGGGGCTCAACATGTACTGGAAAAGAAAGACAAAGTTAGAAAATACAGTACGTGGAAACTGTGATAAATGCTATGGAAGTACAAGGTAAACAGGGGGTTAAAAAAACACTGGAAAATATAAACTGAGGTGGCCTTATAATTGTCTTGAGAGTTGTCTTTCAATGTGCAGAGGACAAAGGGAAGCATTATTGCTAAAGCGTATAGCCAAAGCCAAGGCAAGAGATGGAAGACTAAAGGACAGACTTAAGGGAATAGCAAGTACTCCAAGTTACTCTGTATCTGTCAGGCAAGGGTTGCAAGGCAAGGATATCCTTCAAGGATAGGCAAACAAATGTGTGATGCAACTGGACAAAATACAAATAAGATGTGGTGGGCCATGTAGTGAAATGGAAAAAGTTGAAGGCATTCATATCAAAATGTTTGTAAAATTCTGTAAAAAGAGCTGTGCCAGTCCCTGGTAAGAAAACTGCGTATAAGAGAAAGGAGGACAGAGAAGATAAGTTAGAATGACAAGAAATTATGAAGTATTTGGACTTGATCTGTAGGCAATTTTAAAATAAATACTTTTAAAATAAATTGCTTATTTCAGAAAGGTTCAAAAATACATAAAAAAGAAAATAACTGTTTGAAAATAATTCATATCACCACTCCCAACATTACCAGAAAGCAGTATCTTTGGTGTGTTTTTCTTCCATTCTCTTATTAAGATTAGGATTTTGTATGTTTGCATGTGTGTGTTTAGTTCTAGGTGTGAAATTGTGTGACTAAACTGCATTTTTTTATCCAACCAATATTCTACCAAAAGAATTCATTCATGTGATGGTATAATCTCATTAAACATTCTAATGATTGCATAACCATTCAAATTTTATTCTGTCTTGATTGTTTTTTATTTGGATTAGGTATAAGTGAAAAAATATCTAAGTTTTTTTGGTTTTTGTAAAATCTATTTTTGTTTGTTCTGAGACATCGTCTTCTAATAGAGAAAAACTTTCACTCCATCAGAAATTCATTTCTATTTTTTATTTTTTTAAGAGACAAAGTCTTGCTCTGTTGTCCAGGCTGAAGTGCAGTGGCACAATCACAGCTCACTGTAACCTCAAACTCCTGGCTCAAGTGATCCTCCTGCCTGGGCCTCCCAAGTAGCTGGGACTACAGGCATGAGACACTACATCTGGCTAATTTTTAAATTTTTGTAGAGACAGGATCTCGTTTGGTTGCCAGGCTGGGTCTCAAACTCATGATCTCAAGCAATCCTCCTACCTTAGCCTCCCAGAGTGCTAGGATTACAGGCGTGATCCACTGTGCCTAGCCTAATTTCTGTTTCGTTATAGTTTTTTAAAATCATCCCATTGGTTTTTTTTTTTCATTTATTATTTATTCATCTGGAATTCTGTTGCTGACTGCTGTGAGTTGAGGCTCTAAACTTATTATCTCCCTCACACAAATAGCTAACCAACCGTACTAATACTATTTATTAAATAATCCTCTTGCTGATTTGTGATGTTTCCTTTATCATTTATTTGTATTATAACTGAAATACGACTTGATTATAATTCTAAATGAAGAAAAGAACATGAATGGCAGTAACAAACAAGATTTCATCATTAGACATTACTGAATGTAATAGTTTTATATTTGGATTTCAGGGATGAACAACTGTAATCCAAAATAGCCAAAATATGCAGGTCTAAAATAACTTTTTTTTTCTTTTTTTTAAAAGAGACAGGGTCTTGCTCTGTTCGCCCAGGCTGGAGTGCAGTGGCACAGTCCTCTAACTCCTGGGCTCAAGCAATCCTCCCATCTAAGCCTCCCAAGTAATTAGGACTACAGGTGTGTACCACTATGCCCAGCTAATTTTTTAATGTATTGTAGAGACACGGTCTTGCTATATTGCTCAGGCTGGTCCTGAAGTTCTAACCTCAAACAATCCTCCCATCTCAGCCTCCCAAAGTGCTGGGATTATAGGCATGAGCCACCACACCAGCCTATTTTGTTTTTTAATCTGCCACAATCATTCCAAAGCCCATTCATCTCTTTAAGTGATTGCAAAGATTAAACACATGTAACCTCAGCTATATAATCAAGCAGTGAACACTGTACAACTGACATCCCAAAACAATTTCCTATAAAACTGGATCTCTCATGCTGAGTTTGTTATAGTCCTTCTATAGGTCATTGCCTTCATCCAGGAGAACAACTGAGCAATCTCTGAACTGTTCATTACAGTATTCCACCACTGCCAATGGTGGAATATACATTCCAACTTATTTAAAAAAAATGATGATAAAAAAGTATAGAAAACTTACTTTATTATTTAAAGCAAGACATTAAGTTATACTTCTATCCAAATAGGTTGAAAATGTAGAGAATTCACAACATTTCACATTTCATTTTAGAAGTTAGGAATCCCAAACTGTCTTTCTAGTTTAATTCCTCTCTGCCTTCAATAGGTATCTTCAACAGGTTGGGATTTGCTAGGCTTGTATTTGGAGACTACAGAAAGCAAGAAATCAATCTAGCACAACTCCTTCCTTCTTTAAACTTGCTTGCTGACTCACACCTTCTCTATAGTACATTATTAAATGATTTTATATAATCTTTTTTATACCAAAGGCTCACATCTTTTCTTAAATAACTTAATTAAGCTTTGAAAACTATCCAATGAAGAAACATAAAGCTGTCAACTTCTCAGATTCTACATAAGAAAAGCAGACACAAAATTTTAATAAATTGTATGAATACATTTTTTTCTTTTATGATGGGGTGAAGGTAGAAGACAGAAAAAAGGTAAAAGAGAAGGGGAAAAGGATAAGATCAAGAGAGGAAACACAACAGAACAAAAAGGGAATGTAGAAAGAATTCAGGGAGCATCAAAAGATAGGGAGACAAACTAGGGGATTCTGAATTTCCCACCACAAATACCTCCTACTGTATTAACATGAGTGTTGTGAAGAAATACTTCCATTCAGAATTTATTAGAAATTATCTCATGTCTAATTTCAGACTGGATGAAAAGGTAATCCTTTTATATTTGTAAAATACAAGTTTAAAGAAGCAGATGTAATAAGAGACCAATGCAGATATTTTGGGGCCACAATGAGTCTACCTAAAGTAGTGACGAGAAGAACAACTGGGGAATTAGTAATTAATTATAAAGAGACGAAGTACAGGTGTAGACACCCAACAGGAATACATTAGTTACCTAGAGGGCAGTCACCTTAAGACGGATTAAAAGCAAGGAATAGCTTTGGGAAGGGTAACAAAACATATGCTACATACCCTAGGGAAGATTAGCTCAGGGAGACTGCTAAGTGAAAAACCCTGATCATTATTTCCATGAAGCCAAAGACTGGGCCCTCAATTTCAGAGGCAGAACTGAAGAAAAAAAGAAAAAGAAAGTTATGAAAGGAACTGAGAAGGAAAACCCAGGCTTAAATAGGCTAGAAGCAAAAGTGGAATAAGAAAGTAATATAGAAAAAAAAATTGTAAATACTTGAGCATTCTGTTAAGACCTGTTATTTAATAAAACTAAAGTGTGACCTATGATATAAATTACCCACTAGTAATCAAGTCTGTACCCAAAGATTTCCTTATCATGGTGAACAGAATGAAAGCTGTAAATAGCTATGCATACACTATATGCATCAAAACAAAAGTACAGCCCACAAAGAAAAGTGGCACCCAACACTAGGATGGGAGTGGCCAACCACCAAAGAGCAAAAAGGAGTTTTTTTTCTGTTTGGGGGTTCCTCAGGTCTCTTTTATACTGGGGAAACTCTTTGGAGTTCTCTATGTTGTGTTTTTAAAAACTCTAAAAATCCCCTCAGAGCAAGAAATAGTGAACACTTTATTACTCTACAGAAAGAAAAAGTGATCAGAATGGTTGTTTAAAAAATTGAGACAGACATAAAAACATAAGTGTTGGGGGTGGAGGGTGGGCAGGGAAAGGGGAGATGCTGATCAAAGGATTCAAAGTTTTAGTTAACCAGGAGGAATAAGTTCTGGCAATCTACTGCACAGCAAGGTGACCAAAGTTAATAATAATGTATTGTATGTATCGAAATTGCTAAGAGTGGGTTTTAAATGTTCTCACCAAAAGAAATAAGTATGTGAGGTGAAAGATATGTTAATTAGCCTAATTTGCTCATTCCACAATGTATACACATATGGAAACACCACATTGTACCCCATAAATATTTACAATTATTATTTGCCAATTAAAAATAAAAATAAATTTTTAAGAAGGCATAGTGCTTGTTTAATCTTGAATTCTTTGGAAGTGGCCTTCAGGAAAGAAATCACATCCCTCCAAAATTAAGCCTTAAAGATCACAGCTAAGTGTCATAACTGTCATATATGCCAGATTTCCCTCATATTTGTTTTAACAGGCAATGCTAATTTGATGTCACAGTTTCCAGAGGTTAAAAAATTTTTTTGAAGTATGGTAGTGCCACCAGAATTAATGTTTTCCTCCTTCCTATGACAAATGAGAAATCATTTAAAAAATTAACATATTTTTATTAAGAGCACTGGACACTTCTTTATAACTGAACAGCATATTATAAGAAAGTATACAACATATATTGGTAAAATCCACCACACTAAGGGAAAAGGAAATATAGGTGAATTTCAGGAAAATGTTTTGAACTTCAAGCTAAAAAAAAAAATATTTGCAATTATACATGCTTATTTGAATGCTAATAAAATGATATATAATATCTTGGTAATACTACCTATATTAACACTAAAACATTCAAAAAGGTTGTCTGTAAAGAGAAACTTAACAATAAGCTATGCTTCTATGTTACTGAAAATGGTGTACCAAGGAAACTTAAATTTTTACCCAATACTAACGTTTGCTGTTATCACTTATAACCTCAACCACATTTAGTTACTTACAACTTAAAACACTACATGAGTGGGTGGACAGTGGGAGGTGGGAGGAGAAATCCCAGGAAAACTGCACCAGACCTCCAACTGAAGTCTACAAGAAGTTTGGTAGTTACTAAGTTAGTTTGTCCATTCATGCATGCATTCATTCTGCACTGGGGCAAGTAAGAGAGATGCAATCCATATACATAGTTCTAATAATCTAATAAAGGAAACTATATAAACATATAATTATTTTATTATAATTTTAACAAGTGGTAACATGAATTAGAATTTAGATGGAGAGTGATCAAGAACTTAATTTAAAGGACTCAGGAAAGGCTCCTTTTGTATTAATAGTTCATTGAGCTGAGTTCTGAAGGGGATAATCTGAAATTTACTAAGGAGGTGGAGCTGTCAGAAAGTGGATCAGGCAAAAGGACAACAGGTGAAGGAACAAGACCAATTAGAGTAGTCTATTAAGACCATGATCTAAAGTATTTAAACAAGTTTGACTTCAAAATAGTAATTGACAAAACTCCACCGAAAGAGGAAACCAGGAGTAGTAAGGCTGCTAGACTGTTATAACGATAATCGTTTGCATCTTCTATCTCTACTGTTAATAGTTTAGCTATATTCTAGTTATTTAAAATAACTGAATTATATGTAAAATGTTTTATTCCTTAATTCTTACTTTTTACTAATTTACTTAGGTCATTTATTTGAAATTGCTGATGCTTCATTGTACTCAGTATACAGGTTATGAACATTCAGTCTCTTTGATGGGCAAATCTTTTAGATTTAATAATTGTACCCATAATACTGTACTTAATATGCAAGTACATCTCTCTAATCAAAGAGCCTAATACATCACGTAATTTTTGGAACATAGATTAAAATTTAAATAAAATCACTCATAGCTAACTGCAATACCCTAAGACCATGACTTATTAATGTGATGTATTTAGATGTATTTACTTCATCTCTTACACAAACAAAACTTCAGTGACTCCGTGCTGTCTGGTCTCCCTGTGTCTGCCCTTTATCCATATTCTACACTCTCTTCTAAACACAGCAGCCAAGTGAGCCTTTTAAAGCATCAGTTGGGTCATATGTCACCCCTCTGTGCAGAGTCCTCCTGTGATGCCCATTTCACTCAGAATGAAAGCATAAGTCTTAGTGCTTATAAGATCTGCAAAGCCCAACACAAACCTGCCCTCTCCTTTACCTCTGACCTCATCTGCTACACTCTACGGCACTCACAGCACTCATGCTGCTGCCTCTTTGCATGCAGCCTTCTCAAGACCTTTGCATTTGCTGTTACTGCTGCCTGGAAAAGTCTTCCTTCACATATCATCATGGTTCCCTCCAACACAGTACAGTAATACAGTAATAAGAATCAGAAGTAATCATATAACCTTGTATATAGATGGTATGTTAAAATGAAAAGGTTCTTTGAATTTTATTGCTGTTAAAAAAATAACAGCCAACATTTATTAAGTACTTACACCATGTGCCAGATTCTATGGTGTTTTGTATGAATTATCTCCTTTAGTCTTCATTACAATATAAGGTAAGTACTATTACTATTAATACTTTTAGTTTATTGAAAAAGGAAATAGCTTCAAAGGTGAGGTGACTTAGGTGAAAAACTCAAGCAACTAATTCCAGAATTTATAATAATGACTTATTATACCACTATACTGGATTACCTCTCTGTGATTTTGATAATTTTTTACCTTAGAATTATTAAATAAGCAAGATTTTTAATAAAAGTTATTGTTTAGTCATTTCTATGCTTGGCAGAGAAATTTTCTATCCATCTTAAAGAGAAAACTAATGTAGGGGAGTATAATTACCTTAATGGTTCAAAATATGTCACAGAAACAAATGATAGGTTCCATATAGTACTTTATAATTACAAATACTTTAAGTAGAAGTGTCTGAAAATAATGTGCACCACAGGAAACCCACGCAAGTATTTGATCAGTTATGGTGAAACTCAACACAATACTTTGAAAATTTTTTTTTAGCAGTAAGCATCTAAGTAGAAGAAAGCTTTGTAGCATACCTAAAGTAACAGAGCACTGATCCACTGAGGATAAAAGCAAGGAAAGGAGGCAGAAAAAAAGAACACAGCCAAGTACAACTTCATCTTCTGAGTTTCTAGAAACCCATATCCTATTGTGAAGTTTCATCAACATGTATTAAAAAACAAACAAAAAACACTACCTCAAATGTTTCTACTGTCTTTGACCCTTGAGAATTATAATTAGATAACCTTTCTATTTCTAATTGCTATGTAGCCCAGTCACTATAATTCACTTTTCAACTACTTAAAAAAATCAAATTGTTCTCAAATCAGATCATGGTGAAGATTGCACAACTTTGTAAATATACTAAAAACCATTTAACTGCATGCTTAAAACAGATGAATGGTATGAAAATTATCTCAATAAAGCTGTTTTATAAAAAAATCAGAATCCACGTAAGTGTTCAATAATTACTTGTCAAATTAATTCTAAGTGGAGAAAATTAAGTGGTTTAAACATAAACCTAGGCAAAAAATATGGCCATTTCCCCTTCAACTCTTCTATAACTTAAGCACTTTGTCATCGGCTTGCAACTTTTTTAGCAAAAGTTCTCAAATTCAGTGTTACAACACATCCATGAAGTATGTTACAAGTAACTAGTTACTAAATGATAAAGTACCAAAGTCTATAAATTATATACTTGTAGACAACATAAAGAGTTGAGTTTTGCTTTTTATCCACTCTGACAGTCTATCTTTTAGCTGGTATTATTTAAAGTGATTATTGATACAGCTGGGTTAACATGTACCATGTTTGTAACTGTTTATTATTCATTGCCCTTTTTCTTTGTTTCTATTTTTTTGTTTCCCTTTCTATTTCTGCCTTCTCTGGTTTTATTTGAGCATTTTATGATTTCATTTTCTCTATACTCCTAGCATATCAATTACACTTCATTTAAATTTTTTTAGTGGTTGCACTAGAGTATGCAATACACATTTATGAATAATCCAAGTCCACTTGGAAATAAAAATATACTGCTTCACTATTAGTGCAAATACATTATAACAGTGCATTTCTAACTCCTCCAGCCCATCTCTTATAACACTGCTGTCATTCATTTCACTTATCCATGAGCTATAATCACTGAATACATTGTTGCTGTTATTTTGAACAATTATCTATTATATCAATTAAATATAAGAAAACAAAAGATTTTATTTTACCTTCTTTTCTTTCTCACTCTTCCTTTATGTAGCTCTAAGTTTCTAACCTGTATTGTTTTCCTTCTCTCTGAAGACCTTTTCACATTTTGTGGTGACAAATTTCAAGTTTTGTTTGTCTGAGAAAGTCATTATTTCTCCTTTATTTTAAAGGTCAATTTTGCTGGACACAAAATTCTAGGCTGGTGGTTTTAGTTTTTTTTTTTTAACACTAAATATTTCACTCCATTTTCTACTTGCTTGCATGGTTTCTGAAGACAAATCTGATGTAATGCTTATCCTTATCCCCTTGTAGGTAATGTCATTTTTCCTCTCCAGCTTCTTTCAAGATTTTCTGTCTTTAATTTCCTACTGTTTGAACAAAATATGCCTAGGTATAGAATTTTTAGTATTTACCCTGGTTGGTGTTCTCTGAGCTTCCTGGATCTATGGTTTGGTGTGTGTTATTAGTTTTGTAAAATTCTCAAATCATTATTATTTCAAATATTTCTTCTGTTTCTTTCTTTGTACTACTTCTGATATTCCCATTATACTTACGTTAAACCTTCTGTAATTGTCCCACAGTTCCCGGATGCTCTGTTCCATCTTTTTCATTTTTTCTCTTCACATTTCAGTTTTGAAAGCTTCTATTGATATATCTTCACACTCACAGATTCTTTCCTCAGTCATGTTGTCATATCTAGTTTACTGATGAGGCCATCAGAGGCATTCTTCGTTTCTGTTAGTGTCTTTCATTTCAAATGTTTCCTTTGGATTCTTACTTAGAGTTTCCATTTCTCTGCTTACCTTACCTATCTGTTCTTGCATGTTGTCCACTTTTTCCTTTTGAGCTCTTAGCATATTAATCATAGTTATTCTAAATTCCCAGACAATTCCAAATTCTGTCATATCTGAGTCTGATTCTGATGGTTGGTTTGCTTCTTCAGAAAGTGGGGATTTTTTGTTGTGCTTGTTGTTTTGCCTTTTAGCATGCCTTGTAATTTCTAGTTGAAAGCCAGAAATGATATATTGAGTAAATGGGACTGAGATAGACCTTTATTATGAGGTTGTATGCTTATTTGACTAGGAGTTTGGTTATATTCACTGTTTATTGTAACTGTGATGTCAGAAGCTAAAATTTTTTCTAGGGTTCTTGTTTTTATCTCCCCCCATTGTTTTGGGTGTCCATGGAGACTCCATAAGTAGGGCTTATAATTCTTTTAACTGTAATCTTCTGTTATTAGACAGGAGCCCTATTGATATGGTGGTAAACTGTAGGGGGAGGGAAAGCATCCTAGAGTTTTATGATTAGGTCTCAGTCTTACATAGTCCAAGTTGAGTATTTTCCTTCCCTCACATCAAAGGTTAGAGGCGGCTGGAGGTGGATATTTTCCTTCCTCCAGGTTGTGAGGCTTTGGTAAAGCCCATGTTAATTAGGCTTTGGTAAAATATAACAGTTTCCTTTGAGGGTAAATATTGTTGAAGAGAACACAGAGCTCTGGGCATATTTCAAAATGGTTACTTTTCTCCTCCCCCTGCAGGAAGCACAAGGGAATTTTTCTCTAATAGTCACAGTGAGAACTGGTAGGGCTCCTAGAAGTTGAAACTGCTCCTAAAACTCTAAAACTAGACACCCTTTGAGTTTTTAAATCTCAAGCTAGTCTACATTGAGCCTCCCTATACTGGCTTTAGCTGTGGGCTTCTACTACTGGGATGCTGCTCCAGGTAATCTATGATTCTCTGCATCACCTCTCTCCAGTATTCAGAGCTGCCCTTTGCCTTGTAACCTCAATTCTCCAAAGGATCTAAGAAGAGTTGCTGATTTTCAGTTTGTTCAGCATTTTTTTCTTATTCTGATGACAGGAATGAGGACTTCCAAGCTCTTGATGTGTCAGGCCAGAAGCCAGAAGTCAACAGACTCTATTATTGTTATTAATATTAGGAAATGAGTTAAGACTAGTCCTGAAATACAACTCTCACTCATTTGTATTCTACTATGCTTTGCATATAATTCTGGGTTTACCCAAGGGAGAATTACAGGACAATTAATATCAAGCAAGGTGATCATTATCCATTGTTTTTCAAGGAAGAGGAGAGAAGATTGAGAACTGTCTGTATCCTTTGTTTTCTCAGCATGTCAATGGGTCACAGGGATCCAAAAACTACTGCCTGAAGGCCAAATACAGCCATATCCATTGATTTATATATTGTCTATGGGTAATCCCCTGATACCATGGCAGAGTAAAGTAATAGCAACAGAGATTCTATGCCCTACAAAGCCAAAACTATTTACTATCTGGCCTTCTGGAGAAAAAGTTTGTTGACTCCTGGGTTACATATCCCATACTGTCTTGCACATGAATCACTGGTATTTTCTCTGTGTGTGTGTGTGTGTTTGTGACTTTTAACTATTGACTAGAACTGAGCTCAATGATGACTATGGATTATGTGTTCAATTTTTATTCATCAATTCATTTAATATACAATTACTGAGAATAAATGTTTCAGTTTGGAGGAAGAGAAATGTACAACACAGGCTAATAATGCTATAACAGAATTATATTCAAATACTATGAAAATTAAAATTAAGGAATTATTATTATTAATTCTACCTAGGATACTTAAGAATGATTCAGAATACAGCGGTCCTCCCTTATCCTTCGGGGATACATTCCAAGACCCCCGTGGATGCCTGAAACCACAGATAGTACCAGACTTATATATACTATGTTTTTTCCTATGTATAACTATGATACAGTTTAATTTGTTAAATATAAATTAAGCACAGTAAGATTAACAATAACTAATGATTAATAATAACTATAATAAAATACACAGTAAACAGTAAAATAAGTAACAGTAATAAGTAAATATTAATAAGGGTTACTTGAAAACAGCAGTGCAATACCACTAACCGAGATGGCTACAAGTGACTGATGGGTGGGTAGCATATAAGGTGTAGACATGCTAAACAGGGGACAATTCATGTCCTGGACAGGACAGAGCAGGATGGCATGAGATTTCAACATGCTACTCAGAATGGAATGCAATTTAAAACATGAATTGTTTATGTCTGGAATTTTCCATTTAATATTTTCAGACCAGTTGACCAAGGGTAAATGAAACCTTGGAAAGTGAAACCGCAGAAGAGGGAGGACTACTATACTAAAACTTGGCCACAAAAGACTTTGGCTTAGTATAGCCTCTTTAAAGATGAATCCTCTAATCCTGTGGTTCTCAAACTTCAGTTTGAGAATCAGAATCACCTGGAGGGCTTGTTCAAACAAAGAATGCTGACGATAGCCCCAGAGTTTCTGTTACAGTAAATCTAGGATGGAGCCCCCAAATTTAAATTTCTACAAGTTTCCAGGTGATGCTAATATGACCATAACTTGAGAACTTAACAAACCAAGTAGCATAATATAAAATATAATTTTAAAGCTGAAAGGGTCTTTTAAAGCAAGATTTTCAGGCCAAAAGAAAAAAGCTCTATGTTAGCAGTCTAGGTAGCCAGTTTTATGAATTTGAAATACTGCAGGCCCTGAGAGTTTTTTCCTATTTTAGTCCTATTCCTTCAAGACTTTTCAAAAAGTTTACCTCCTTCCTTAGTTGTCCTTACTCCATAGGTTTCCTTTGCCATCTTCAGGCTTTAGCAATGACTCAACAAGTTACTTTAGCCTTCGGTCTTGTCTCCTAAAAAACTAGCTCAAACCCTCCAGCAGGACCAAACTTTAAGGAAGATATCTCCAATTCAAAGTTAAAGTGTCTTTAAAATTTCAAGTTTATCTCTTGGGAGCTAGGCTGGGACACAGAATAACTAATCAGTTTATAAAACCCCCAAACATTGTTGTATATTCAGTCATGAAAGGTTACTGAACCACGTAGTAGTTATCTGCTCAGTATTTTTTAAATGAAGGACACAATGGCTCTCACTTGGAATATACATTTTTTAATCTTGATATATAGTGAAAGCTATGGGACTTGCAGAATTGAAACTCTTAATAAATGATTACTTCCATTTCACCAATCCAATTTTTAAAAAGATCAATTGCTATAGTCCTCTATTGTGTAAAATGCACCATGAGTTTAATAACGTGTGCAGGGAGGAAATTAACACATTAAATATACCACATACAGAAACATTAATATGTAGAAAAAAATAAAAATGCCTCTAAGAATGTAGTAAACAAAAAAGATATTCACTAGTACCTACCACTAGATGAGAAATAAAAAGGTGCAAAATGTGTTGCTCCAACATCGAAGTACTTGTTGTTTATTAGAACAGCACTGAAAAAATTAAGAGTGATTTAGTGCTTAATTGCACAGAACTCACTATACAGTATGAGGTCAAGAAAAGGCCAATGTGGACTAGAGTAGCTGAAGAATGCTTCACAGTACAATAACTTGAGCTATGACTTCAAAACCAGTTAAGATGTGATTAAGCAGGATTTGGAGACAGGGAAGTAGAGATTCCAGAAAAGATATAAAGCATGAACAAAGCAGAAACAGAAGAAGGACCACAAAAGATAAGGCAAACAGTGAGGGTGCCTGCTGGACTGAAGTGGATGTTGAATGCTGGTGAACAGCAAGAAATAGGATTGGACTGATTGTATGGGGCTAGATTATACAAGCCTTTGAAACCTGACAGGACTCTTTAGACATGATATTTTGGGCAAGAAAAAGTGGTTTTTAGAAGGGGATTAAATGAAAAAGGATGTTTTAGAAGACTTATTTTGACAACAATATATGGCATAGTTCAGTGGGGGAGAAAGGCCAAGGGCAGACTGCAGCTATGTTTCTGCTATAATAATCCAGGAATGAGATGGTAAAGCACTGAAGTATGGTTTTGGCAGTGGAAATAGGAAGACAGAAATCTAAGTTACACTGCAAAATAGACAACTTTTTAAAATACTGGGCCTCGGGATAAAAGAGAAAAATCAAAGATGAAACCAATACTGACAGACTGATAGAAGGAATAGTTGATATCTACTATCAGAAGAAGAATAACACCTAAGTGGACATATAGGAATAACATTTGTTGGGTGTTGGGCGG
>VBSM01001044.1:181762-194219 GCA_008086735.1 Cheirogaleus medius | reverse complement strand
ACACCCTTTGAGTGTTTTTTGTTATTTCATAGGAGTGGTTGCATTTGGGGCATGAAATTGTTAAACTTGATGTCTTAGAGAGTATGCAGTCACTGGTTGGTAGGGGGAGGGGAGGAAAAGTATGCAGAGTGGGTTCTGTGCCAGTGAGTTAGATTAGTTAACCATTGTTTTATATGTGCATTTTAGTTAATATTGGTGTGTATTAAAGGATAAACAAATCCTAATGCTCAAAGTATGTTAAAAATAGAGGTAGTTAAATAATCTCTTTATATATGTCCTTTTGTTAGTTTTTAGGAAGGACTGTCATCTGGGAGTGACCTTTGTTAATCCACCTCTTGGAGCTAGACTTAGTCCTGTACTTAGTCACTGGAGTGGGGGAAGAGGAAGGGTGAAGGGAAGGGCTCTTTGCTAGTATCTTCATATCTAGAAGATGGCTTTAGATTATAACCGTTGGTGTATATGTGCATTTTTAGTAAAGTATCTGTTTATTGTAGACAAAGTTCATTATTTTGCAACATCTAAGCTTTGGAGATGTCTTGAGGTGACAATGTATGATAAAAATAACTAGTGAAGAGCCATTTTGTGATTATCTTGTTAATAATTGATAGAAGAGATGCATCTTGGACATGGAATTGTTAAACCATCTCTGAGCAGTGTATATCAAGACTTGTTCATTAGGTTGGCAGCAGAGGGGCAGAAGGAAGTATGAAAGGAGAGAAGTATGCAGATGTGTTCATATTTACATTTTGATGATAGCCATTGATGTATGTGCATCCCTTTTGGCTATACTATAAGAATGTATTAAGTAATTCAGTAGAAACATACCTTCTTGGTAATACTTTAATGGTATAGATCTGATAATGAATTCTCTTAGAAACATTATACTTAGTGTACTCTGTTGCTTTACATTTGATTTTAAATTGAGCATTAAGGGAATGCAGTATTTTAATCGGAACTCTGCCAGTACTTTTATCTAAAGGCCTGTTGCCATTTTTGTCTTCTATGAAATTTTTGTCCCAAGAAAGGCAGGATTACATTTTTTCCTAACAGATTGAGTTGGTGTAGTGTATTCTTGGTTATCAAAATACTCACATAGCTTTGGGATTTTCGATTGGTAAATATTCATGATGTGTGAAAAAGCATGATGCATACTGTACTATCTCAATCCCATAAAATTGGATGTTGTGTATGTGTCAGGATCTAGAAGGACACATCCAACTGTAACCTGCTTGTGACTGTGGATGACTTTGTTCTTTGCTGCTTATGTTTTTCAGTTTCCTATATTGCATATATTAACTTTTAAAAAAAATAAAAGTTATTTTAAAAACTTGAAAAAAAATTATCAAATTTTTAGAAGGATACAGCCAAAAAGCAATGAAAAAAAAATATTTGTGTGAACATTTAAAATTTCTGATTATCCTCAAAGAAAAACCACAATTAAAATCGAGAGATAAACAAACCTGGAGGAAAAAAAATTATAATTTATTTGGTGGTGCTGATATAAATTTTGTACAATATTAAGACTTAAATTGTTATACAAAATTCACAGAAGAGAAAACATGTCTTCAGCAAGCATGAGAAATGTGCAACCTTGCTAGTCATCGGAAAACTGCAAATTTAAACAACTTTCCATTTTTCATCTATAAGTTTAACAGATTTTTAAAGATTGATAGTACAGATCTATTATTAATATTAAGGAGCCAACATTCATTGCTGATGGAAATGTAAATCAGTACACATATTTCAGAGGACATTTTGGCAATGTGTCAAGTGCCCTAAAAATGTTTGTCTTTTGACCTAGTCGTTATACTTCTTGAATCTATCCTAAGGAAATAATTCTAAATATTTTTTTAAAATTTTATGCATAAAAATTTCATCTAAATATTCTTTAAATGGTATCCATTAATAAAAGACTAAGTAAACTATGACATTGGATAGAATATTATATTACCATTTTATCAAGTGTATGTGATAGCATGTAAAAATGCCTGTGTCATATAATATTAAGTAAAAGGAAGGAATGTAAAACTATTTTACTGACTAATAGAATGCTTATTATTGTGTTAAATAAAGAAATATATAGAAATAAGATTGGAAAGAAATGTAATTGTTGACTGGTCCTGCAGACAAATCAAACTCATTCCTCTCTCCCATTGTGCCTCTTTACCAATAATCCTACTCGATGGACCTACTACCCACTAAGCATCCTAAATGAGTACTTTTGTGACTGTTTCACCTTCTAAATATGTCTATCTTTTTCCCTTCCAACTCACTGCTACTGGCTTGATTTTATTTCCAAATTCAGATCTCCTCTCACAGGACTAAAGCAATACCCTCATTTGGTCTCTCTGTTTTAACTCTTTTTTTGCTATTGAGTTTTAGCATCAGTTTATTGTGGCAAAAGAATATTCGCTACATGATTTTAATTATGTTAGATTTGTTGAGACTTGCTTTATCTCCCAATTTTGTATAACATTCTACGTGTGCTTGAAAACTGTGTATTCTGCAGCAATCCTTTATTTAGATCAATCTTGTTCATTTTATTCAAGTTTTCTATATACTAATTTTTTTCTCTGCCTATTAAATACATTTTTGAGAGAGGTGCATTAAAAATTTTCCCACTATGACATATAGGAATAACATTTGTCGGGTGTTGGGCGGGTGGGAGGGGGGAGGAGGGGATGGGTATATACAAACATAATGAGTAAGATGTGCAACGTATGGGGGATGGTCATGCTTGAGGCTCTGCCTCGAGGGGGGAGGGGGGCATGGGCAATATACATAACTGTAATATTTGTATCCCCATAATATGCTGAAATTTAAAAAATTAATTAATTAATTTAAAAGAAAAAAAATTTTCCTACTATGTTTGTAGATTTTGTAAAATTTTGCTTTATGTATTTCGATACTATGTTATTAGGCTCATACAAATTTAAAATGCTTATTTCTTCCTGGCCAACTATGGCTTTTTATAATGAAATGATCCTCTATCTCTAGTAATGCTTTTTGCCTTTGCATTTATTTATTTTGTATTAATATTAATATAGTTATAGCTACACTAGCCTTTGGGGGAGAGTTTAGTATTTGTGTGGCACACCTTTTTCCAGTCTTTCACCTGAGTCTTATTGTTTTAGATGTGTTTTGTGCAAACACCATATAGTTACATTTTGTTATTTTACCCAGTCTGAATCTACGCCTTTTTCCTGGAGCATTAAACCTATATTAATGCAATTACTGATCTATTTGGGTTTAAATCTATTATCTCATTTTATAATTTTTACTTGTCTCACTTTTTCTGCATTTCTTTTTCTCTCCTTTCTTGCTTCTTTTTAAAATATTTTTAAAAATATTATTTCTTTTCCAGTTTGGAAGTTATACATTAGACTTCTCTTTATCTAGTGTTAATACGAAAAATTTAAAAATTTATATCTAACTTACTAAAGTGTAAAGTTAATTGATACCATTACTTTTCTTCACCATAATACAAGTTTCTTGGAACACATTAAGGTAATTTCCCACTTATTTTCACTTATATGTTGTTGAGTATTTTAATTCTGTGTTGTAATTTTCTTTATCTCACATTATTATTTTTCTTTTAAATCATTGCTTATTTAGATTCACCCACATATATGCAGCTTTTTTGTTCTTTATTCTTTTTTGCATCTCAGAACTTCTATTTTGAGGTTACTTTACTTTTGCCTGCAGCACATCCTTTAGAATTTTCATCAGCATGGGAGTGCTGGTTGCACTCTCTCAGTTTTTGTGTCTCTGAAAATTTTTACTTTGCCTTCAGTCTCAAAAATGTTCTCTTGGTACATAGAATTCAAGGTTGACAATTATTTCCTTTAAGAACAGTTGAGGATATTTTTACTGTCTTCTGGCTTCCACTGTTACTATTGAAAAATCAGTCATAAATATAACAGTTGTGCTTTTGAAGGTGATATTTTACATTTGGCTGCCTTTAAGATTTTATATTTGGTATTCTGCATTTTTACTATGATGTATCTAGATTGTCATTTCTTTTTATGTATCTAGTTTATTCTATTTGAATCTGTAGATTGTTTTCTTTCATCAGTGTTGGAAAATTCTTAGCCACAATCTTTCCAAACACTGTATTGCCTCTGTCCATTCTCCCTTTATATTCCTTATGGAATTCTGATAAATGAATGTTAGACTTTGTCACTCTAGCCCCATGTTTTTAAACTTTTCTCTCATATTTTGTCTTTTTGTTTTATATGCTGCATTTCGGATACTTTCTCCTAACTTATTTTATATTCATTTAGTTTTCTTCAGCTAGCTCTGATCTACTGATAAACACATTCACTCATTTTAAATTGTGGTTATTATAAATTTTATTATTTTATTTATGTAAGTTTCTAATTGATCATTTTGGGTCTGTTTTATACCTATTCTCTACAAAAAAAATCCAACTTATCTTTTATATCTTTAAGTATTGTAGGCATAGAGAGTTTTCAAATTTGTTTATGGTAATCCTTGTGTCTGAATACTTTGTGAATCTGTTTCTTTTGTTGTTTCTGCTGGTTTCATTCATTCTGCCCTCCCTTTTTCTATGCTTGCTGTTTTGACTGTGTATGGCTCATTGTTTGTGACATTTATTTGTGAGGATTCTTTGCAGCCTACTGAGTGGCTTAAAACAATACAAATTTATTCTGCTACAGTTCTAAAGGCTATAGGTGTCTACAAGGCTGCATTCCTTCAGGAGACTCCAGGAAAAACCTGCTTCCTTGCCTTTTTCAGCTTGTCTGCATTCTTTGGCTCATGGCCCTTTCCATCTTTCAACCTCTGCTCCCCTCCTTCTGATTTTCATCCTCCCTCTTATAAGGCCCCTTGTGACTACTCTGGGCCCATCTAGATAATTCAAGATTATCTCTACATCTTACGATCCTTGACTTAATCACATCTGTAATGTCCCTTTTGCCAAGCGAGGTAACATATTCCCAGGTGCCAGAGGATTAGGACATGGACACTTTTTGTGGGATGGATATTATTCAGCCTATCACAGTAACTTCTCAAGAGAGTATTTGTGTTTTGTCCTCACAGGCTCCAGTTCTGGACCATCTCAAAACAAGTTCATGGCCTGAGGTTCTCTGAAGCACCAGGTGATATTAATCCGGGCTGCATTTCCATGGGATGGTACAGTGTGTAGTCACACATTCTCGGAGAAAATTTTAATCCTTCCTCCTCCTTCTTTTCCTTTTCAGCACCAGAGCAATGTTCTTTGCAGTCCTCTGGAAGTGGGAGTGAGAACAGATTTACTTGTTTTACCTGTACCCTGAGGCTATAGCATTTGGGGGCCTCAATGTAATTTGGGAAAATCTTCTACTAGACTCTCTCTCCTTCCACTTGGGATTTAACATCTGTCCCCACCACCCTTGCCAAAACCAAATTCAAGTTTTAGAGGAATGACAAAACCCTCAGGCCAAAAGTGGCTTTGGTATTTTAGCTTCTTTCTTTGGATTTCAGCTTTCCCTTGGATTTTGACCTGGTAGTTCCTTGTGACCTTAACAGTTCTTCGGTGCTCTTAGAGACATTAAACCATATGTTTTATTCAGTATTTTATTGTTTTCAGTATGGGTATTAGTTTAAATAACTTGCATGCCATGATACAAAAGTAAATCCCCAAATTCTTTATAATGAATATGTTAGTTTCGCAATTTAAAAAATTGCAGACAAAACCTCAGTATATTTTAAGAACAAAATAAGTAAGAAGGTAGTACATGATTATTACCAAAAGATGAAAATAGTGGCAATTAGTTCTTGTGAGTTCAGAAGAAAATGAAATCACCTTGGGTTGAAATAGTTTGATAAGTTTAATGGCAGAAGTACAATTTAAAATGCAAGATTGATCATTTAATTTTGATGTAATAGAATAAAAAATATTTCATTAATTTTCATGATTTCAACTTTGTTCAGCTTATGATCAAGTCTGTATGTCTGGAAAGTATTTTGAGATATGAATCTCTGGGATTTTCATCTCTGTATTTCCCTCTCCTGTGATCATTGCCTTGGAGGAGGTATGCAGCAGAACAAAAAGCAGAAATAGCCCACAATTCTTGGCTTTTGCATTCCAAAAGTGTAAGCCCTCAGGAAAACTTAAAGGGTAAGTTAAAAGGGAGAAGAAATTTCTTAGGCATAAATGACATGCTTCAAAAGAAACATGAAAGAAAAAAGATGTATCTCAGATTAAAATGATATTCTCTTGGACTGGGGATAGGAGAGATAAAAAGGAAATCTGTGGGGTCCAGAGCTGAGACATTGACACATCAGCTAGTCCTGCCAGGGAGACAGCAGAGAGAAAGAGAACAGCTAGAGAAAAATGGGTCTTGGAGCACCTAAGCTGAGGGACACAGGCACTAAAGATCCCCAGGTACTAAACTGGCATAAAAACATCAGCAAGTGTCTAGAATTGGAGAGACCCTGGATATAGGATAATAGATGCCCAGTGGGAACTATGTTTGTTCCCTTCCTTGCCCTGGCACTGTGTCAGACCCTGAAATTATAGCACAGACCAGGAAAAAGGGCATGCCCCAGAATGGCTGAGGTCAGTTTTCCTGTCAGACCAGTGGAATGGAGGTTCCAGGTCAGAAAGTAAATTTAAATGTAGAAAAATAAAGTAAGTAGCATATCTTAGCTAAACTTGTGATTGACATTCACATTACTGCATCTTTACCTCCAGTTCTGACATTTTCCCCAAGTTCCATCCAAGTGCTTACTGGACATTTCTAGTTAGATATTCTACTATTGCCTCAAATTTGGCATATTGTAACAATTCCACTAATGTTCCAACTGAGGCACAGTGAGCTGAGACAATTTTATTCTTCTTCCTATAGCCAGCGGAAAAAACCCAGGGATAGGGAAAAGCAATTTGAACAGAGTGGCCTTTGTCGTTACTTAATGTCAGGATGCTTTGTAATTTAGCCCAGGTTAAGGAAGATGCTCTGTGTTCTTTTAACATAATGCCCAAGTTTGCAGTAAACAAAATCAAAGTTATGTCAATAAGAGAAATATAAATCTTTTTTGTAGAAAGATTATGCTAAGCAATTAAACTTTGAAGTGAATGTGTGTTCGGTAAGGATTACTTAGAAGAATCCTACCCACAAGTAGAGTGGAAACTTTCTACCACTATTTTTTGTCTCACTTTCCATGGGTTCTGAGATCTACCCCTACTTGCATGCTAACAAGTTATCCTGATATAGTTCCAGCGATGCTGGCAGAAGACACAAGTCTCCTGGGTCAGAGACAAAGGACTTAAAAAAAAATTATTTATTTATTTTAATTGACAAGTAAAAATGGTATATATTTATTGTGCACAACATGATGTTTTGATACATGGTAGAATGGCTAAGTCAAGCTATTTAACATATGCATTACCTCGCATACTTGTTTTTTGTGGTGAGAACACTTAAAATCGACTCTTTTAGCAATTTTCAAATATACAATACACTATTACTAACTCTAGTCACCATGATGAACAATATATTTCTTAACCTTGTTCTTACTTTCTGACTGAAATTTTGCACCCTTTGATCAATGACCATTATCTCCCCAAACCCCCATCCTCCTCAGCCTCTGTTAATGATCATTTTACTCTCTATTTCTATGAGTTTGACTTTTTTAGATTCCACAAATAAGTGAGATCATGTGGTATTTGTCTTTCTGTGACTTCGTATTTTACTTAACCTAATGTCCTCCAGGGTTATCCATGCCATTGCAAATGACAGGATTTCCTTTCTTTTTAAGGCTGAATAGTGTTCCATTATGCATACATACCATTTTTTCTTTATCCATTTATTCACTGAAGGACACTGAGGTTGATTCCATATCTTGGCAATTGTGAATAATGTTGCAATGAACATGAGAGTGCAGATATCTCTTCAACATACTGATTTCATATCCTTCAGACACATACCCAGTAGTGGAACTGCTAGATCATATGGTAGTTCTATTTTTAATTTTTCAGAATTATGGAAAAATTTTTATAAACATTTTCTATAAAATACAGCCATTATGGAAAACTCCATAGTGTTTTCTATAATGGCAGTACCAATTTACATTTCCACCAACAGTGTAGAAAGTTTCCCTTTTCTTCACATCCTTGCAACACTTGTTACCTTTTATCTGTTTTAATAATGGCTATTCTAACAGGTATGAGGTGATATCTCATTGTAGTTTTAATTTTCATTTTCCTGATGATTAGTGATGTTGAGTATTTATTGTATACCTGTTGGTCATTTGTATGTCTTCTTCTGTGAAATGTCTATTTAGGTTCTTTGCTTATTTTTATATCAGGGTTTTTCTTACTATTGAGTTGTTTGGGTATGATGTTAGCTATGAGCTATGAGCTTGTTGTACACGGCTTTTATTGTGTTATTATTATTGGCTTTTATTCCATATCTAATTTGTTGAGGGTTTAATCATGAAAGGATATTGGATTTTATTGAAAGCCTTTTCTGCAACTATTGAGATAATCATACTGTTTTTGCCCTTTATTCTGTTAATAAGGTCTATCATACTCATTAATTTGTATATGTCAAACCATCCTTGCATTCCAGGGATAAATCCCACTTGATCATGGTGAATGATCTTTTTAATGTGCTGTTGAATTTGGTTTGCTAGTATTGTGTTGAGGAATTTTACATGCACATTTATCAGGAATATTGGCCTGTAATTTTTTTCTCTTGTAGTGTCCTTGTCTTGCTTTGTTATCAGGGGGGTAATGGCCTTGTAAAATAAGTTTGGAAGTATTCCTTCCTCTTCAATTTTTTGAAGACTTTGAAAAGAATTGTTATTAACTCTAAATGGTTGGTAAAAATCGGCAGGAATGCCATTAGGTTCTGGGATTTTCTTTATTGGGAAACTTTTTATTACTAATTCAATTTTCCTGTTATTGATCTGTTCAGATTTTATATTTCTTCATGATTTGGTCTTGGTAGTTTGTATGTATCTAGGAATTTATCCCTTTCTCCTAGTTATCCAATTTATTGACATATAATTGTTCATAGTAGTTTCTTATGATTCTTTATATATTTTTGGTATCAGTAGTAATGTCTCCTCTTTTATTTCTCATTTTATTTATTTGAGTTTTTGCTCTTTTTTTTAAGTTAATCAACCTAAAGTTTTGTTGATTTTGTTTTCTTAAAAAAAACTCAACTTTTAGTTGTATCGATCTTTTCTATTGTTTTTCCAGTCTCTATCTCTTTTTTATTTCTTCTCTGATCATTATTATTTTCTTTCTCCTACAAACTTTGGGCTTAGTTTGTTCTTTTTCTAGTTCCTTAAGGATGACATTAAGTTGTTTATTTAGGATTGTTATTCTATTTTGATATAGATGTTTATTGCTATAAATTTCCTTCTTAGAACTGCTTTTGCTGAATCGTATACATTTTGATATGTTGTGTTTTCCTTTTAGTTTACCTCAAGGCATTTTTAAATTTCCCTTTTAATTTTTTCTTTGAACCATTGGTTGTTTAAGAGCATTTTGTTTAATTTCCACATATTTGTGTATTTTCCCACATTCTTCCTATTCTTGATTTCTAGTTTCATACCATTGTTGTTGGAAAGATACTTGATATAATTTCAATCTTCTTAAATTTGTTAAGACTTATTTTGTGGCCTAACATGTGATCTGCCCTGGAGAATGTTCTTTGTGTACTTGAGAAGAATATGTATTCTGCAGCTGTTGAATAGAATGTTCTATATATGTCTGTTAGGTCCATTTGGTCTAAAGTGCAGTCCAAGTCCAAGGTTTCCTTATTGATTTTATGTCTGAATGATCTGTCTAGTTTGAAAGTGGGGTGTTGAAGTCCACTATATTATTATATTACAGTCTATATCTCTCTTCAGATCTATTAATATTTGCTTTATATATTTTGATGCTCTGATAGTGGGTAAATATATATTTCCAATTATTATGTCTTCTTGATAAATTGATCCTGTTATCATAATATAATGACCTTGGTTATCTCATTTTACAGTTTTTTATTTAAAGTTCATTTTATCTGATATAGGTGTAGTGTACCCCTACTCTCTTTTGATTTTAATTTGCATGGAATATGTTTTTTATCTGTGATGGTTAATTTTAGGTGTCAACTTGAGTAGATTAAGGGATATCTAGATAGCTTATAAAGCATTATTTCTAGGTGTGTCTGTGAGGAGATTGGCATGTGAGTTGGTGGAATGAATGGGGAAGAACTGCCCTCGATGTGGATGGACACCATCTAATCAACTGGGGGACCAGAAAGAACAAAAAAGGCAGAGGAAAGGCAAATTCTCTCTCTATCCTGGAGCTAGGGAACCCTCTTCTCCTTTCTGTGGGCATCAGAACTCTAGGATCTCTAGCCTTTGCACTCTAGGCCTTGTGCCAGTGGCCTCCTGGGTTCTCAAGCCTTTGGCCTCAGACTGAGAATTACTTCATTGGTTTCCCTTGTTCTGAAGATTTTGATCTTGGACTGGGCCATGCTACCAGTATCCCTGGGTCTCCAGCTTGCAGATGGCCTATCGTGGGACTTCTCAGCCTCCAAAATCATGGACAAAAAAAGTATTCTGTCTCTAAGGAGAACCTTGACTAATATTCCATCTTTTCACTTTTAATCTACATGTGTCCCTGTCAGCAAGTCATTGAATGTGTGCCATTGCGAAGGGGTGTCATCTTGGGTGAGGTCCCTCCTTGCAGTTGAGGCTATCCTGTAAGGAGTTGAGAGCTGAGTCCGCAAAGAAAAAAAAAATCATCAACTTGGTAACAAGTCCTTCCTTGGATGGAAATCTGGGCATCAAAATTTTGTGTCCATAGCTATACACTTTTTTCACTGCTCAATTCTACTTCTTAAAATATGTTCAGAGAGAAGCTCTTGCATGATTCTGGTAAGCCTCTCCTGCTGGGGAAAGCTTAGGAGAGGAATGCTTGTGAGATTAACTACAATGCCTATAATTGTAGCTTGTTTCCTGGCCACTGGTTGTCATTGTCTCACTAGATGCCTCTCATCTCAGCTGGCACCTCTGCTGTTCTTGCACACGACTCCCAAGTGAGAAAGAGGCACTTTTCTTCAAGTTACTGTGTTCACCTCAAAGTGATAGCCAACAGTCTCTGAAATGTTTGGATAGTCCCATTTTCCCAGTATACATTTGAGTAAATGGCCATAGGTCTCGGTGGGGAAAGATATTATGAAGTACATTAGCTCTGCTATTGTAGGGCTCTTCCTTTTGAGAAACTGATATCCTCTGTATCCAAAAATACTGGCTCAATTCTGAAAATTAGGCAAAAGATCATGAAATTTCACTGGGACTGCTACCTTCATCCTCCTAATTAGCTGTCCTTGATTTTTTCCGGTGGTGCAAGTTGAATAGTACATTTGGTTTTGTACATCTATTTTGCTCTTAGGGTTGCTACATTCTAATAATTATTTTCATGACTCACTTTGAGTCAGTGCTCCTTGGCTGCCAATCTGAACTTGCCACTCATGATAATAATTGCATCTACCTGGCTTCACATAGCTAAGTGCTACCACTTGGTGTCTATCTTTTTGGTATGTTATCATCCCCATTGCCATAAGTGAGGCTGGCACTGTAATAGTCTCTTCTATGATTGTCTCTGGTGATGAAGGAGAACCAACACTGAATTTCTTAGTGATGTTTGTTTCTCATCATCCCTTATGACCTTGATAATTTATATATCCTTTAGGTCTTCCTATGGAACATAATCATTTAGTGGGATTTTTTTTGTCCTACACAGTATATCTACTCCAGTATACTCACTTTTTTGAGCTTTTCAATCCCTTTTTTCCATTTGCCACAGGAATTCTGGCATTTTTACCTCCCTTAGTATGGGCCATCCTCTTCCCATGCTTCTAGATGCTACCCTATTAGTGAGTTCACAATCTTTCCTGGAATCCTTGCTATAGGTGTTAAATCTTCCACCTTTGAAAGAGCAGAGATTCATTCTGACTGTGCTTGTCCTGGGTATGGGTGTGTCTTTCTTCTTCACAGTGCTTCGGCCAACTCTACTCTCTGAGGGCTCACAGAGTGTTTGATTTACTGACATGAGATCCTGTATAACATCTCCTTAGAACAAAGCACTTTATGACAAAGGAGATGAGGCAATTTGCATATCACTATGGACTCCACTGGTCCTATCACATACATCACAACCCGGAAGCTGTCAGCCTGATAATGTGGTGGTATGGCTTCAAGAAGCCTCAGCTGAGGTGCTGGCTTGGTGATGACTCCCATATGAGAAAGGGCCACTATTCTCCAAAATGCTGTATACATCTTTTTAATTTAATTTAATTTTTTTCGAGACAGAGTCTCACTCTGTTGCCCAAGCTAGAGTGCAGTGGTGTCATCATAGCTCACTGCAACCTCAGACTCCTGGGCTCAGGTGATCCTCCTGCCTCAGCCTTCTGAGTAGCCAGGACTATTGGTGTGCACCACCAGCCTGGCT
>VBSM01001044.1:152646-181662 GCA_008086735.1 Cheirogaleus medius | reverse complement strand
CTGAGGGACAGTGAACTGGCCCCCTGTTTAAAAAGTTTGAGGACCCCTGAAAAGTAACAATTATTATATGGTGCTATGTCCACCATAGCTAAAATACATGAGTTCAGGAATGAAGGGTCAGAAATAATAGTATCCCCACTCAGCATCACTCCTAGTTGGGAGAATTTGTCTTCCTGTCCTTGCAGCTTTAGGATCTGTGGATTGAGAGGTCTGTATTTCCAGTGGGTGGAATCCTTTTACCAAGGAACATATAGTACCTCTAAACTTAAAGCTTTAGCTTTACTGTTTACCTGATTACTTTGGGCTTCTGATTCCTCTACACTAGTTGGCAGGCAGAGAGTAATGAACACACTTGCAAGGATCATCATGAAGAGGTAGGACTGTTGATATATTTGGGGACAGGAAGAAATGGGTTTGGTATTCAGAAGACCTGCTGGGCATCTCTTCCTATTTCTATACCTGATTTCAACCATATGTAGGTAAAAATAGCAACCACAACTTGGGAAGGGCCTTAGATCTCTTGGGAATGGAGGTCTGAGTTTTTCCACCAGGCAAACCTAGACCAGTGGAAATTCTTGTCAATGGGAAGGGGAATCTAGAATGAGTGGTAGAAGAGGGAGATGTACCTATTCCTGAGCTGCTACCAGTGTGGCTGATGGTTCACAGCCTCACCCAACTCTGAGGAAGTGCCTTGGGCCATGAGGAGCTACCTCATCTAGAAATGCCTGGGAAGTAATCCATTATCCCCAACATACACCCAGGGGTGGCCTACAGCCAATGGCTGACTGATACGGAGGTACAAAACCCCTTGCCTCAAGGTGGGTCAATTCTGAGGTGCAGTCATGCTCAAGAGCTTCCTGTGTGATCAGGCTATGACTAGGTTGTGGCTTTTCAAAATCTTTTTTTTTTTTTTTTTGGCCTGGCTTCTTTCCCTGTGCTGTCCTGCTTCTCTTACATCCTGATAGCTTTCTCCTGAACAAAGTCCTTCAAAAATCCTTTGCACAAGAATCCTGTCTCAAGCTTTGCTTCTAGAGATCTTGGCTAAGACAGTCCCTTCTTTTCCATTTCCAAAAATAAAATTCCTTGGGAAGAATTTTGATTGGCCTGATGTGTAGTAAAGAATTAACATTTCCCAAAGTTACTCAGAAAGCATCTTCAAGGAGGCACCACTCTAGGGGTCTATCTGGATGTCCTACCTAAGCTGATATCCAAGTAGAAACCATTCCATTTTGTGTGTTCCATCCTTTCTCCATCACGAATAACTTCTTGGGGACTGGGCTGCTTGTTGGTTTCTGCCTTCACTGGGCCTGCTCCTTTAAAGGCATTGGCACCCTCAACCTGACATTCAGCCTCACTAGGTTCCTGCCCATCTTGTAGCCATTGCTTTTGCTTTTGTGCCTAAGCAGGCAATATTTTATCAGATTCAAACCAGAGCCATCGGAGAGTGAGATTAATTTTACTGCTTTGTGTACCTGGGGAGAGCGCCCTGGCTTCTCATGTGTCCTAACGCCACAGCCTTCTGCCCATCCCTCTGTGTTACCCCAGCCCATTTGACTGGATTTCGGCCTCAGCTAACTGTCCAGAATTAAAGCTCCCCATTGGGACGGGAGCACTGAACCAAATCCACGTGAGTAGAATCCCAAGAGCCTGCTCCCGAGGGGCTGAATCCTGTGCTCTATAAACCCAAGGCTTGTTATTCTCCTGCTCCTCAAGTCCCAAAGTGCTGCCTCTCCTGGCTTCTCGTTTTCTACTCTTCATACCCCTGCCCACTAGAATGAACCAAATTTCAATGCCAGTCTGAATTGGTGGTGAATTTGCCATTTGGACACTAGCTTGCTACCCTGTGACCCAACCCTATAACTCGAACCATTCCTCCTCCTATCTCACTCTTGTCTGAGGTCCCAAGATACCCCAGGGCCAACCTCATATAAGCATCAGCAATGCTGAATGCACCCGGGTATTATATTGTTTTAAAAATTCATGTAAATTACATTCCATTTAATACCCTGTAGAACTACCTGCTCTCTACTGTATTACATGTGTGCTTCTTTTAAGATCTTCTAATTACCTAATTTTGTGACAGTCATTCTAGTTTGTTACTGAGTTTCAAATTCCATTTTGTTTTAGAGCCCTAGGAAAATTGCTCAAGTTGCTTTAATTAGTATCAATTTGGTTGTCAAATTTTCAAGATGAAGCCATTGTGTTGTAGCATTATTTAAAGATAAGGCATTAAAATTAGCTAGGGATTTTTCAAGAATCACTCATTATGACCCAATTTTAAAGTTATTTTAAATGTAACATTAAAAAAGAATTATTAATAAGTCTGTACTATATCTCTTTGGGCTACAATATCTCAGAGTTATATAAAAAGTTAATTACTAGCCAAAGGTATCACTTTTCACTGTGTAAAATATCATGTCAACTCAATTGTCTGTAGAAGCAGGGACTGAGTAATCCAAAGGTAATTTATATTTGTCTGTGGGATGCTTTTGTCCTTAAATTTGAATATGGGTCCATCATCTAGGGAATTCATGTCAAAATAATGAACCTATATTATAAAGATATCAAATCAGGAAGCTGATGAGTTCAATTATTCTACTCTTTTTGTCATTTGAGTTGCTTTCCCAGATTGAAAGAAACAAGGTAATCTGAGTGCCATTCCTCTTTGGTAGGTTAGAATACTGAACACAGATGTTAAATCATAAGTGTGAGAAGAATTCAGTAGCAGATTAGAAACTCTTGAAATAAGGATTTTTAGAATCCTATTGGGTAATATGATTAGACTTAAAAAAAATGTAGGAAACAAAAAAAAAAAAAGGAAAATCAATTATATCATAGAAGAATAACATTTTAAAAAATACCACAGAAATTCTGTAAAGAGAGCAGGGAATGACAACTGGACAAGCATTACTCTGGTTTTCAGTATCCCTACTAAGCTCTGTATATTGCATGTCCTGTGGATAGAGGTAAAATGCAGAAGGAGATAAAATAAGCTAATGAAGTAAAAACTAGTGTCTTTGAAAATTAGGGTATCTCTCATGTCCTGGTATGTAAGAAATGCAAATATATATTTAAACACAAATGCCCTTTTGTGTCACTTGAATAATTTATCATATGCATCTTTTATCTATTGCCCAACATCAACAAACTTGAAAATATACACCTTGAAATTGGAAATATATAGAATTTGACAGTGATAGAAAATGTTCTCCTAAGTACCTAACACTCTACAGAGCTAGCTTAGTTTTCCACAAAAAATTTTAATCGAAAGACAGCATTTGGTAATGCTTTATCTTCTCCAACCAGACTGTGCATGCCCTGAGGCCAATTATTGTGCCACAATTCTCTATATCCATTACAGGTTCTAGGAAAACACCTCGTAGGTACATATTTTTTTTTTAATGAATGAAGGCATGAATACTGAATGCATACATATCTCTGGTTAGGTCTGGATGCCCCAAAGAACAAGAACGTAGTAATCTGATCATTTCAGCCATTTTAATGTCCCACAAAATTTCTTCTGTCATGTTGATTATGTGATCTGCATGGGAATGATTATGGTTTTTGCAATTTATTTATAGTGCATCTCCTTTACAGAAAACTATTTGAGAAAGCACCAAAATTAAATTCTAAAGACTGTGCCACCCTGTTTTCCTTCTAAATTCCTTGACCAACTTCTGTCGACAAAAGTTTCTTGTTATTAATAAGGAAAATAATCTCTGCACAGTATCAGATGGCTTCAGCCACTTCCACAATTTTCCTTCAAAAAATGTCACTTTTGGACCTCTCCTTCTTTCTTTATTCTTAATAAAAATATGCTACAATTAGTTAGAAATCTAAATCACGCACTAGCTTTTCGATAAATTAGTATCCAGGTTTCTTTAATATGAACTTGTGCAGAAAATGTAGATTTGTAATTTGTTCATTTTTATGTAAGGATCATCAACCATTATATATTTTTTCTTTATACTTCCCTGTTCTTTCATGTATCTACATTGGGCCCATATTATACAATCAGAAAAATAAGTGACTATAATTTTTTTATCCTGCCACTTCCTCAAGCTATCTCATCTATTTTTCCCTTTACTGCTAAACTTGGGCCCCACAGAGATGACTTTCAGTTTCTCACTGCCCACTCACTATCATCTTCCTAGCTCTGGTTCACCTGTGTAATGAAACTGCTTTTCAAAGACCACTGTTGTCTAATTATAAGATAAGGCTCTCTCTTTCTGGATCTTCTTTGCAAAAGTGCTTAATGCAGTGTCTAATAACCAATCAATTCTTAATATGATATATTTTAGTTCTGTCCCCATAAGAATTTGTTTAATGTTATTGATTAAATTAATAAATTCTTTATCTGCATAAAAGATTGCACCTGAATCAGAAAGTATGCAGCCCGTGAATACAGTTATACCTGGTTTACCTGTTGCTACTACAGCACAATAAATTTCAACAGTCTTTTTCACTCATATTCAGGGTATTTTAGAATTTTAACTCTCATTTGTTTTCTTCCTGGCCATGCTCAGTAAGATAATCATTTATCTAAAATGCAGTTTCCCAACAGGAAAATGACTAGCTATCCATGAGCACAAGCAGTAGGACACCTGCCCTAGCTCTGTAAGAAATCAAGCTGGCAGCCAATTGAAACTCAGAGAGGAGGATATAAGAAGCTGTTGATTGAATTAAGGTGCCTCCAGATGACAGTCCACTGTTCTCTTGTCTCAACTTTTATTCTCCATCCTTTCCCAAATTTATTGTCCAAAACAGCTTCTGGTGAGAGTCTGCAACCATTCCCTAATTTTGGATTCTCCATACTTTACCATAGCGCCTCTCTTCAGCCGAACAATCTGGGCAGCTGTTTCCAATATCCCTCACTGGTAACCCCAGGTGGTCCTGCCTGGCCACTGCCAGGGCTGAGGGGATCAAAGGTGTTAAACACTGGGCAGGAAATAGTTTCAGGTCTGTTACCTGAATTTAGGCTAATGAGAATAAAACCAACCAACATTTATTAAATGCCTACTGTATGCCAGACATTTAAAAAATAACAGGTTTATTGAGCTATACATTACATGCCATAAAATTCACCTGTTAAAGAGTACAACTCAATGGTTTTTAGTATATTTGCAGAGTTGTGCAATCACCAATGTCTGATTTTAGAACATTTTCATCACCCCCAAAAGAATCCTCATACTCATTAGCATACATTCCTCATTCTCTCCTTCCTCCAGTTCCTGGGAACCGCTAATATATATTCTGTTTCTATGAATTATCCTGTTCTAGACATTTCACATAATTGTTTCTGGCTTCTTTAACTTAGCCTAATATTTCCAATGTTCATCCATACTGTAGTGTGTATCAGTACTTAATTTATTTTCATAGCCTAGTAATATTCCATTGAGTACACATATCACATTTTATCTGTTCATTAGTTGATGGGCAATTGAGTTATTTCTACTTTTTAGCTATTATGAATAATGCTACTGTGAACATCTGGGTACAAGTTTTTCCATGGACATAATTTCAGTTCTCTTCAGTATATATTAATATCTAAGAGTGAAAATGATGGGTTACATAGTAACCCTATGTTTAACTTTTGAGGAACTGCCCAACTGTTTTCCAAAACAACTGTAGTGTTTTACATTTTACCAGTAGTGTATGCAGGCTCTAATTTCTCTATATCCTTTCCAATATTTATTGTCCATCTGTTTGATTATAGTTATCATAGTGGGTATGAAATGGTATTTCATTGTGGTTTTGATTTGCATTTACTGATGACTAAGAATGTTGAACATCTTTTCATGTGCATATTGATCATTTGTCTTCTTTGGAGAAATATCTATTCAAACCTTTTGCCCATTCTTTAATTGGGTTGTCTCTTTATTTTTAAGTTGTAAGAGTTCTTTATTCTGAATATTAGATCTTTATCAGATATATGATTTGCAAATATTTTCTCTCATTCTGTGTGTTGTCTTTGTACTTTCTTGATGGTATCCTTTGAAACAAAATATTTTAATTTTGATGATGTTTCAACATGAGATTTGGAGGGGAAAACAAAAAGAAAAAAAAATTTTGATGATGTCCAATTTATCTAGTTGTCTTTTTTGTTGCATGTGCTTTTGGTATCATGTCTAAGAAATCATTGCCTAATCCAACGTTATGAAGATTTAGTCTGGTTTTCTTCTAGTAGTTTTAGCTCTTACATTTAGGTCTATGATTCATTTTAAATTAATTTTTGTATATGGTGTAAAGGAGGGTTCCAACTTTATTCTTTTGTATGTGGGTATCCAGTGGTCCCAGCACCATTCATTGAAATGATTATTCTTTCCCAAGGAATTATATTGCACCCTTGCAGAAAATTAATTACCATAAATAGAAGGATTTTTTTTCTGTACTCCCAGTTCTATGTCATTGATCTATATATTTATCCTTTAGTGCACTGTCTTAATTAGTGTGGCTCTGTAGCTATTTTTGAAATCAGGAAGTGTGAGTCCTTCAACTATGTTCTTTTTCAAGATTATTTTTGCTATTCAGAATTCATTGTATTTCCACATGAATTTTACGATAAACTTGTCAATTTCTGCAAAAAAGCTAGCTGGAATTTTGATAGCAATTGTGTCAAATTTGTAGGTCATTTGGGGGAGTATTGCTGTCTTAACAATATTAAGACCCTCACCATTAAGTGTAATATTAGTTGTGGGTTTTTCATGGATGGTCTTTATCAGGTTGAGGACATTTCCTTCTACTCCTAATTTGTTGGGATTTTTGATCAAGATCAATATTTGGTTTGTGGTGAGGGATCTCTTCCTGGGTTGCAGAAGGCTGCCTTTTTACTTCGTCCTTTCATTACCTTTCTTCTGTGTGCACAGAGGGTGGGGGAGGAGTGATCTGGTGTTGCTGTTTCTTACAAACACACAAATCCTATTGGATCAGAGCCCAATTCTTACGACCTCATTTAACCTTTTTTTTTTTTCAGAGGTGGGGTCTCTGTTGCCCAGGCTGGGGCGTGCAGTGGTGCAATCACAGCTCACTGCAGCCTCAAACTCCTGGGCTTAAGTCATCCTTCTGCCTCAGCCTCCTGAGTAGCTGGAATTCTCATTTAACTTTAATTACTTCCTTATCGGCCCTACCTCAAAATACAGCCACACTTGGGGTTAAGGTGTCAATATATGAATTTTGGGGGCTTACAAACATTCAGTCCATAACAACCCCTAACACTTAACACAATCGCTTATATGTAGTCCTTGAATAAATTTTAAAAAGACCACACTGAAAATATATGCCATTCAAGAAAACCTATGAGGCTGATGTCTTGGAACTATCATGGTAGTTTGTCTGTTGGCATTGGATATATATTGATTATTTTCTTCACAGTGAAAGAATGAAAGGAAGAGTGAATTCATTCACAGTGATAGTCTCGAATTCTCTCTTCCCTTCATTCTTTCACACATAGTGAGAGCCACCAATTTTCATGCTCAGAAAAATATACTTTTGGGAATCACTGTTTTGTGAGGAGGGATTCCATCTTGGCATACTCAGCAGTGTTCACCTTAGGACTTCAACCTGTTTGAGCTTATCTGGAGGATCTTTAAAATGAGGCTGTAAAGGATCTGTTTGCTTGGCGAAACAATATAGTTTCAGGGTCAAAGAGAAGGAAAATCTCAGAGAAGAGCAATTTGCCGTCATGCTGGATTTCTTCCATTTGTCCTTCCTCTCCACTTTTCTCTACCCTGTTTTTCCCCACTAGAAGGCTGACCTATATGGACTGTATCAATGGGTTTCCTTTCCCTTTAGCTTTTACCTGAATATAATTATATAAAGCCAAGTTCTAAGAAAGGTAGGGTATATAGGTAGAAATTGGTCACATGTTCAAATGAAGCTAGATAAAAAAAACTCAACAAGGCCTGTAACTGAATGAGCCCAAGAAAGCTGACATAAGGCAAAGACCATCAAAGTGATGGAGAGGTTCCCAAACCAATATGCATAACTGTAGCAGTTTTAAACATCGCTTACATCTTCATTGGTGTGGGCCTCTAAGAGCTTTGGAGAAGCTACAGAAGAGCAGATACAAAGCTCTAGGTTCTTAGCAATAAGAAATCAGTCTGTAAGGAACATATCCAAGTGTTTAAAGGATCTCTCTGTTGTGTAAGAACAGAAATTGCCGCAGTCCAGCCTGAGCCAGTAGAAAGAATTCAACTTGCGTATTAACTCATGAAGACAAAATCCATAAATGTAAGGAAAGAACAACTGTTTTATTTGGATTTGGATGTTGGTGGCATGATGCATCCCCAAAATCACTTTTCTGAAGTTAAACACAAGGAATTTCAAATTTCTGGAGTGAAATATAATGAATTTTGAACTTCTAGAGACATTACCTAAGATATTACGAGAACCATACAGTAAAGGGATAATCATTTTCAGGGCCATCACAACTGTGTAAATGAAAATAGCTCACATGTGATTAGTAACACTTTTAAGTGGCTACTGCTGGGCTGGGGCTGGGGCTAATATTGAAAGCATCATAATTTTGCCCAATAAGGGGACTCATTTTCAGTTGAGACCACAATCAGAAAGAGATTCTTTCTGCTCAGGGGAATGTTGTACACCATGTATATAACTAGGTTGGGCCTGCCAGGTATTATACAGTTATTATACAGTAACCCTACTTGGGCCTCCAACCTCACACTCCTTTCCCCCCAGACCAATGCCATGATCTGGTATGGGACATGTGGCCTACATCTAAATACCAGGATCTTCTTTACTTCAGAGAGAAGGAGGCCAAAAGGACAGGAGTCCTGCAAGAAGAACTTCAGCGCCCAGGAGAGAGAAGAGGGCAAGAAAGCCAGTGGAACCTGGCTTAGTTTTTCATAGTTTCTTCATGGGTGGGAAATTGGATTCAGAAGAGCCAGCGAGGATAAACCTTCTGAGTATAAGAAGGAAGAGAGAATTCATGCTGCAACCATATGTGTGGTCTTTCATGCATGATGATCCCATGATGATCACATCCATAATGCAGGTAGTCCAAACAGACTCCTGGAATCTGCCCAGTCAGTCTTTTCTTGGAGGAAAGAAAGAGTTGGGAGAAGGAAGCCTTCCCTGAGAAACCCTCTTCCAAGCTGCCTAAAGTGCTCAATCAATCTCTTTTATTTACTTTTTGTCTTGGGTATTGTCCTTTCCTAAAGTTCTTCTCCTCCTCAGGAGTTTGTTGCATAAACTTAAGATTGATAAACACAGATACCTGGAAATACGTAAAAATCACAGAGCTGGAAGGAACCTTAAATAACATCTAATGAAGTCCAAAGCTTTTGCTTAATGTCTTCACATCAGGAACCTCAGGCCCAGAGAAGTTACATGATTTTCACAAGGGTGTTCAGATACTTAATGGCAGGAACAAGTATGGGGTTTACTGTAGCAGAAATAGAGCAGACTACAATTCAGTATTATATTACAAGTAAGAACCATACAAACTAATCACACCTTAGCTCACCTGGCACACAAATGCAGTTCCCAGAAGGAATAAACTAACCTAAAAAGGAACAAAAATGTCCTCAAGTGGAATTGCAGAACCAGCCTGTTTCCTTATACGTGACATATCTTTCTCATCTGTACCTCAAAATGGCATTTTATGTACCTGGTGATAAAACTGCAAAACTCTCTGTTATCCTAACAAGCATAGAATTACCAAGGACTTTTGTAATGTGTGACATACTTAGACAGAAATAAGCAGTGTTAAGAGAGTATTTTGTTAACAATGCCGTTCGTCTGGTTTTTTCCACTCTGAGTATTGGAACTGTTATTGTAAAACTCAGGTAGGGCCCACTTATCCTTATTATGGCTTACTCAACCCAGGATTTTGCAAAACTGATAGGTTTGCTAAGAATGACTAAACTCATACATTGAAATAAGAGCTAGCTGCCTTTTAATATATCTTTTTAATATATACCAGACATATATAAAAACATATATATATTATATATATATAAATATATGTTTTTATATATATATATATAAAACATCACAAAGCACTAGTTCTTAATTATTGGTCAGAACAGATTGGTCTCTGTTCTGGTCCAGTCTGTGTGGCTTTCCTGTATCTCCTTCCTGCTTCATCACATTTCTTTTCTGAGATGTCACTTTCTAGTTTCAGAAGACTTAATATTTCTCATTAGTCTCTATATTTGTAAAAATTCAAATTCCTTCCTAATAACTCCCCTTATGGGTGTATTATTTCCACTCTGAGAGGCATTGCAAAATTTTGGCTGTCAATTTTACTCGTCAATAGTAGAAATGAGTTTGGTCCCTTTCTTTGATCCTCTGCCTCTCTCCTTGTCTAACTTCTGATGGTTCCATATTCCCTCCAGAGCTGTGGAGCTAGGGAGAGTAATATATTGTGTATACATGCTATATGAAACTAGGGTAGCCATATGATTTATCATCAACATGATTACACTTTGAGAGTAAAAAAAAAGTGCTATTAATAATTATACCTGACATCCAGCACTGTTCTCGCAAATCAGGCTTTATGGTCATCCTAGTCTAAGACTAAAGTGCTCCTTTGTTTTCCTTTGCCCCTTTGGACACGTCTCCCTCGGGGATATTGTGAGAAAGAGTAGCTGGAACTAGGAAATGAAGAGTCCTCCAAGGTGAGTTCAGAGCTATAACCCAGCTTCCTCCCAGGCCCAAGCCAATTTGTGAATCATCAAAGGTTGTTAAAGCTACTTTGCAATTACAGCCTGCTAGATACAGTTACCTTAATTAACTCAAGGTATTGATGCTACAGCTGCAGCATGCACAGGAACTAACCTGTGAGTTTTCTTGTGACTCTTTTTTATGTCCTATTCCTAGGAAACTCAATGCCACTGTGCAATTCACGGGTCAGAGTTCCCAGTGGGTGTGAATGATTAGTGGGTGTGAAATGGCCAAACAGGAATACAATGGAGCCACAGTAACCAGGCTGGAAGTTGGACTTTAGCACTTAAACCCTCCTGTTCCAGGGCACAGTCAAAACACTGATGTGGCAAACCAGAGAACCAAGAGCAAAACACTCAGGTTAAGAAGCAACTAGTGCCTGGGCCTGGGAGCAGACTCAGAATGCAGGGCTCAGATGGAAAGAGACTGGGAGCCGCAGGAACTGAATGGGCAGCTGGCATTTTGCAGAGGTCATCAGAGGGTAACCTTTAGCAATTCAGTGACAATGATTCAGTGCTTAAAAGGATCTTTGGGCATTAGAAAATTCAAAGAAAAAATATACTGCAACTGGGAGTAAGAGCATTACATAAAAAGGCAATTTATGAGAAGCAGGAAGAGATATTGGGAAGGGAATTAGCAGAACCCTGACAAAACAGGAACCGAGGAATCTGAGCCAAGCCAGGCCAGGACAGAAAAATTCTTCTAACCACCTCAGCTAAGATTTTTCCCTGAGAATCTGTATCACATTCTCACTAAAGCTCATGTTGAGTTTATTAAATACACCTATGCTTAAGTCAACACTCTTTCAGTCATGCTCAACTAATCAAGTTCTGATTTGAATAACTTCTACAGATATTAGGACTAGCTAGACATCGAATAATGGTTACAGTAAAAATTCTAGGACCTAAAAAGAATAGAGACAGAGAACAGGTAAGTGGTTGCCAGGGGTTGGAGGAGAAGAGATCGACTACAAAGGGGCTGTATGAAGGCATTTGGGGGGGCGATAGAAATGCTTTGTATCTTGATTGTGGGGTGTAGATAAATGACTCTAGGCATATGACAAAATTCATAGAAGTGTATGTCACAAACAGTAAATTCTACTGTATGTAAATTTAAAAATAAATGAGTAAATAAAATTTAATGAAAGAATCCAGGGCCTAAATGGGCAAAACTAGATAAACATTTTCTCTTCCTTATTCCCCATACCTCCCCACCTGCCCTTGCCATTCTAGACTACTGCTTTCAACAAGTTTATATTTTTTCTTATGCATACAAAGATGTTTCTGTGTTTCCACATATAAGCCTGTCGCAGGCCCAATGACACAGTGAGGAATGGGGCATGGAATTAAGTGATGCATGGCATCACAAATTCTCTTACGCGGCAGCATGCAGAACAGGAGTACTGATATTTCTCTATGTTCGGGCTAATGGTGTAAGAAAGAGGATAGGTATGGAGGTAGAGGAAGGTGACATATGAGCAAGACCTGAATGCAGTGAGGGAGTGAAGCATGTCCAACTCTGAGGAAGAGTGTTCCAGTCAGAGGGAACAGCAAGTGCAAAAGGGGTAGGCATGAGCTTTAGGTTTGAGGATCAGCAAGGACAGCGGTGTGACTAGCAAGGAAGAGGAAAGAGGCAGGGAGCAGCCAGACCATGTGGAATATGACAGGCCATCATACAAAGTGGGTTTTATTTCAAGCATGGCAGGAGGCCATCCAGAGTAAGCTGCAGAATTATCTGGCCTGTTTTGCATTTATAAAAGCTGCTCTGGCTCCTATGTGGAGAGTACACATTAGGAGGCAAATATGGAAGCAAAGAAGCCATTGTGGTTGTGCAGAAATGGTGGTAGCTTGGAAAGGTTTTAGCATGGAAGGAATGGGTAGGAGGGAAAGATTTGCTCTACTGCCCAGCCAGAACCTCATCTTTACAGCTCATCATTGCAGTGATATATTTAATATTGTCTTAAGATTCCTTATTCTCTTGGGCTTTAAATAGTTGCTGTAATACATGTAGAAATGTTGCTAGAAAACGTGAAGGCTAGCTGAAGTTGAAGACTGAGAGTTTTTAGTGGCTCCAAAGCACAGAGTGTATGATTTTCTCTAACAGTGTTCAGACGCCCAGGTATATGAATGAAGGAAGCAGATGGTTTCATTACTCCAGAGTCACGGGTTTGCCAGCTATGTGTGACAGATGAACAAAGGGGCCAAAATAATATTACCATAATTCACACTAAGGGGTTAATATTTCAGTACAGCATATAATCATATTATAATACAAAAGGACATGATGTGATGAAGAGAGGATGGTTGGAAGAATGCTAAGAGGATAGTCAGAAGAATGATAAAGAAAGAATGAGATGAGGGATGGTAAAGAAAAGATAGGGAGGAGGAAAAGGGAAAGAAAAATATCCTATCAAAATTAAAGAATGATGCAACTTCATGTCCTTTTAGAAATAGTCCTTCCTGGAAGTTCTCACATCATATTGTTATATATCTATGATTTACTTTAGAATAGTTCATTATAAACAGTGTGATATATATGTACATAATTTTGTGTTATATATGTGTTAATATATGTGATATGATATGTGTTATATATGTGATATATATGTGTTAATTAGCCTACCTATGTGTTAATTAGCTTACACCTTAGGTAGGCTAATTAACATTGAGTTGGGTATACACACATCAGTGGTGTGCAAAAATTTAAAAAGGCTCACATTCCACAAGTAGCATTCCTAATATCTTTAGTCAACACAGAGGGTTTATTAATTAGCATAATACATTAAAATTATTTTTCATTGGTAAAATAAATAGTATTCAACAGATGTGGATTGGCCAGAAATATTGTACTGGCCCTTCTACAGCAGCATGAACAGGGACAGGGTATGAAATACAGTGAACCCTTCTCTCTACCCTTTGGAATGGTACTCTATACTTAGAATTCAAAGTAATCCTTTGTACAGCCACTTAGGAAGAACTTGGTGGCCTGACTAGATAATTAGCTAAATCATGATGCATCTGCCTTGAGTGAACCTTCCATGCAAATTATTTAGTCTAGTACTTAGAAGGACAGAAAGCTGGGGCTTTAGCAAGATTACACTACAGGTTATGTGACTGTTTTTATTCCTTCCTACCAAAACAAAAAAATGCATAAGTGTGGCAGAATTTGGCCTAGAACTTGATTTCATTATAAAAGACACATAACAGACAGATTGCAAAGGTAAAGGAAGAGACCGATAGTCCTCACCTACCTCTAGCCATTGGACGATTCCGTTAGAGCCTAATAATCAGGAGTAATCAAATTGGCATAAGTCAGCTTGGCAATACACCACGTAAGGCAGCCTGCTTTGTGAGGTCCTTGATTCTTTGGCAGATGAGTATGTGTGCTCCTGCGTAGTGTTGAGTACCATTCTTATAGAAATGCAAATGCTAATGCTGGAGGCAAATCATAGAATCATATAGTCTGCTTCTCCATGTTACACATGGAGAAATTAAGGCTCAGAAAGATTAAACCACTTTCGCAAGGTTAGTGCAAGAGCAAATTAGTGGTGAAAGAGGGACAAAGTCCTGGGTCTTAAGATGTAGAATTCTCATTGTCACATAAACGGAGCCATATTTTCCAGAGTAGAGCACATGAGATATGTGATCTAGAAAGTCTGATATGACTTATAGGGATGAAAGGACAAAAGACTTGGAATCCCAAAGGTACTAGCAAAACACTCCATTGCTTTTATCCATTCCCTCTGCTTCTACTTACCCATTTCCCCACTTCTATGATGCTATAGTTTTTCAGTCTCCTTTAACCACACTAGGAAATTACTCACTAGCAAAATTGGGGGATCCAACAGTATTACACAATGGCTCTTTATTCCTGTTTCTGCACCCTTTTGTAATGTAAGATAAAGAAAGAAGTGTATTGTTCCTTTTATTTTAAGAATGCATAATTAATTTTCTCATTTGTCCAAAATGGCCACTTTTTAATAGTCTCTGGCTGACATTTAAGATATTTCAAATACTGGAACCAAGTATGCAAAACAAGACTTATTTCATGATCTGACTAATGCCAATGTTAACCATGGGAATTTTTTTTTTTGAGACAGAGTCTCACTCTATACCCTAAAGTGCAGTGGTGTAATCGTAGTTCACTGCAACCTCAAACTCCTGGGCTCAAGAAATCCTCTTGCCTTAGCCTCCTGAGTAGCTGAAACTATAGGCACATGCCGCTATAGGTGTGCAACACAACGCCCAACTAATTTTTCTATTTTTAGTAGAGATGTGGTCTCGCTCTTGCTCAGGCTGGTGTTGGACTCCTGAGCTCAAGCAATCCTCCTTTCTTGGCCTCCCAGAGAGCAGGATTACATGTGTGAGCCACCACACCCAGCCAACAATGGGAAAATTTAAGTCAACATTTTTGGACCCAAATTTAGGGATTTATGCAGAATCTTAAATCTCTTTCCACCTGTATGTTTTGTGAATGTGCATTTACCATTTGTACAAGATGCTACAGTGATCTCCTCACTGATGTTTGAAAGTCTAGTAATGAACATATGGTCCCCAATAATCTAACAGTCCTGGTATCATTAGTGAGAAAGTATAAATGGTTCTTTGGTAGCCAGATAGTTTGATGATATAGACTCAAGAATTAGAGACACTCTGAGGTGAAAAGGATGTTAAAGATCCTTGTAGCCAGTGTCCCTGTCAAGGGGTCATTCAGCCTCTGCTTAAGCACAGTCGCTTGTCACTGACTGAAGTGCTTTTTTCCCAGAAATAGCTTATTTCGATTTTAGGCAGCTTTAACTACTAGAAAGTTCTTATTTGGATAGAAATTCTTCTCCTTGTAACTTCTACCCACTAGCCTCTTTTTCTGTGATTTCTTTGATGTCATGATGAGCACATTCAATTTCTCTTTCACTTATCAGCCTTCAGATATTTGAAAGTAGTTTTCATGCCCCCATCATAGCTTCAAAACAAAAACTTAAAAATCTTTACTGAAGGACACAGAATGAACTCAACTTTTCTTCCCAATATGAATGTTTTTATACATCTGTTTTACAAAACATCTGATATAAAATGTTTTTAAAACATTTATCAACTTTTTACATAAATAATCTGAGTTATTTGTAGAAATATTTGAAAATTACAAGTGATATCTTAGCTTGAATATCCCCAGAAGCAGATGAGATAAGGGTTTGAGTGCAAGAAGAAAATACAGAACCATTTGGAAAATACAGAACCATTCAGGGGAATAGGGATGTAATATAAGAAAGAGAATCCAGCCAATGAAGGGTGTGTTCTTAAGCCAGCTTCCACAGTGGGCAACTAGAGAAAACTCTCATGGAGAAACCCTGGGAGCTGTTGTAAAATAAATACCTCAGAATGATGCCACTTCAGGAGTGAGCGAATTCCTCAGCATTTTCAGCTTGCTCAAAGGCAGAACAGTTTTCCACTGGTCTGGAATGAAAAAACCTTCAGGCACAGAGATAGCCATTAGAAGTCGGATGGAAAATTGGGAAGGACACTGAAGCATCAGGGATGACAAGCTGATGGCAATTATAATTAGTAACAATTAACATTTTGATGTACTTTTATTTAGAATTTTTCCATATGTATCTATATCTGAATATAAATTATTTATAAAGTCATTCTACAATTTTAATTCGTAGCCTGCTTTGTGACATAGTAATATCATATATCACATTTTTCTATGTCAATAAATACTTATATCATCATTAATGATGATAAAATATACCATAATTTACTTAATTTCCTGAATAGAAGTGTTGATAGTGGGCAACCTTGTCTGGTTCCAGTTGAAAGCGAGAATGCTTTCAATTTTTCCCTGTTTCAGTATGATGTTGGCTGTGCGTTTGTCATATATGACTTGTATCATTTTGAGGTATGTCCCATCTATGCCTATTTTTTTAAGTGTTCTTATCATAAAAGGGTGCTGAATTTTGTCAAATGCTTTTTCTGCATCTATTGAGTGGATCATAGAGTTTTTGTTTTGCTTCTATTTATGTCATGAATTACATTTATAGATTTGCATATGTTGAACCATCCTTGCATCTCTTGGATGAAGCACTTGATCATGGTGAATTATTTTTTTGATGTACAGCTGAATATGGTTTGCTAAGATTTATTTTTCTATTTTTATTTTTTATTAATTTTTTTATTTCAGCATATTATGGGGGTAAAAATGTTTAGGTTATGTATATTGCCTTTGCCCCACTTGAGTCAGAGCTTCAAGCATGTCCATCCCCAGATGGTGAGCACCACACCTATTAGGTGTGTATATACGCATCCCCTCCTCCCTACTCCTGTCCACCCGACACTGGTTTCCTAAGATTTTATTGAGAATTTTTGCATCTATATTAATAAAGGATATTGGCCTATAGTTTTATTTTTTGTTGTTTTTGTGTCCTTTCCTGGCTTTGGTATCAAGGTGATATTGGCTTCATAGAATAAGTTGAGAAGGATTCCTTCCTTCTCAATGTTATGGAATAATTTCTGCAGTATAAGTACAAGTTCTTCATTGTAGGTTTGGTAAAATTGGGGTGTGGAACCCTCTGGTCCAGGACTTTTTTTGTTGGAAGATTTTTTATTACTGCTTCAATTTTGGTGTTTGATATCAGTCTGTTCAGGAGTTCCAAAGATGAGATAATTTTCACAATAGCAACAAAGAAAATAAAATAGCTAGGAATATATTTAGTTAAGGAAGTGAAAGACCTCTATAGGGAAAACTACGAAACACTGAGGAAAGAAATGATATTATATCTAGAAAACCCCAAGAGACTCCTAGAATTGATAAATGAATTCAGTAAAGTCTCAGGATACAAAATTAGTGCACACAAATCAGTGGCATTGATATATACCAATAACAGTCAAGCCGAAATTCAAATAAAAAACGCATATCTTTTACAATTGCCTCAAAGAAAATTAAATATCTAGGAATATATTTAATGAAAGATGTGAGAGACATATACAGGGAGAACTACAAAACACTAAGAAAAGAAATTGTGGAAGTTGTAAACAGATGGAAAAATCTACCTTGTTCATGGATTGGTAGAATCAATATTGTTAAAATGTCCACACTACCTAAAGTGATCTACAGAATTAATGCAATCCCTATCAAAGCACCATCATCATTCTTTACAGATCTAGAAAAAATAATTCTTCACTTTGTATGGAACCAGGGAAGACCTCGTATAGCCAAAGCAATCTTAAGTTAAAAGAACAAACTGGAAGGTATCAGTCTACCAGACTTCAAGCTGTAGTACAAGGCTATAGTAATTAAAACAGCATTGTACTGGCACAAGAACAGAGACTTAGACCTTTGGAACAGGACCGAGAATCCAGAGATGAAACCATCTGCATATAGTAATTTAATCTTTGACAAAACAGACAAAAATATACACTGGGGAAAAGAATCTCTTTTCAATAAATGGTGCTGGGAAAACTTGATCTCCACCTCTCATCTCTCACAAAAATCAATTCAAGATGGATAACAGACTTAAACTTAAGGCATGAAACCTTGAGAATTCTAGAAGAAGATGTAGGGAAGACCCTTTCAGACATTGGCCTAGGCAAAGAATTTTTGAAGAAGATCCCAAAAACAATCACAGCAGCAACAAAAATAAATAAATGGGATCTGATCAAATTAAAAAGCTTTTGCACAGCCAAGGAAACTATCAATAGAGCGAATAGACAGCATATAGAATAGGAGAAAATATTTGCTCTCTACACATCTGATAAAGGGCTGATAACAAGAATCTATCTAGAACTTTAAAAAATCAACAAGAAAAAATCAAACAACCCCATCAATAAGTGGGCAAACAAAATGAACAGGAACTTTTCAAAAGAAGACAGAATAATGGCCAGCAACAATATAAAAAAAATGCTCAACATCTCTAATCATTAGAGAAATGCAAATCAAAACCACAATGAGATATCACCTAATCCCAGTGAGATTGGCTTCTCTCAAAAAATCACAAAACAACAAATGCTGGTAAGGACGTGGAGAGATGGGAATACTCTTACACTGCTTGTGGGACTTCAAATTAGTGCAACCTTTGTGGAAAAGAATTTGGAGATACCTCAAAGAGCTAAAAATAGAAATACATTTCGATCCAGCAATAGCACTATTAGGCATCTACCCAAAAGAGGAAAAGATATTCTATAATAAAGACATCTGCACCCAAATGTTTATGGCAGCACAATTCACTATTGCAAGGATGTGGAAACAACCCAAGTGCCCATCAATTTATGAGTGGATTATTTAAATTTGGTATATGTATACAATGAAATACTACTCAATAACAAGAAACGACAGTGATCTAGCACCTCTTATATTTTCCTGGATAGAGCTTGAGCCCATTATCCGAAGTGAGGTATCACAAGATCGGAAGAATAGGCTTCACATGTACTCGCCATCAAATTGGCACCGAATGATTAACACTATGGTACTCACATGGTAATAATATTCTCCAGGGATTAGGGGGTTACGGTGGGTAAACTCACAACTAATGGACTGTGGTGAGCATAGTAGAGGGGAAGGGCATGCCTCTAATCCTCGCTTAGGTGAGGCAAAGACATAAAATGTAACCAAAATGGTTGTACCCTCATAATATCCTGAAATTTAAAAAAAGTCCCCAAACAACAGATACTGGCATTGATGTGGAGAAAAGGAACACTCATACTCTGCTGGTGGGACTGCAAACTAGTATAACCTCTATGGAAAGTGGTAGGGAAATATCTCAAAGAACTAAAAGTAGACCTACCATTTGATCCAGCAATCCCACTACTGGGTATTTACCCAAAGGAAAAAAAGACATTTTATAAAAAAGACACTTGCACTCAAATGTTTATAGCAGTACAATTCATAATTGCAAAGATGTAGAAAGAACCCAAGTGCCCATCAATACATGAATGGATTAATAAAATGTGGTATATGTATACCATAAAATACTACTCAGCCATAAAAAAGTGATGAACTAATACCTCTTATATTAATCTGGATGGAACTACAGACCATTATTTTAAGTGAAGTATCACAAGAATGGAAAAACAAACACCACATATAGTCAATACTAAATTGGAACTAATCAATCAACACTATGTGCAGATATGGAAGTAGGTGGGAGGGTGGAGGAGAGGGTGGGTACAATGCACACTATCTGGGTAAAGGGCACATTTATAACTTTGATGCAAACTGTATAAAAGCAAATTATGTAACCAAAACATGTGTAATCCTATTATTCTGAAACAAAAGATAAATAATAAATAAGTAACTAAGATCTTCAAACATAAAAAAAGGGTGAAGGAAGCAGGATGGGCAGATGGAGAAGTTGACTTGCAAAACAGCCTCAGTGGATGCAACAAAGTTCTTGAAGCTGGGATGGCCCTTCAGACTTGTTCTGATTTAGGGCAAGGGAACTAGGCCTTTGTACCCCTACATCCACCAGTTTTTGGTTGTTGGCTGCCTCTTGGAGAGGGGAGTGCAAACTTGGGCAAGGCATTACATTTTGGCTGAGGGCAATTCCCAGAGAAGACTCAGCTGTGAACCATAAGCATTCAACACTCCCAGCAGCTATGGGAGTAAGTAGGTCAACCATGAAGGGGATATTTGGGCAATGCATGACTGCCCTTGCACCACTTGTATTCACTTGCTTCATGTAATAATTTCATCTCATCTGATCCTGATTCTGGTTTCTATTTTTTTCTGGAGAAATTTTGCAAGAAAAAGGTTAGTGGGAAAAATTCCAAATCCTGACGTTGCATTTGATCCTGAGGCTACAACTGATAATTCGTCATCTTCCTCCTTTTGCACATGTTCTATATCCCCTTCACATCCAACTACTCTGCTAGGCTAGGTGGTTTGTCTTGTGGGGCTATTCAGACCTTTATTCTTGAGAAGGCTGAGCCCCTCGTTACTGTGTCCATCTTAGGCTGTGGATGCTGCATTTATTCATTTGCTTTCAAAACTGGGCAGGGGAGTTATCAAGAGATATTCCAGAAGATCAGCTAAGCGTTAAATAGTCTTCCTTTCCTCCATTGTGTAATGGCAGCCTTATCTCATTCAAGTAGATTACCCTGCCATTATGGAGACTCTTTTCCTGGCCTGCTAGTCTTTTGGCACAAGGAATCTAAAATGACCAGGTGGTAGCCATAGTTTAAAGTTTATTGAGACTCTTATTACTGTGTCCCTTTTTGGAAGCATTTCCTCTATGCAGACTAGAACCTCTAAGCCTGCAGAGCATTAAGTTGCAGGGACAGGAAGCACTTAGAGTGCTGCTGAGAAAAGCTACTTCTACTTCCACCCTTGATCCCCAGTTTGGAAAATAGCACCATATAATGGTCATTGATTTAAGATGCCAGCGCTATCCTGAAGGATAGTGCCCCGTCTTCATATGATACTGTGCTATCAAAAGTCTGCTCCACCTCTCTATCAGGCCTATAGGTTTGGGGTGGTGCAGTCTTTGATAAGACCAGTGAATCTCATGGTCATGGATCCACCACCACACCTGGTTTGTATTAATAAAATAGCTCACTTAATCTGAGACAGTGATCTCTTGTATACTGGTGTTGGCTGAGACATTTTGGGCAAGAACTATAAACCCATACCTGAAATAGATGTCAATATTTAATTTGGAGGGGATGTCTCAGCAAGTCCCAGACCACTGAACTCTTAAAAAGGTCACTAATGTGGTAGGCCTGAATCTTCACAGGGGTGGTTGTCTCCTACACTCTGGTGTGCATGTGTCTTACTGAGGCATCCAGAGTACTTGTCGTTTCTTACTCATTAGGTCCAGCTAACATGCCTTTAATGTCATAGAACAATGAGATGTTCTATAGGAAGTCCAGATAGTCTCTAGATATTTTCAAACTATATTATGACAAAGAGTAGGAGAGTTAGCCCTGGGGCAAGACCATTCATTTATACTGTTGCCCATCCCATGTAAAGGCAAACTGCTTATGCTCTTCTGCCTGCTAGATATTGAAAATAACACATTTACCATATGAATACCACTTATCAGGGGCTGTGTTAATCTGCTATAGCAAAGATACCACTTCTATCACAGTAGCTTCAACTAAGGTTAGTACTTAATTAAGTTTGAGATATTATCCACTGCTATCGATTGAATGTTCACATCTCCCCAAATTCATATGTTGAAACCTAATCCCCCAAGTGATGGTATTAGGAGGTAGGGTCATTGCCAAGTGATTAGGTCAGGATGGCAGAGCCCTCATGAATGGGATTAGCGCCCTTATAAAAGAGACTCCAGAGAGCTCCTTGCCCTTCTACCATGTGAAGACATAGCAAGAAGACAGCTGTCTTTAACCAGGAAGCAGGCCCTCAACAGATACCAAATCTTCTGGGATCTTGATCTTCTTAGCCTCTAGAACTATGAGAAATAAATTTCTATTGTTTATAAGATATCTAGTCTATGGTATTTTGCTATAGCAACCCAAATGGACTAGACAGATACCTTGTATTCTAAAGGCCAGATTGGACAATTACATGAGGATACAATGGGTACCACCAAGCCTATACCATTCAAGTTTTTGAGGATGTTACTGGTCTTTGCCATTCCCCCAGAAACAGTATTGTTTTCGATCTTACAACTTTCCAAGATTTGGAAGGGCAATTTGAGGGGTATTCACTGGGCCTTTCTACTATAATAGCTCTTTGTTCATAGGTCAAGAAACCAATGTAAGGGTTCTGCCAATTGTTTATTCCAATTACGTATTTAGATACCAGGAAAGTGACCATTAGTGGGTCCATAAACAGAATGGACTCACAGTGAGATAGGCTTGGGCCAAGACTCTATTTATTACCTGACATCCTCCTTTATTCTAATAGGGGTTTCATGGTAACATGTCACTGGCTATCGGTGTTCAACTCAGGCCTTGTATCCAACAGCTTTCAAAAGGTATTCCCTTTCTCAGTCTATGGTTACCTGAGAAAATGACCTGGGGCCTTTTGGGTGAGGACTGGGGAAATTACTATGATGTACACCTGCCGTGATGTTGCAGTGTCCTTTCTCAAAGGACCTGGCTTCTCTTTCAGTTCATGGGTTCTGGGTTTGAGAACTGCCTCAAGTCTGACAACTATACAGGGGATTATGTCTTTCCTCAAGGGCAGCTGACCTCAATCCTTTGTTCACCTGGTAATATTAATGTATATTAATACTTTGGATTGCATATATTATGCAACACCCTTGTTGGATCCCTATCTATTTTGCTTCTGGACACCTCATTTTCCACTATCCACCTCCATAAAGTGCCATAGGTCAGGCTTCCATGGCTGACATTCCAACTTTGCTGCCCACTTTGCTTCTGACAATTAGATACTACTATCCTGGGATAATATGATTGTTATTAGGGAGCCTAGTTCTGTTATAGAATCTCTTATTGTCAGTCTCTTCTTTTAGAAAACAGCTGTTTCTGAGCTTCTCTATGATGTTACTTCTAACCCTTACCATTGTATTCCTCAGTGCCTTGACAAATAGAATGTCTTAAGGGCCTTACCATGGAGCATAATTAGTTAGCTGTTGAAATTCCCATTTCCTTTAAAATAAGCCATTGCTTTTTCCAAACTTCTAAGATCCATCTCAAAAGCTTATTAGAACTGGACATCAAGATCCTTGCCAGGGTGTTCAGCCCAATGTCATGGGAGAGTGCCCCTCCATCAACAAACTCTCCTTTATTCCACTTTATGCTTTGCTCCCTTGGATTCCGCCCTCAGGATAGACTTCTGGTTTGTGACTATGCATGCCATTGAGGTCCTACAGCTCATTTGTAGCTCATCCATCTCCTCCCTTAGCAGACTGACTCTCCTTTATCATGCCGAGGTTTGACCCTAGTTATTGGTCTGGTTGCCAAGATAGGAGTTGGTGATGGATCCTGAAATGGTCAAACATTGTCTTATAAACACTTGTCTGTTTAACACTTCTCTAAGCAAAGCAGCCCCCATCTTCTAAGGAGAATGAAAAGGCCGTTTCTGCAGGCTCAGAGGGGTCAGGCATAACTGGGGTTTGAAGTTCTGCAGGAGATTTATCCAGAATCCTTAATCCAAGTCTTAGGGTTTCATTCCTCTATCTCAGGGCTCTGACTTTGGTAAAGGGACTTACTAGGGTTGAGAATGCAAATTCTGCTACTCTTAAGAGTACGTCCTTGTCCTTAGCACGTGAGGGTTTCTTTAAGTGCTACTAAGATCTTTAGTATTCACACTTGGCCTTGAGTTGATGAATAATCACCTTTAGCTTATCTTTTTTCTTCCACTCAGATCATTGATGATGATCAGCAACAGCTATGCAATTCCACAATCCTTATAATTACTTCTTCCCCCACGCTTCTCAAATGCTGGAGATATTACACAATTCAGTGCATTTCCTTACAGTCGATCCCATTGCAGTCAACCACATTTGGAAAGCCTTAACAATTTTACTGCTTCAAAACACCAGGAACTATCAATACTCCACCTATCAGCACAATGGAGTACTAATTGACAGCTGGCCAGGGAGTGATTCAACTCCTGACTACCATCCTTAGGCTGCTTCCTAGCCACGCCTAATACCAATGTGTCATTGATTGGGTTTTCTATTAATAGAAACAGAAGCTACCACAGGGAATTCAGGTGCAGATGATTTAGTGAGGATGTGTACTACAGGAAAAACCCTAAGGAGAGAGAAGAAAGAAAGGTAGAGGAGAGTATGCAATATTTTCATTAGTCAATTATAATAATTTGAGCAGAAAAATAATATTGGTAATTATTCTTTAAAGAATTGATTTAAAAAGTTGAGTCTGTGAAAGGTCATGAGTGGATAAGAATGTGCAAAAAAGAAAAATGGATATAAATTGTATAGGCCAGGCGTAGTGGCTCATGCCTGTAATCCTAGCACTTTGGGAGGCCAAGACAGGAGGATTGCTTGAGGCCTCCTAGCCTTAAGAGCCTTCCAGATCAACCTCAGCAAGAGCGAGACCCTGTCTCTAAAAAACATAAAAAATTAGCTGAGTGCGGTGTCACGTGTCTGTAGTTACAGCTACTCAGGAGGCCGAGGCAGAGGAGAATCGCTTGAGCCTAGGAGTTAGATCTTGCAGTAAGCTATGATGACACCACTGTGCTGTAGTCTGGGCGACAGAACAAGACCTTGTCTCAAAAACATAAAAAAAATATATAAAAGGTGGTAAGTACAAAAAGCTGACTTTAATAGGAGATCTTTAATGTTAATTCTAGGTGCATGTGAGAATTGGTGGTGGGCAAAATGCTGATATTTTAGAGGTAGAGATGGAAAAGAGTTTGTTTTTAAAGTAATGAGCTCATATTAATCTTCACAACTTATCACATCATGTGGCTGTTCCCAGATTTTCTTATCAGCTATGTTTTGTTGGGTTTTTTTGACAAGTGAGCTTTTTATATTACATTGACATAGTTTCAGTGTTTTGCTAATCTGTCTAATGAAGCCTAGAGTCTGGACTAAATTATCACCCCTTCCTCTTCACTTGACATTGTCATCAGTTGTAACTTCTCTTATGACCCCATAAAAACAACTGATTTATATGCCAGGCACTCTCCTAACACTTCATTTCTCTTACATTTCACGATACCCTTATGAGGTAGGAAGTGTTGTTATCCCTATTTTTCACACTAGGAAACTAAGGCTCAGAAAGGTTAAGTGAAAATGTCACGCAACCAGTATGTAAATGAGCCACATGGTTACCTCTGCTCATTTTAAAAAATGCAGTCCCAAGATAACTGGTCTGGAAAATCAAAACTTAAGAATAATTGTCCTTTCTGTGGCCACTTATTTTAGTTGCAACAACAAACTTCTATCCACTCATCTGTGGTCAAGAAAAGAAGTAAAAGCAAATATTATGATTCAGAGCATTTAGTATTTTAATTAAAAAGAAAGAAAAGAGAAGCACTGTGCCTAGCAGAGAAGTTGTTGTTGTCAGGGAGTGGCAGAAATAAACACACCTAAACACTGGCCCAGTGCAATGAATTCCTAAACAGACAGTAAAGTACTTTTTTAAAAAGCCTCCATAGAGGAAAATAAGGAAGAGGATATAGTGGATTGAAATATAATCCACAATGACAAATGTGGTTTTGTTAAGGAGTCTATTCAAGAAACTTCCCGCAGCTGTACCCAAAGTGGCAGAGAGAGAAAATGGAATCTCTCAGCTGTTGTCTCCCAAAAGTCAGTAGGATGTGTGCATTCCTAATGGGGTAAACTCCCACATTACCTAACTCCACACACTATCAGCCAGATGAGAAAGAAGAGAAAATTAATCATAGCTCTCCAGAGAGATGATTTTAATCTTCTTCTAAGGGCAACAATTTACCTTGCAAGGCTTCCTATGCCATATAATGCTTCAACTTGCCTTTCCAAAGGCTACTGAAGCGAGAAAACTAGAATGACAACATAGCAGGAGAAAGGAGTTAGGGCTATGGTAAGAAAAATCTATGATAAAGAGAAAAAAGTCCAAGGGAGTTTATAAAAAATAATTTTTGAATGATGAATGGCCCAGAGATGAAATTACCATAGAAATTAGAAAATATTTGCACTCATTGGTATTGAACATATGACTTAAAATTGTCAGAAGTAGCCTAAGTAGTACCTAGAGAACATCGATAGCCTTAAATGCATATATTAGAAAAGAAGAGGCTAAATATTGATTTTTTTAAGCTTCCGAGAAACTAGAATAAGAATAGCAAATCAAACCTAAAGAAAATTGAAGGAAGGTAATAATAGAACTAAGAACAACATTCAATAAAACAGAAAATAAATATACTATAGAGAAAAATAAATAATGCTAAAAGTTATTTCAAAAAGATTAATGAAGCTGATAAACCCCTAGCAGGACTAATGAAGTGAAAAAGGAGAGATGACAAAAATTACCAATATGAGGCAAAAAAAGAGGACTTCACTATGATCCTATATCAATTAAAAAGATAATAAAAGAATATTGTGAAAACCTTTATATCAATAAATTTTACAATTTAGAGGAAATGAACAGATACCTTAGAAACACATTTTACCATCAAATAATTGAAAAGACAACACAGGAATGGGAGAAAATTATTGCAAATAATATATCTGACAAGGAACTTATATGTATACAAAAAAACTCCTTACAACCCAATTATAAGAAGATAAATGATCCATTTTTAAAATGGGCAAAGATGGAGGGCGGGCGGGAGGGGGGAGGAAGTGTAGAGTTACATAATGTGTGCTATGCGCGCCACCTGGGGATTGGACTCGTTTGAAGCTCTGGCAAGTGGCGGGGGAGGGGTGGTAGGGGCAATGTATGTAACCCTAACAATATTTGTACCCCCATTATATGATGAAATAAAAGGGAAAAAAATTAAAAAATAAAAAAAATAAAAAAATAAAAATGGGCAAAGGATCTGAGTAGACATTTCTCCAAAAAAATAGTACAAATGGCCAATAGGCGTATGAAAAGATGTTCAACATCTTTAACCATCAGGAAAATACAAATCAAAACCACAATGAGATACCATTTTACACCCATAAGATGGCTATAATTAAAAAGAAAGATAACAAATATTGGCAAAGATGATGTCCAGTTTACCTATTTTTTTCTTTTGTTACATGTGCTTTTGGTATCACATTTAAGAAATCATTGCCTAATCCAAGGTCATGAAGATTTAGTCTTGTTTTCTTCCAATAGTTTTATAGTTTTAGCTCTTACATTTAAGTCTATGATTAATTTTTATATATTGTGTGAAGGAGGGGTCCAACTATATTCTTTTGTATATGGGCATCCAGTGGTCCCAGCCCCATTTGATGAAATGATTATCCTTTCCCATTGAATTATATTGTACCCTTGCAGAAAATTAATTACCATAAATAAAAGAATTTTTATTCTGTACTCCTAGTTCTATATCATTGATCTATATATTTATCCTTATGCCAGTAGTGCACTGTCTTGATTAGTGTGTCTTTTTAAAAATTTTGATTTTAATTGATTTTACTTGTTTTTTTTTAATTTTTTTAAATTTCAGCATATTATAGAGGTACAAATGTTTAGGTTACATGTGTTGCCTTTCTTCCCCCTTCCAAGTAATGTGTCACTGTAGCTATTTTTGAAATCAGGAAGCGTGAGTCCTTCAACCTCGTTCTTTTTCAAGATTATTTTTGTTATTTGGGATTCCTTGAATTTCCATAGGAGTTTTATGATAAACTTGTCAATTTCTACAAAAAAGCTAGCTGGAATTTTGATAGCAATTGTGTCAAATCTGTAGGTCATTTGGGGGAGTGTTCCTGTCTTAACAATATTAAAACTCTCACCATTAAGAGTGATGTTAGCTTGCGGGTTTTTCATGGATGGTTTTTATCAGATTGAGGAAATTTCCTTCTGTTCCTAATTTTTTGAGATTTTTGTTAAGAAAGGGTGTTGGAATTTTTCAATTTTTTTTCTGTATCTATTGAGATAATCATGTAGTTTTTGTTTTTATTCTATTGACATTACATTAACTGATTTTTGGATGTTAATCTGATTTTGTGATCGTAGGATAAATCCTTTTAATGTGTTGCTGGATTTGGTCTTGCTAGTATTTTGTTGAGAGTTTTTATGTCTATATTCATAAGGAATATTGGTTTGTAGTTTTCTTCTCTAGTGATTTCTTTCTCTGGTTTTGATATGAGGGTAATACTGGCCTCATAGAATGATTTGCGAAGTGTTTCCTCCCTTTCTAGGTGCTTGAGAAGGATTGATGTTAGTTCTTTAAAAGTTGAGTAGAATTGATTGGTGAAGCATCGGGGCCTGTTTTTTTTGTGGGAATGTTTTTTTAAAAATTACTAATTTAATATCTTTACTTGTTATGGTTCTATTCAGATTTTGGGGGAAATGAAAATGTTCTAAAATTGATTGTGGTGATGCTCGTAATACATTGTGAATATACTAAAACCATGGAATTGCTCACTTCGAATGGGTGAATTGTATATTATGTATTCTAATGATGCCACATTATATAGGACATCATCATATTTAGATATTTGGCCAAATGAGAAATAAGGGAAAAATTCATTAGGAAAACATTTGCTTCTGTAATATTATATAGTATATACAAAGCCTAAAGAGAAGAACTTTGTTTCTTTTCTAAGAAAATTAAGAATATACTGGGAACATGAAAAGCAGAATTACAGAAAACTTAGATCCTTCTTCATTAGTAGAACTGTTTGTCCCTGTTTAAAACAATACCTAGACCTCATCCACAATGCCTCTATTACCCCAACTCAGTCTTCTCAGTAAGCAGTATAGATAGCAACCTAGAGAAAGTATCTTCATCTTATTTGTTTTTTTGTTT
>VBSM01001044.1:89801-152546 GCA_008086735.1 Cheirogaleus medius | reverse complement strand
CCTCCCAGAGTGCTAGGATTACAGGCGTGAGCCACCGCGCCCGGCCTTGGTTTTTTCCTAACACAAAGAAATAATAAATGCCTAAGGTTATGGATACCCCAATTGCCCTGATTTGATTCATTCACATTGTATGCCTGTATCAAAACATCACATGTAACCTATAAATATATACAACTATTATGTACCCATAATACCCAATTCTACTCTTTTAGTTACTTTAAAGTATATCCTAACTTATTGTTGATTATAGTCACTTTGTTGTGCTATTAAATATTATCTATTCTATCTAAATATCCAACTGTATTTTGGTACCCATTAAGCATCCCCACTTTATTCCTCCATCCCTGTTACCCTTCCCAACCTCTGGTAACCATCATGCCACTCTGTCTCCATGAGATCAATTGTTTTTAATATTTAGCTTCCACATATGAGTGAGAACATGCGAGATTTTTCTTTCTGTGCTTGGCTTATTTTACTTAACGTGATGTTCTCCAGTTCTGTTACCATCCTGCAAATGGCAGGATCTCATTCTTTTTAGGGCTATATAATATTTCATTTTGTATATGTACCACAATTTCTATATCCATTCATCTGCTGATGGAAGCTTAGGTGGATTCCAAATCTTGGCTATTGTGAATAGTGCTGCAACAAACATGGGAGTGCGGGTATCTTTCTGATATACTGAATTCCCTTCTTTTGGATATATAACTAGCAGTGAGATTGCTGGGTCATATGGTAGTTCTATTTTTAGGTTTTTGAGGAACCTCCACACCATTCTCCATAGTGGTTGCAATAATTTACACTTTCACTAATGGCATACAATTGTTCCCCTTTCTCTACATCCTTGTCAACATTCTGTTTAGAAATTCTCTAAACAGAAAAGAAACAATCAAAGAAGGAAACTTGGAATATCAGAAAGGAAGAAAGAACATGGCAAGCAAAACTATAGGTAAATAAAATAAGCTTTCCTTTCTTCTACTCATGAGTCTTTACTTGATGCAAAAAGTTGAACACAGTCTGATGTGGTTCTTAATATATATATAAATGAAATATTAAAACAATTGTATGTTTAAACAGGAGAGGGTAAAGGGACATAAAAGTAGGTAAATTTTATAACAATTTACCATCAAACAACGTGGGGGTTAGGAGTGCTGTGTGTATCAAGTTTATGTTCTTTTTTATTTATTTGTTTGTTTGTTTGAAATAGGGTCTCACTCTTGCTCTGGCTAGAGTGCAGTGGTGCCATCATAGCTCACAATAACCTCAAATTCTTAGGCTCTCCTGGACTCAAGCCATCCTCCTTCCTCAGCCTCCTGAGTAGCTGGGACTACAGGCGCAAGCCACCATGCTCAGCTAATTTTTCTATTTTTTATAGAGATGAGGTCTCACTTTTGCTCAGACTGGTCTTGAATTCCTGTCCTCAAGCAATCCTCTCAGCTCAACCTCCCAAAGTGCTAGGATCACAGGTGTGAGCCACCATGCCTGGCCTTGTTCTATTTATTTAAAAAATTTTTTTATTTGTACAGATTTATGGGGTACATATAAAATTTTGTTATATGTGTATAATGTGTAATAATCAAGTCAGGGTATTAGGGTGTCCATCACCCAAATACAATACATTTTTTTAACTGTTGCCACCCTACTCTACCAAAAATTGAATTTATACCTTCTGTATAATTGTATGTTTGTACCCTTCAATCCACTTCTCTTCATCCTTTCACACTACCCCTCACCCTTCCCAGTCTCTGTTATCTGTCTTTCCATACTCTAACTCCATGTGATCAAATATTTTAGTTCCCACATATAAGTGAGGACATGTGATATTTATCTTTTTGTGCTTGGCTCATGTCACTTAAGATAATTAACTCCAGTTTCATCCACATTGTTGCAAATTATATGATTTCATTCTTTTTTATGGCTAAGTAGTATTCCATTATATATATACCACCTTTTCTTTATCCGTTCATCCATTCATTGATGAACACTTAGTTTGATTCCATATCTTTGCTATTATGAATAGTGCTTCAATAAACATGGGAGTGCAGGTATCCCTTTGATGTATTTAATTTTTTTCCTTTCGGTAGATACCCAGTAGTGTGGTTGCTGGATCAAATGGAAGTTATGTTTTTAGTTTTTTAAAATATCTTTCTACTCTTTTCCATAGTGGCTGAACTAGTTAACATTACCATTAACAGTGTATAGAAGTTCCCATTTCTCCATATCCTTGCCAACATCTGTTATTTTTTGTCTTTTTAATAATGGCCATTCTGACTGGGGTAAGATGATGGTTCATTGTGGTTTAGATTTGCATTTCCTTTTCATGTAACTGTTGGTCATTTATATATCTTCTTTTGAGAAATGTCTATTCATATCTTTTTCCTACTCATTAATGGATTTTTTCCTATTGAATTGTTTATATATTCTGAATATTAGTCCCTTGTCAGAAGAATAACTTGCAAATATTTTCTCCTATTCATCAGGTTGTCTCTTCACTCTGTTGATTATTTCTTTAGCTGTGCAGAAGCTTTTTTAGTTTAATTAAGTCTCATTTTTCTATTTTTGTTTTTGTTGCCTATGCTTTTGAGGTTTTAATCATAAATTTTTTGCTTAGACCAATATCCAGGAGACTTTTCTCTAGGTTTTCTTCTGGTACTTTTATAGTTTTGTGTCTTACGTTTAAGTCTTCAATCCATTTTGCATTGATTGTTGTATATGATGAGAGATGGGTCTAGTTCCATTCTTTTGCTTATAGCAATCAATTTTTTCTAGCACTATTTGTTGAAGAGGGTGTTCTTTCCCCAGTGTGAGTTCTTGTTGACTTTATTGAAGATCAATTGGCTATAAATATGTGGCTTTATTTCTGGGCACTCTAATCCATTGGTCTGTGTGTCTATTTTTGTACCAATACCACACTGTTTTGGTTACTAAAGCCTTATATTATATTTTGAAGTCAGGTGATGTGATGTCTTCAGGTTTGTTCTTTTTGCTCAGGATTGCTTTGGGCTCTGTTTTTGGTTCCATATGAATTTTACGATTGTGTTTTCTGATTCTGTGAATAATGACCTTGGTATTTGGATATGGATTGCATTGAATCTATACATTGCTTTGAGAAATATGGTCATTTTAACTATATTAATTCTTCTGATCCGTGCGCATAGGACTTTTTTCCATTTGTTTGTGTCATCCTCAATTTCTTGCATCAAGGTTTTGTAATTTTCCTTGCAGAAATCTTCTACCTCCTTGATTAAATGTATTCCTAGATATTTTATTAATTTTCGTAGCTACTGTGAATAGATGCCTTCTTAATTTCTTTCTCAGCTAAATCAATTTTGGTATATAGAAATGCCATGATATTTGCACATTGATATCATATTCTGCCACTTTACTGAATTCATGTATCAAATCTAAGAGTTTTTATGGCATCTTTAGGTTTCTCTAAATATAAAATCATATCATCAGCAAGAGGGACAATTTGACTTACTCTTTTCCATTTGATGCCCTTTATGTCTTCCTCTTGCCTGATTACTCTGGCTAGAATTTCAGTACTATGTTGAATAGGAGTCGTGAAAGAGAGCATCTAGTTTTTAGAGAAAATGCTTTCATCTTTTCCCCTTTCAGTATGATGTTAGCTATGGGTTTGTCATTATATAGCCTTTGTTATTTTGAGGTATTTTTCTTCTATGCCTGATTTTTTGAGAGTTTTCATCATGAAAGGATGCTGAATTTTATCAAAAGCTTTTTCTGTGTCTATTGAGATGATCATATGGTTTTTATCTTTCATTCTGTTGATGTGATGTCCATTATTTCTTTAAATATGTCTTCTGCCTCATTCTATCTTTCCTCTCCTTCTGAAACTCCAATAACTCATATATCAAATATATTAGAACTACAGATATTGTCCCCCAAGCTCCTGGGTTCATATTTTTAATCTTTTTCTTTTTTGTTGATATTGAATAATTTCTATTGATAAATCTTCAAGTTCACTGACCTTTTCCTTTGTCATCCTCATTCTACGGTTCAGTTTAGTGAATTTTTTCTACTGTTTAGTGAATTTTTAAGCATTTCCTTGAAAGTAGTTAGAATAGCTGCTTTAAATTCCTTGTTTGCTAATTCTAATATCTGGGTCTTCTACAGGTTGGTCTCTGTTGATGACGTTTTATTTTTAGAATAGGTCACATTTTCCTGTTTCTTTGTATATGAAGTAAATTTGGATTGTATCTTAGATAACATGAATGCTAATGTTTCTGAGCATCTGGATTGTCTTGTATTCTTCCAAAGACTTGTTTTAGTCTGATATTATATTGGTCAGGCTCAATCTGCAAACTTTATCTCTTGGGGAACAGCTCAAATTTTATATCTATCATTACTTGAGCTGCTTGACATCTGCTCATGCATGTGTAATTCAGGGGTCAGCTAGAGATTTAAGAAGACTTGATGCTATGCACAAAGTTTTGGGCTTTCCATTTCTGGTGCTCTCTTGTCCAGTTACCCCAAACTCTACTGTCTCATTCTTTAGGCCACAAAGACTATAGATTTTCTTTTTTATTATTATTTCAAAATATTAAGGGGGTATAAATGTTTTTGTTACATGGAGCGCTTTTGTAATGCTTGAGTCAGGGCTATAAGTGTGCCCATCTCCTGAACAGTGTTCATTGTACCGCTTAGGTAGGTTTTTGCCCCTCCTCTCCTCCCTCTTCCCCTTGCTTGATTTCCAATGACTTTTACTTCCTTCCAAACACATGTGTGGCCATCAGTTAGTTCCAATTTATTAGAGAGTACATGTGGTGTTTCTTTTTCCATTCTTGAGATATTTCACACAGGATAATGATCTCAGTTCCAACCAAATTGCTGCAAAAGGCATTAATTCATTTTTTATAGCTGAGTAGTAATCCATGGTATACATATATACCACATTTTGTTAATCCACTCATGAATTGATAGGCACTTGAGTTGATTCCACATTGTTGCAATTGTGAACTGTGCTGCAATAAACATTCGAGTCCAGGTATATTTTTGATAAAATGGCTTCTTTTCCTTTGGGTAGATACCCAGTAGTGGAATTGTTGGATCAAATGGTAGGTCTACTTTTAGTTCTTTGAGGAATCTCCATACTGTTTTCCATAGATGTTGTATTAAGTTGCAGTCCCATCAACAGCATATAAGCATTCCTTTCTCTATGCATCCACACTAGCATCTATTGTTTTGGAACTTTTTAAATAAATGCCATTCTGACAAGGGTAAGGTGATATCTCATTGTGGTTTTAATTTGCATTTTCCTGATGATTAATGACATTGAGCATTTTTTCATATGTTTATTGGCCATTTGTCTTTCTTCTTTTGAAAAGCTTCTGTTCATGTCTTTTGCCCACTTTTTAAGGAGTTGCTTTTTTCTTGATTTGTTTGAGTTATTTGCAGATTCTAGTTATTAACCCTTTATTGGATGTGTAGCTTGCGAGTATTTTCTCCCATTCTGTGGTTGTCTGTTTGCTGTGTTGAATGTTTCCTTAGCTGTCCAGAAGCTTTTTAGTTTAATCGAATCCCATTGATTAATTTTTGTTGTTGCCATGATTCCCATTGGGGTCTTTCATAAATTCTTTGCCTAGGCTTATATCTAGAAGAGTTTTCCCTACATTTTCTTCTAGAATTCTTATTTTGTGCCTTACATTTAAGTCTTTTATCATCTTGAATTAATTTTTGTGAGTGGTGAGAGTTAGAGGTCCTGTTTCATGCTTCTGCATGTAGCTATCCAATTTTCCCAGGACTGTTTATTGAATAGGGCTTCTTTTCCCCAGTATATATTGTTGTCTGCTTTGTCAAAGATCAGTTGGTTGTAGGTAGATGGCTTTTTATCTGGGTTCTCTCTTCTGTTCCACTTGTCTATGTCTCTATTTTTGTACCCATGCCATGCTATTTTGGTTACTACAGCCTTATAGTATAGTTTAAAATCTAGTAATGTAATGCTTCCACATTTTTTTCCCTTAAGATTGTTTGGCTGCTTTTCTGGTTCCAAACGAGGCATAGAATTATTTTTTCTAGATCTGTGAAGTATGACTTTGATAACTTGATGGGGATTGCATTGAATTTTTAAATCACTTTGGTTAGTATGGGCATTTTAACAATGTTGATTCTACCTATCTATGAGTATGATATGTTTTTTCCAAAAAACAAGTATAAGAGACTTATAACCCCATCCTCCCTTGAAGAAGATATCTGATTGCAGGCAAAAGCCTCTCAGTTTGCCCTCAGAAAGTTGGGGTGTGGAGTTCCAGTGGAATAAAAAAAATTACATCATAAGCAGAGGAGTTGGACTGCAGCCAGTGTGGTGGGATCTGCATGTTGTATAAGATCATTTTGAATGGAGAAAAATGAAAGGACAATGAGCAAACCCCTGACTGATCTCTAGAAAGGCAAGAAAATTAGGCCTAGCTAGAGATGATTACACCAGTTTCAGCAAATGTCTTAAATAATGAGATTTAGCCATTACCAAAATATTGAGCTCAAAAAAAATTCTGGTTTTGAAAAATCATTTTCAAAGTAGACACAAAGACTAGGTTAAATAATATCCTCTGTGTGAAAGAGAAAATGTCTATTTTATTTGGCATTATGTATTTCTCTAATTCAAAATGTTATTTCAGAGAAGGTACCAAGTTGAGGGCTACAAAATGCTTTCTTTTGGGTTCTCTATGTCCTAGTAGGGAACTTTGTTAACAAAGGCAGTTTAGAAACTATTATCATCCTCTTTTGTACTTGAGATTGAGTGGAAGAGGATGCAAGATAAGTGCATAAGGAACCTCTTGGTCTGAGGATATCTCTATAAGTGAGCTAAAGCCGTTCTAAAATGAACAAGATTGAAAAAGAAGCAACTTTAACAGTTTAGAGAATGAACTTCATTTCCAGGAAGTTGGCATATGCAGATTTAAAAGGAATTCCAGACAGGAGTGGGTTGAAAGTGTTGAATAATGAAGTGTTAGATAAAGGCACACCCAGTTGTTAATTGCTACATTTCTATTTCAAGCTTTGCCATGTGTCTTCTATTAGTATAAATCTATTTAAATAATTTACTCTTCTTTTGACAATGCAGTGGCTGACATCACTTCTATTCTTGTTTATTATCTCTGTTGTTTCCAGTATGCTTACCAGAGGGTACTTTATATCAGGTTACTGGAAAGCAACGAACATTTGTTGTCACATCAGAGATATATTACTTTACAATTAAAAAATCTTTTTATGTAGCACATTTCAGTTACTTCCCTCAAATTCTGACATAAGATATTCAGTTAATAAAAATTGGGTTCTATTATATAATTTCATAGGTAGAAATACATATAGGTAGAAATACTATAGGTACTATAGTATAAATTCTACTATAGGTAGAAATACATTTTTAAATATCTTCAAATTGCTATTTTCCCCTCTCCATCTTCTTTCCAACTCGGCACATGCCGAGTTATCCAAACCATGTTTCCTAGTCTTTCCTATTCTTAAAGGAATCATGCAAAACTGATGAACAGATATTTAAATTCGTGGGACATAAGGCATGAGATTTGAGCATCTGACTTGCTCATAATCCCTTTCTGAACAAATAGACCAGAAGCATCCCTTAAGCCTAGGTGGCCCTGCTCAGGTTTCTAGGATCTCAGTACCATGATCACAGCTGATTGGACCCAAAGGTAGCAAATGAACTGGCTGACAGGCAGACAGAGCCTATCATGAGAGGTTTGGCTAAGAGGAGTGCTGTGGTGGCCAATAACTGGCCAATACCAACAGAGCCTTCTCTTAGATAAGAGTTTGAATGAGACACCTGCTATGAAAGATTATTTCATTGCAATGAGCACTAGCAATGAAGACAGAGCTGAGTGGTGGAACACTAGACTTAGGAGCAATAAAAGTCTACTGTTACAGGTAGGATGAAATAAGCAGGTTGCTAAAGTTCTATTGCCTTCTTAATGATACCCCAGTTCTCTTCATAGCCTAGCTGTGTGGCTATTGAGACTGTTTCCTTTTCTTCCAATGACCTCCTCTCTGTATATACACAATAAATTCTCATTAGTTTAAACAACATGAGAATTTTCCTTACAATCCTAAAAAACCCAGAGCAGTGCTTCTCAAATTTTAACATGCATATAAATCTGGGAAATTTGTCAAAATGCACCACCTATTGGTTGTCATAACAACCCTACCAGATGAATTTCTCCATTTTACAAATTGAGAAATTGAGGCTCAGGGTAGTTATTTCTGCAAGGTTGCACAGCTCTTAGGTAGCAGGACCAGGAATCAATCCTAGATCTGCCTGAGTCTAAAGTGTATGTTATTTGCTCATGTTGTCTTTCAAAGTATAATTTTGTTTCTTTCAAATAATTTAAATGTTTGGATTGTCAAAACAGTTTCTTAGGGAGTACTCCCACACAGTTTTGCTCTCTATTCACTTTATTCATTGCTGTTGGGTGAATTTTTCTAAAAATAAAAAGAAAAATCTTTACAAGAAAATTGTAGTACTACTCTCAGGTTCAAGAATCTTTAATATTTCCTGATTATTATTCACCCCTTATTATTCTCTGCATCTCACCAAGGCCCCCATTGCAGACATGCCAGTTTCCTCTTCCCTTCAATCCACATCCAAATCCTTCTTCTGTTCCAATGCTTGACAAACATTACATGTCCTTTAAGGCCCAGCTCAAATCCTTCCTTCCCTCTGAAGTTTTTCCTTACTTAATCATAAATTCTATTATATGGGTGCCTTGACTTTTGCATTTTTTCAGTCTCATTCCCTCCAACATCATTTAAGTATCATATGATCTGCTAATATACAGCTTTGTATATAATGGATTTTCCTATCCAGCCTAGTTTTCACCTCTCAAATAGCAAGTATTTTATTTTTATAGTTGGTTGTACACATGTCAGAACAGGATTTTTTTTTCTTAAACTCTATCCTTTTTACAGTTCAAGGGTTAAATTTTGAATGTGAAACACATTAGAAAAAAACATTATTATACTGGTTATAAAATTAAAATACTACTCTATTTTATAATTTTTTGTAGTAAAAAGAACAATGGGATTAGGGTCATAAATCTGATTTCTAATCTCAAATCTACTGTTAATGAACCATGTAACCTTGAGTGAATCTTTTCTCTAGAACTTGATTTCCTCATTACTGTAAAATGAGGGCTTTTGCCAGATTATGTACTGCTCTAAAATTCTATGATTTTATAGAAAAATTTCATCTGAACTTTAAAAATACTTTATCTTGAATAGACTGGGATTCTGTTCATAGCTAACATTAAAGATATCTTAGACACTCAATTTTCCATGTTGTATAATAATTACTTCACATACACATTAGACTGAATTTCCTTATTTCTAGTGTACCTTTTCCCCACCCTCTTATAAGACTTTTCTCTATCTGGTATAGTTTCTAGCGCCATCTATTGAATCAACTGCAAATGTTTATTCAAGTAACATCCAAACTGATGAACTTTATTGGATAAAGATCCAGAATTCACAATATTCTTTAATTCTTGTTTTTCTTTCATAATGATTCCATAGCCAAATGCCATGTTTTATACATTCTGAAACATTATTTCAAAACAGGTGTGGTGGCTACATAAAATGATAAACATTCCTACATTTTTCAAATATTTGCAGACTTGAATTATGGGAGGCTGATTTTAAATGTACAAGTTCCGTTTAAAGTAGAAGAAATCAAAAGCATTGTTCATTTGAAAAATGTCACAGAGCACTTCTTTATTCAAGAGGAGCATTGTGAGAGGTGATATGTTCCATCCATGACTTGTCTTGGAGCTGAATCTTTTAGCCATTTAGTAGGTAGACAAGTATTACCTGCAAGACACCAGAAAATCAGCAGTACCAGGGTAGGACTTGAGGAGACATCTGTCATTTGGGGGATGACAGATCAAAATAAGGTACAGCTTCATAACCAGATCTGATAATTATTGAACATGAATATTGACATAAAAAAGATTTTGAATAATTATGGCTAGGACTCTGCTTTTGCTCAGGCAGGAAGGGCTACAGATTTAATACATTCTTGTCTGACCTCATGTGATATTAATTGCACAATGTTTGAAGGTAGAGAACAGCTGCTGAAAAAAACATAACAAATAATAAGGGTGATTGTATGTGACCTTGTTTGCTGCCAATTCTTAATATGCTGAGAAAGAAGAACATCCAGAAATCATCTCTCCCTCCAAAAATATAGAACTATGTTAGAGACAACGGTGAGATGGAAAAAATGTTACTTAACTATTTTATGTATTCAGCATGACTCATTACAAATAACATTATTATTTTTATTAAATACTTAATGCAATATTGCTTACATTAATGTATAATTATATTTATATAATATTTATAATATATTATTTAAATATAATATGCCAATTATAATATATAGCATTGGACTAGGCTGTTTTTTAAAATTTAAACTAAAAAATATGTTTTTTCAGATAATTTCAAAGCAAGAATAGAAAAGTTTTACTTAGGCATCTACATTTATCATAAAATATTGAAGAGACAATCCATATTTTAATAGCAGTAGCTTTTTCCATACGTGAAGAGAAAATGAGAACTTTCCCTATATGAGTTTATGTTGCAAAGTTTTTTGACAATTAAAACTGGAAAACACATTTAAAGTTTTCCTACTAAACTTGTAACCAAAGTGAGATAAATTAAGACTAAGTTGGTTCCATAATCCAATATTAAGTTTCTCCTATTGTCTTGACTGGACTGGCATTGGTTTCTTTTATCCACCTATCCCTAGTTTATACATTTTAATGTATATTTGATTTATTAGATTGTTTGAAAATTTGTTAAGAAAAAAATTAGAAAATATAAGCTTGTTTTAATCAAATGACTGTACATGCTACTGTTTGGGCTTTGGTTTTTTCCCTTCATGATAACAATGACTAATCTGTTGAAAAATGAATAGTCGGTTTCCAAGGATAACACAAAAAATTGTTTGGCTTTGGATATTTTTAATTAAAAATAATTATTACTCAATTTCTGATATCTCTATAAAATTTTGAGGAAAAATATAAAATCATAAGTACACTAAATAATGTAGACTTTTGAGAGTTATCTACAGCTTTCTGAGTTGTAACAGCTTCTTTTAAGGTTGCATTAATTTAAAAGGAATCAAAAAATTATGAAAAGTAATTTTTGACCATGATTAAGATTGTAATTTAAAACTATTTATTTAAAATTAAATCTAATAAAAAGTGAAAAAAAATCTAACAAAAAGAGATGATACGGTAAAAATTAAGGTGAAATACATAGAGATCAGCATGAGACAAATTAGTTGGTCAGGCCCACACCTCTGATTTTAGGATATGGACTAATTCAAAAGAAATATGCAATCCTCCTTTGGCACCAAATTCCTCCAACATATTGTTGAGAGTAATTGCCTTCTACTCATTTCCCTGTAACAAGGCTTCTAGTTCTTCTACTTTACTATAAATATCTTTCCTGAGGCCAGCAGTGACTTCTTTCTTGCCAAATTGAGAGGCCTTTTCTCAGTCTGCCTATTGCTCAATTGTGCCATCATGTTTTAGATGAGTAATCTCATATTTGTTTCATTTTATTTAAATAGTCCAAAAGTAATGTGTATTCTTTGTAGTGAACTAGAACATACAGATTTCGTCATTTGCAATAACCAAGGTTAACATTAAAGTCTTTCCTGGCTTTTAAGTACATTTTTATACGTTGTATATATGTGTCCTGACATAGGTCCATAGGGGACAGAGATAGGAGTCATTCTTACATTAATACTCAGATGCCATTGGCTTTAGCTCCACTTGCTTACAGAGAACATTAGTCACTTCTGCAATGTTCCTCAAGTATTTCTGGGGGCTGTTAGAGGTGTCTGATGTGTACTTGCAAACAAGTCTTATCTTAAATGTACTGCTACTGCACTGTCAGGTGTCAACCTCTCACCAGGCATCATGGACTCTTCTGCACACTGACACTAGCTCTCTAGAGCCCTTGAATTGTCCAAGCAGGGCTGATTTCTAAAAACAAAAAGGTGGGGAAAAGATATACCAGGAAAATGACTAATCAAAAGAATTGCAAATTACTTAAATTATATCAGATAAAACTAACTAAAAAGCATTATTGGCGTTAAAGAGATCATTACATTATAATAAAAAGTTTATTTCACCAGAAATAAAACTTTGTTTCCTCCGACCACATTTCAATTCCAAGATGTACAATTTTTTTTCACATTTTAAAATATCTGAAGTCAGTAGGCATCTTACAGTCACAGTCAGACAAGCAGTGGAAGTAATATGATTATCATTGCTTGAACATTAACGTCAAAACCTACAGAATGGGTGTTAGAGGCATGAAGGAAAATTCTGGAGAAAATAGTAGAGCACTCTTACTAATCCTGCACAACCAACACGATATACAGAAGACAATACAGTATGGAGAAGGGTGGACAGCAATGACTCAGTTGAAAAGTGATTCCAGTAAGTCAAACTGAATATGGAGAAGTTTTAGGAATATCTTAACCAGTTTATTTTCCCCCGGCTTTATTGAGGAATAACTTACAAACAATAAAATTTACCCAGTTTAAGTGTATAGTTTAATGAGTTTTGGCATTTTCGTATAGTCATGTATCTATGACCATAATCAAAATGTAGAACATTGCCAACAACTAAAATTCCTCGTGGTGGCCCTTTGCAGTCAGGGCCTTTCTCCCATCCCAATTCCAAGCAACTATCACTCTGCTTTCAATCACTATAGTTTTGCCTTTTCCAGAATTTAATATTAATAGAATAATACAATATATAGTTTTTTGTGTGTTTGATATATTTCATTCGCTTGGGTAATTACCTCAATTGCTATGTGGTATTGTTAAGTATATGTTTAACTTTATGAGACACTGCCAAGTTATTTTTTTATATGGTATGAAGTCCAGTATACTTTTTTGATATGGATTTACAGTTGTTTCAGCAGTGTTTGTTAAAAGGCTATCCTTTCTCCATTGGATACTTTTGCACTTTAATAAAATGTGTGGGTCTACTTCTGGACTCTCTCTTCTGTTTCATTGATCTATATATATACTATTTTGTTGTTGTTAGAGATAGGGTTTCACTCTGTCACTCAGGCTGGTGTGCAGTAGCATGATCACAGCTCACTGCAGCCTCACATTCCTGTGCTCCAGTGATCCTCCTACCTCAGCCTCCAGAGTAGCTGGGATTACAGGTGTGTGCCACCACACCCACCTAATTTTTAGATTTTTTTTGTAGAAACTGGGTCTTGCTATGTTGCCCAGGCTGATCTCAAACACCAGAGCTCAAGGAATCCTCCCACCTCGGGCTCTCCAAAGTGCTGGTATTACAGGCGTGAGCCACCACACCCACCTGTCTTCATTTTTTATCAGTAATACACCATCTTGACTACTGTAGACTTGAAATCAGGTATTGTGAATTCTCCAATATTGCTCTTTCTCAAAATTGTTTTGGCTAGTCTAGTGCCATTGTCTTTCCATAACAATTTTAGAATCAGCTTGTCGATTTCTACAAAAATTCTGCTGGGATGTTGATTGGAGAGAACTGACATCTTCACAATGAGTCTGCCAATCCACGAATATTTTTAGTGCTATTATAAGTAGTACTGCACTTTAAAATTAGAACTAGAATTATTTTTTATATATTGACCTTATATCCTAAAATACAAAGTAGTTCCATGGACTTTTTGGTCGATTCTTTGCGATTTTCTAAGTAGGGATCATGTCATCTATGAAGACCCAATTTTATTTTTTTCCTTTCCAAGATTGATTGATTGATTTCATTTATTGCACAGGGTGGAAACTCAGTACTCCAGTATGATTATGAATAGGAGTGGTAAGAGTAAAAATGCCCATTTTGTTCCTGATATTAGGAGGAATGCATGTGATTTTTTATTATTAAATATAATGTTAGATGTAGGGTTTTTTTTTTGTGGAGACAGAGTCTCACTCTGTTGCCCGGGCTAGAGTGCCATGGTGTCAGCCTAGCTCACAGCAACCTCAGACTCCTGGGCTCAAGTGATCCTCCTGCCTCAGTCTCCCAAGTAGCTGGGACTACAGTCATGCGCCACCATGCCTGGCTAATTTTTTCTATATATATTTTTAGTTTGCCAAGTAATTTCTTTCTATTTTTAGTAGAGATGGGGGTCTTGCTCTTGCTCAGGCTGGTTTCAAACTCCTGATCTTGAGCCATCCACCTGCATCGGCCTCCCAGAGTGCTAGGATTACAGGCGTGAGTAGGGTTTTTTTTTTTTTTATCAGGTGCCCTTTATCATCTTAAAGAAGTCCCCTTCTATTCCTAGTTTGATAAGATGCCAATATTTTAGTCCTCCTTTTATTTTTTAAAAAACTCCACAAACTAGACATTATTACCAGTGGGATTATTGGTGAAATTATTTACTTAAACCTATATACATGTTTATCATTTTGTTTGCTCACCATTCTTCTGGTATCTCAAAGTGTTCCTCTGGTATTATTATTTTTCCTGAAGTACATCTTTAGAAGTTCCTTTGGTATGAGTAGGTGGGTGCTAAATTTCTTTGGTCTTATTTATCTGAAAATATCTTTATTTCCCCTCACTCTTGTAATATAGTATTGGTAGATGAGTGCGCAATTCTGAACTGAAATTGTTTTCTTTGATCACTTTTAAGATACAATAAAATCCCCTTATAATAAGATTACTGAAGATGAACATTTCCGATTGTATAATAAAAAGAGTGGGCTTATTGTGATAATTAAAGACATGAGTCACCTAAGCCTTTCTAGCTGATTGGCTAGAAGTTCCAATGGTCTGGCTCTATAATTAAAATCTTTGCTCATCCTGGTTGTGGTTCAGCACCAGTTGGTGGTGGCTGTCTGCTCCAAAATAAATATCAAATTCTACCAATTCTGGATCCTGTCTCACTGGCTAGGACTTCCAGGGCAATGACAGCAATTAGTAATCTCCTATTTAGCTAGGGCCCATTTAGGCAGTCTAATCAAAAGGGATTGGGCTAGAAGAGTACTAGCAATAAAGGATTCACCCTCTGGCTCCCTGTTTCCTAGGATAGGGTACTTACTATGCCCCACCTAGTCTTACCCTTCTCTCCACGTCCCCTACCTCATTCACTCAGAAGACAAAAGTTTATCCTACTCAATTTGAAATTAGAACTAGACAGAAGACTAGACAGAAGGCTGCCAATCATTAGTGATTAATTGGTGATTAATAACCATGTGTGATCCAAATTCTCATTATAATGGATCTTATTATCATGGGATTTTACTCATTATTTTACTGTCTTTCTGGCTTCCATTGTTGCTATTAAAACATCTATCAGTGTAATTGCATCTTTGTAGGTTATCAATCTTTTTTCTCTTGGGCTGCTTTAAAGATCTCTTTTTTCTTTGGTGTTCTGGCATTTATGATAGCTCTAGGAATAGATTTTTAAATTTATCCTTCTTGTGATATACTGTGCTTCTTGAATTTGTGTATTTGTTTCTTTCCTAAATTCTGGAAAATTCTAAGCAATTAAGTTTTGTAATATTGCTTCTCAATTTTTCACATCTGTTCTTCTCAGAATATGATTTTTTTATATGTCACATCTTTTCAGTCTAACTTCTATATTATTTAACATTATTTTATATTTCTCACATCCTTATCATTCTCTGTTCATTCTGGATAATTTTCTCAGATATTTTATGGTCTACTAATTATCTGTGTCTAATTTGCCATTCTATCTATCCACCGAGTATTTTAATTCCAACAAATATATGTTTAATATCTAAAAGTTTAATTTGATTATTTGTCACATCTGCTTGGTCATTCCTGATAGTCTTTTGTTGTTCATTGTTGTGATTCTACTATCTCTTATTTTTTAAGGTATTTTCTAAATAGCTCTTCTATATTTCACAACTGATAAAATTTTAATATTTGAGCATCTTGGAGATGTAAATATTTATTTCTTCTGATTTCTCAGTCATGGTGACCTGCTTCCTTTATGTCTGGTGCTTTTTGATGGTGAACTCACATTTTCTTGACCTTAATCCGGTGGGCTTAATTGTAGATTTTTTTTTCTCTGAAGAGGATTCGTGTTTGATTCTGCTAGGAGCCTGGGGGCACTATCAATCTGGAACTATTAATGTTTTTAGCCTCTTTCAGTTTCTAGCTTAGTACAAAGGTCTCAGTTTCAGCTCCTCCATATTGCTGTTGATGTAAGCCTTGTTTTCTGAACAACAGTTCTGTGGGAATTTTCTCAGCTTAATCATTTTATTCTTAATTGCCTACTCCCAGAATCAATTTTGTTGATTTAGGGGGCAGAGATCTGGAGGGGAGAGATGTCAAGAGGTTACATGGAAATTCCTCTCCTTTCAAGTTAAGCAATGCATAAATTGGTTTTTTTTTAAAAGAGTCCGGTCGTTGTACAATGGGAGGGTACCCCAGATCATCTACCTCACAATTGTATTGGAGCAGAAATCCCTTTTAGCTTCTTTTTAAAAAATACTTTATTTTTAAGAACAATTTTAGATTTACAGAAAAATTGGGAATATGGTAGAATTCCTGTATATCCTGCACCTAGTTCCCCATATTAATGCCTTAAATTAGTATGGTTAATTTGTTACAATTAATAGATTTTTACTGATATCTTATAATTAACTAAAATCCTCAGTTTATTCAGATTTCCTTGTTTTTTACCTAGTGTCTTTTTCTGTTCCAAGGTTTGGTCCAGGATACCACTTTACATTAAGTTGTAGGTCTCCTTAGGCTCCTCTTGGTTGTGACAGTTTCTCAGACTTTCCTTATTTTGGATGATCTTGACAGTTTTAAAATGGTATTTTGTAGGATGCCCCTCTAGTGAAATTTTTTATTGTGGTAAAATATACATAACATAAAATTACCATCTTAATCATTTTTAAGTATACAATTTGGTGGCATTAAGTGCATCCACAAGGTTGTGCAATGATCATCATTGTCCATTTCCAGAACTTTTTCATCCTCCCAACAGAAACTCTGTACTCATTTAAAAAATAACTTCCCATTTCCCTTTCTCCCCAGCCCCTGGTAACCTCTATTCTATTTTCTGCTTCTATGAATTAACCAATTCTGGGTACCTCACATAAGTGTAATCATACAATATTTGTCCTTGTATGTCTGGATGTTTCCCTTAGCATAATGTTTTAAAGATTCATTTGTGTTGTAGACTGTGCCAGAATTTTATTCCTCTTTAAGGCTGAATGCTATTGTATTGTCCATTGTATGTTTATACCAAATTTTGTTTATCAACTTTATTAGTTCTGGGAGTGTTTTACTTATTCTTTTGGATTTTATCCATAGATACTCATGTCATCTATGAACAAATATGGCTTATTTTTCCCTTCTCTATCTGTATACTTTTATTTCCTTTTCTTGTCTTATTGCACTAGCTAGGACTTCAGATATCATGTTAAATGAGAATGATGAGAAAGGACATCCTTGTGCTCTTCCTTTTGTTTTGTTTTGTTTTTATTTATTTATTTTTATTTCAGCATATTACAGGGGTACTAATGCCCAAGTTACATATGTTGCACTTGCCAAACCCACGGCAGAGCCTCAAGTGTGTCCATCCCCCAGATGGTCCACACTGCACCCATTAGATGTGAATATACCTATCCTCTCCTCCCCCCTCCCACCCTTATGTTGTTCCTAATCGTAGGGGGAAAGCATCCAGTTTCTCACCACTAAATATGATGTTAGCTGTAGGTTTTTTTGTAGGTGTTGTTTATCAATTTAAGGACATTCCCCTCTATTCCTAGTTTTCTGAGAGTTTGTACCATCAAGGGTGTTGGATTTTGTCAAAAGCTTTTGCTGCATCAATTTATATAATCCACAAGTGATGTCATGTTACTACTGTGAAGAAAAAAATTTATATGATCAAATGACTTTTTCTTCTTTATCTTCCTAATGTGCTGAATTACATTGATTGATTTTAATAATGAACCATCCTTACATACCACAAATAAATCCCACCTGGTCATGTTGCAAATTCTTTGAATGCATTGTTGGATTATATTTGCTGAAATTTTGTTAAGAATTTTTTCATCTATGTTCATGGGAGATAACAGTCTGTAATTTTATCTTCTTATGCCTTTAACTGCCATTAGTATTAAGGAAATGCCGGACTGATAAAATAAGTTAGGAAGTGTTCCTTCTGTTTCTATTTTCTAGAAGAGATTGTGTAGAATTGGTATCTCCCTTAAATGTTTGGTAGAATTCACCAGAGAAAGCATTCGGGTCTGGTGCTTTCTTTGTTGGAAGGTTACTGACTCAATATTCTTGCCTATTCAGATTATCTATTTCTCCTTGCATGAATTTTGGTAGTTGATATCTTTCAACTACCAAAGGAATTGGTCCATTTCATCTAATTTATTAAATCTGTGGATACAGAGTTCATAATTTTCCTTTATTATCTTTTCAATGTTCATGGGACAATTAATAACGATTCCTATTCCATTTCTAATATTGGTATTATATTGTTTATATTTAAAATTTTCTGTATATGATGTTTTGACATCTTAAAAACTTTTCTGGCTAGGAAGAGACTACCTCTCCTGGGGCAAGCCAGTTCTTTTTCATAGCAAACAGGCTCAGCCAATTAGCATGCCTTCGATATGCAAAGTAAGCAATCCAGAGCCATACCTCTTCTGTCTGGCCCATAGACCCCAGGAGGCAATATTTTTCTGTCTTAATCTTGCCAGGGCTGGGTACCAAGCAACTAGGGACAGCCCCTATACTTGAAGGCCCTCTGAAATTATTCAAACTAGCTAATCCTAACCTATTTCCTCTGCCCTGCCTTGCTTTTACTGTGGAAACTCCGATAAAATGTCTAGCCTAGTTTTCCCCCTTGCTCCTGTTTTCTGCCTCCTGACCACCTTGAGGCTTCCCAATGTACTTTGTGATGTGGCATGACTCTTGTTTCTAAGACCTGTGAGGATAATAAACTTTATTTTCCTGACCTCTCCTGCATCTCCTCTCATGGCCACACCTGACTCTCCATTACATACAGGAACATAGAACAGCTAATTTGGGTTTTCCGTGTTTTTTTTCCTTGGTTAGCACAGCTAGCGGTTTATTGACTTTTTATTGATCTTTCCAAAGAACCAGATTTTGGTTTCTGCGATTTTCTCTATTGCTTTCCTGTTTTCAATTCCATTGATTTGTGTCCTAATGTTTATCATTTCTTTTCTTTTGTTTTCTTAAAGCTTAAATTTTTTTCTTTCTCTAGTTGCTGAAGGTAGAAATTTAGATTGTTGATTATAGATTTTTCTTCTTTTCCAGTACATGCATTTAATGCTAAGCACTCTAAGCACTATTTTCATTGCATCCCACAAATTTTGGTAAGTTGTATTTTAATGTTCATTTAGTTGAAACTGTTTTTTTTATTCACTTCAATTTCTTTATTTTTTAATTTTTTTCTTTTAAATACATTACTGAGAACTTTAATGAAACTGTTTTTTAATTTCTCTAGATACTTATTTGACCCATGTCTTGTTTAGAAGTACGGATTTAACCTCTGAATATTTTGTGACTTTCCAGCTGTTTCTCTATTATTGGCTTCTAGTTTAATTGCATTGTGGTCTAGGACCATAGTTTGCATGATTTCTGTTATAGGTTGAATTGTGTTCCCCTCCAAAATATGTTGAAGCCTTAACCCCTCAATCCCTGTGAATGTGGGCTTTGCAGATGTAATAAAGCTGGGATGAAGTCATTAAGGTAGTCCTAATCCAGCATGACCAGGGTCTGTAGCAGACTTGCCATATAATTGTGCAGCTTAAGAATTGATCTTGGGGGAAGGAATACGTGCCCAGCCCAGAGCGGCATAAGAGTCATACATTCCGGTTTAGGTTTACCTAACAAACAGGGTTGCTGCTTGAAGGCATAACAAAGAGTTTGATCTGCATGTAACAAATGTTGCCCAGCCCCACAGCCCTGGGGTCTGGAGGCCACTTGATAAATACCTTGCCCTTATGGGGTACCGCCTGAGCTCATGGGATGGGTAATCCCCTCATGCAGAGGGGGGTCAACCTAAGACAAGGCGCAGTCACGGGAGGCCAGGCTGGAAGGAATGGGAACAAAGTTCCCCTTTTGTGGCTGCATTGCTTGTCTATGCTTATCTCAAACTCTGGCTTATGGCCCTAGGCTTAAGCAACCCATTAAGACCCTGAGTCATGGGACATCTGTGTCCTTAGGCTACGTGTTCCGGAATCTATGGCCATTGTTGCAATGCCTGGGTGGTCACGTATAAGGAAGTAACTTTGATTTTCTGACTATAAGAATAAAGTGACTGGGGCATTCGGGGCTGCAGTCTTGTACCGTCTTTATGTGTGTCAGTGTCTTTCTTTGTCTGTCTCTTTGTGTTATATGTCCATCCCCCGTCCTGCAAAGGGGCCACGTCAGGGTCTTTCTGAAAAGAGGAAGTGCCATGTGAAGACAGAGACACAAAGGGAGAACACTATAAAGTTACAGAGGAAGAGAGAGGTTGCAGTGATGTAGCTGCAAGCTCAGGAATGTCAGGAGTGACAGATACCACCAGAAGCTAGGGAGAGGCAAGGAAAGATTCTCCCCTACAGATTTCAAAGAGAACATGGTCCCACTGACACCAAGATTTTGGACTTCTAGCCTCTAGAACTGTGAGGCAATAAATTTCTGTTGTTCTAAGCCACTCTGTTTGTGATACTTTGTTATAGCTGCTCTAAACTAATATAATTTCTATTATTTTACATTTAAAGTGTGTTTCATGGCCCAGAGTGTGGTCTGTCATGGTGAATGTTCCTTGTGATCTTGAGATAAATGTGTATTCTGCTGTTGTGGAATGGAGTAGTCTATAAATGTCAATCAGATTAAACTAATTGATAGTACTGTTCAGGCCAATTATATTCTTACTGGTTTTCTGCCTCCTTGAACTATCAATTAGTAAAGGAGTAATGTTGAAGTCTCCAAGTGTAATAATAGATTTTTCTATTTCTCCTCGCATTCCTCTCAGTTTTTGCCTCATGCATTTTGATACTCTATTATTTGGTGCATATACCCTAGGATTGTATGATGCTCTTCTTTTTGTCTCTGATAATTTTCCTTATTCTGAAGTCATCCTTGTTTGCAGTTAATATAGATACTCCAGCTTCCTTATGATGAGTGTTGGCACTGTGTTCATTTCTCTATCCATTGATATTTTAAATAATTTTTATAATGTTAAAAGTAACAGCTTGAGTGATGTACTTCACACATATATACTATTCATTGGCTTTTAGTATATTCACAGAGTTGTGCCACCATCAACACAATAACACAACCATTTTTAGAACATTTTTATTACCCCCAGCCCCTCTCCCCGCAGCCAAATCTCTACAACCCCTTAGGCAATCCTCTATCATCTGCCAGATCAAGGCAGCCACTAATCTACTTGCCTACTCTGGAAATTTCACATAATATGTGGTAATATTGAAATGGAATCATATAGTATGTGGTCTTTCGTGAATGAAATTAGATAACACGTGGTCTTTTGTGAATGCTTTCTTTCACTTAGAGTGACATTTTCAGGGTTCATCCATATTGTAGTATGTATCAGTATTTCATTCCTTCTTGTTGCTGAATGATATTCCATTGTATGAATATACCACTTTTTATTCATCCACTAATCAGTTTGTGACCATTTGGGTTATTTTCACTTTTTGGCTATTAAGAATAATAATGCTATAAACATTTGTGTATAACTTTTTGTGTGGGTATGTTTTCATTTCTCTTGGGTGTACACCTAGGAGTGGGTAACTCTATGTATAAACTTTTGAGGATGTGCTAGACTGTTTTCCACAGTGGCTGCACAACTTTTACATTCCCAGCAACAGTGTATAAGGGTTCAAATTTCTCCATATCTTCCCCTATACTTGTTATTGTCCATCCTTTTAATTTTAGCCATTCTAGTGGGTGTCAAGTGGTATCTCATTTTGGTTTTAATTTTCTTTCCCTGAGGACTAATGATATTGAGCATCTTTTCATGTGCTTTTGGCTATTTGTATATCTTCTTTGAGAAATTCCTATTCAAGACTCTCCCCCCACTTTTTTCTTTAGAGGCAGGGTTTCCCTCTGTCACTCAGGCTTAAGTGCAGTGGTGTGATTATAGCTTACTGTAATCTCGAACTACTGGGGTCAAGTGATTCTCCTGTCTCAGCCTCTTGAGTAGCTAGGACTACAGGTGTATGCCACCTGGCTAATTTTTAAAATTTTTTGTAGAGATGGGATCTTGCTACATTGCCTAGACTGGTCTCAAACTCTTGGCCTCAAGTGATCCTCCCACCTTGGCTTCCCAAAGTGTTGGGTTTACAGCCCTGAGGCACTGCACCCAGCCTTTTTGCACATTTTTTATTTTGGGTTATTTTTTAAATTTTAATAGTTCTTTATATAGTCTAGACACAAGTCACATCAGATACAAAATTTGCAAAATTTTCCTCCTTTCCTGTGGTTTGTCTTTTTCCTTTATTTATGGCATCTTTTGAAACAAAAAGTTTTAATTTTGCTAATGTTTGGTTTATCTATTTTTATTTCGTTGCTTATGCTTTTGGTGTCATATCTAAGACTCTATTACCTAATTCAAGATCATTAAGAGTTTTATTAATAGCTCATAAGTCTAGGTCTTTGGTCCATTTTGAGTTAATTTTTGTATATGGTGTGAGGTAAAGGGTCCAACTGCGTTCTTTTGCATGTGAATATTCAGTTGAAGACTACTCTTTTTCCATTGACTGCTCTTGACACGTTTGCTCAAGATCTACTGACCATATATGTGAAGGTTTATTTTTGGACTGTCAATTTTATTCCAAAACAACTGGAGGATGTGAGGATGGCCAAATGATCTAAGATGCCAGATCTCAAACAACTGGAATTATTGACTACGTACGTTATTATGTTCCAGGCATGAATTCATTTACTCCTCACAGTAACTGTGAAGTGGGCGCTATTCTTAGTCCTATTTGATCAATGAAGTAGTGGAGATACAGAGTGATTTGCCCAATGGCATATACCTTGTAAGTGGCAGAGCCAGGGTAAAACTTTATAGGCTGTCTGATTTGAGAGAGAGAGCCTGAGCTCTTAACCATGCATGCTGTAAATAAAAGTTAGAAATCAGAATTTTAGAATTCCACTGAAGAGCTGATTTTAAGCAAAAGGGGTGGGAGTCCAAATGGCCACTAATGGCTGAAAAAGCACAACAGGGCAGGGGGCTCCACGAGCTTGCTTTCTATCGAGTAGCAGAAACGAACCTGCCTTCCTTAATTGAAACCCCTCCACCCCCAAGTTGAAAAGTGGCACCGGCTCTAAGTCAAAGGATGGCTTCTTGGGTTCCTGGGGCAGTGCAGACTCCAGCGAGCGGCGGCCGCTCCCACAGTTGTTCAGCCCTCAGGCCCTACCCCAGCCTAACGCAGCTCTCCACCAGGAACCGGCGGAGTGGGAAAGCAGTTGGCGCTCTCGCGGGAGGCTTCCTGGGATGTGGAAACTCTCGCGGGAAGATGCGTCGTTGCCTCGGTAACCGCGTGGCGATCGGGAAAGATGGCTGAGCGCAACCGTGGTCTGAGGGTCAGTTCAACTCCAGACTCCTGGGTAGCGACTGGGTTCTAGGCGGCTGAGGACGCCGAACCTCCTTTAACTTCAGGTCTAAAAGTCTCTGCCTCTTTTACAGAGACGCAGCGTCCCGGGGACTCCGCTCCCGCCACGCGTTCAGAAGTCCGTTACGCCTCGGCCGGACCTCCTCGCCAAGGAGGAAGAATATAAGTAAGGAATTCAGCGGTTGAGCGTTTCCTTCTTTCTTTCGTCTAAATGAGGCTGCTTATAACTACTTTTCCTAGAGCCTGGCTGGATCTTCGGGGCACTCACTGTCCAGCATTCCTTTCCCATCATTCCAGTCATCTGCCCTCTGTCTTTTCTCTTTCACCTGAGTAGCGCGCCCGAGTCTTAGAAGATATTTGAAGGGGGCGAAACTTTAGCCCAAGCAAACATGTTCGTCGACAAATTGATACTGTCGGGAATGATTTGGGTAGCTGGAATAGTTCAGGTTCTAGTTTAGCTTAATTTCTAGTTGCGCTTAATTGCAATTTCGTTGGAGTTTACGTTATGCAAATTTCCTTTATGTTTGGTTTCTAGATTGAAAGCTTGTTTCTCACTGCAACCGAATTACCGTTCGCAACCTCATTTGGTGGCAGTGAGAATTTCCCTTCTTCGTGTGTTCTCAGTGTAATTAAAACTATCATCACAACACGTGCTTTCGTTCTTGGCCCATTTCACTCCTTATTCCCCAATTTCCACCCAGCAGCCAGAATAATCTTTTAATTTGATTATGTCATTCCTTTGCTTAAAACTCTACAGTAGTTTTCTGTTGTGCTTCAAAAGCTCTGACACATCTGGCTCCTGCCTACTCTTTTATTTGATCTCGTGCCCTCTCTGTTTTGCCAAAACTCTCCAGCCTCAGTGGCCTTTTAGTTTCTAAAACTTTTTCCTTGAGGGCAATCACACATGTCTTCTATCTATAATGCCAATTGGTCTTCCTTAACCATGCTAAGTAGGCTCCCCTGTTGTTCTTTTTCATTCTTATTGATTTTTCTTTTTAAATGGCATAATTTGTTACGATACATTTATTTGTGAGTTTACTTTTTGTCTGTCTCCTCCACAAGGGCAGAGACCACGTTTGCCATCGTATATACATACCTCTTACAAAAAAAGTATATTTTAACACTCCTTTTCTTTTTAATATAAAGTAACTAATTTGAAATTGGAAAACAGTCTGGCAGTTCAGTTAAACATAGGGTTACCATATGATCTATATTTAAAATTAAAGCATATTTAAAATTAAAACTGAAGTGTGCTGTTTTTAGATCAAGTACACAAGCCAATTTATCACAGCAAGTAAGAAGGTAATAATCCTCTTCTCTGATCAAATTATCCCAGTTCGAAAGTGTACTTACTCAGCTTACTCTGTTGTCCATACAAGTTCTGTATCAGCTGTGCCTGAACCAAACCGATTATCCTCATTACTATTAACCCAAGTGGTATTCCTGCATTGCTTAGGTTAATTTGTTTAATTATTTGACAGTATATTTTGTACCTGGCTCTGGTGTGTTGTTGTGTTGTCAAAACTACAAGAGGGTTTCGGTCTAGGTCTAATTGCTCATTGCACAAAGATCCAATTATTGAGACAAGGAGGATTGCCAAGGATGAAAGGAATTTTTAATATGAGAGCAGCTGCCTCAAATCTGTCTCTCAGACTAAGGGAGTTCATGGGCTTTTAAAGGAGGGGCCACGTGCCTTGGGGCAAGTCCTGTGTATTGGGAGCAGATTGTTGGGGATGGTGAGTCATCAGGAAGTCTGCCCTGGGGCCTTCAGAATCTCAGACTTCGTCTTGCAGAAAATCCACTATTTCTGGGAAACAACTCAAAAGGTCAGGTAGTTAGTTAAGGGAGAGGATTATAAATTGGGGTCATTGACATTTGTTCAGTGGCCTCCCCACCCCCCTTACAGTTGGGGATATAGTCCTGCTTAAAGTGAGATATCTACAGTAACTATTCTATTCTAGCAGGAGTTGTTTTATGGTAATGGTAGCCAATTGTTACTTGTTCTGTTATTTGTACACTGAGGTGTGCAAATCTGAGACTTATGAACAGAGTAACTCCTTGGCTCTGCTTAAATCTAGTAGAGCACTCTGTACCTTGCAGAAGAGTAAAATGTCTGGCCATCCTTATAAGCAAGATTATGAGTTTATAATTGAGTATACTATCAATTTTACCACCTGTTGTTTTAGTATTAAACATATCGGGATATCTCTTCAATAGATAGAACACAGTACTTCCCAGGGACCTCAATCCAGAATCTTCTGCAATTCAACTCCTGTCAGAGAGTTGGAGGAAATAATCACTATTTGAGAGGGTAGACTAAGGAAGATGCTGATCACCCAAGTGGTTTTCCAAGCTTTAGGACTGTATTATAAAACCGGAGAGCTAAACAATAAAATTATATCATAAATGGTGGGCAAGCCTCCCCATAAAACCCAATTACATTGGATTTATAGATTAATTAGCAAAGAACTGACATCTTTATGCTATTGAATCTTAGCTTCCACAAATATGCTATATCTCTAGTTACACAGCTTTTTTTTTCTTTTTTTGGTCCTTTAATATTTTATCACTTCGCTACATGAAAGTTTTACATATATATTTTTTTCAAGGTGTGGAATAGTTTTTGTTGCTATGACTGGCCTTTTTGTGATTATATTTTCTAATTGGTTGTATGTAGGAACATTATTGATTTTTACATGTTGATGTTACACATCTATATTTCCCAACCAGGTTGCATTGCCTGCTGCACAGAGAAGAGCCAATACACTGAGACAGTTGGGGTTGCTCTGAAAATTTGGGAGAAAGGGTTTTTAAAGACAGTTTGGTGGGCAAAAGGCTAGGCAATTGGGTTTGCTAATTGTCTAGGTTTGGGAAGAACCATGGGGGTGTAGAAATTGTCTTTTTTGTTGAGTTGATTCTTGGGTGGGGGTCACAATACCAGTTGAATCAGTTCCTTAGTATGGGCCATTAATTTGGGTAGGTCATCCTTTCCACCAGAATGCAGGGCCAGGAAGGTATCTCAGAAACTAGCCTTAGGTTTCATAAGAGTGATGTTATCTATGGGTAAACTTAAGAATCTTTATTACGATCAGCTATGTGACTCCTGAGTAGGAATATAGGAAAGCAAACAAGGGGACAGTGGCTGGTCATTATTATTATTTTTAGCTATGCCTTTGCCTTTGTTTAGGCCTTTACCACTGTTCTCACCTTGCACCCTTTTATTAATTTGTAAAGGGCAGTTTCGATATGGATCTCCAGCCCTCATGAACTCTTATTCATTTTGTATTCCCTTGGATTTTTGATGAAGGCAGTCACATTATATGCAAATTCTGATAGTTTTGTCCCTTTATAATTCTTGTGCATCGTCTTTTTTTCTGTTTAGGATCTGTGGTACAGTATGGAATAGAAAAGGGGATGGTGAGCTTTCTTATCTTGATTATAATTTTGAGGAGCCAGTTTTTAATAATTTATCACTACATTTGAGGTTTGCTCCAAGGTTTCAGTATATTTCCTTTTATCAGGTTTAAAGTTGTTTTCCTTAATTCCTTATTTGAATGAATGTTAAGTCTCTCAAAGTCCCCCTCAGATTTTAGTCTGAAATGTCGATTCTTAGTGTGCTCATGGCTAAAGAATGACCAGACACACCAAAGCAAGGCAAGCATGAAGATGAGGTTTATTGAGGAGAGAAAAGTAGGATTATAGGGCAAGAGCAAGATATAGGTTTACAGATCATGATACATATGCCATAGATGTTGACTGGACTCATTAGCACAGCAAAGGGAGAGCAAAAGAAAGGGTGCAAAAACAGGGACTTGATTGTGGTCTGCATCTTGTTTTATAGTGCTCAGATTGGGACCTCCCTGGTGCTGGTGGCTCAGACATCACCATGGAACCATGGAACCACTTTGATTGGACAGTTGGGAGTTGCAGTACTACACACGAGGGTTGTTCTGGGTCAATTTCTGGACTCTATGGTACCTATGCGGCTTGGCCTGTGGACTAGAGAGTCCTCAGCATTCTTTTGCAGCTGGTATGCTGAGTTATGATTGGTTGATTCATAGGGTATTCCCTCCTCCCCAGGTATGGCAGTCACTGGGAGAGAGTTAGGGTGGGACAGGACCAAATGAGGGCCTGGGGCCTACCCTCATCCTTCTTCCCTAGTGGGGTAATTGCACTAAGGCAACAGCACCCACTTTTGTCCCTAGGAGACCCAGAATCCCTCGCTATCTACCTAACACCCCTCCCCCCCATTAGCTAATGATATGTTCCCCCCTCCTTTAATGTTTTAACATACTGAACTACAAAGGCAGATTTCTTGTTTTCCTTTAAAGACTGCTGGATTTGATTGCTATAATTTTATGTCAGTTTTTGCCTCAGAACAAAAGTGAGATTGGTGTTATGCTTTTTTTCTAGTTCTTTTCCTTTCTGATTTTGATATAAAAATTATCCTACCTATATGAAATAAGCTGAATAATTTTCTTTTTTTGTTTGTTCTTGGAAGCTTTTTATAATTACAGAATCTGAGTCTAGTGTTTTTTAGTCAAGGAAATTCCTTTTATCTATGAATTTAGTCTCTAATGATTATTCATCTATTTAGATGTACTATTGGTCCTAGAATAATTTTTGTTTATTGATAGTTTTCTAGAAAAGTGTTCATTTCATGTATGTTTTAAAATGTATTAGCATAAATTAATTGTATGCTCTCGATGTTTTAAATCTTGACTGTATCTGTAACTATATACATCCCTTCTTTTGGAGGTTTTCCAATATTTGTCTTTGTCTTCTCTTTTTCTATCAAACTTGCTGAAAGATTTATCTATTTTATTGGTCTTTCCAGAGAACTAGATTTGATTTTCTTGCTAATCTTTGCTATTTTAAAAATTTCATTAGTTTTTATAGAAAGAAAGAGATAGAAATGATCTCTTCTAATTGTGGTGGATTTATTTTTTTAGTCTCTTCACCTCATTTATTTTGTTTTTCTTATTTTTATATAAATTTGTCTATACATTTCTCTCCAACTATAGCATAACTGTATTCCAGGATCTGTTTTGAAATGTGTTTCTTTTGTGGTTATTTAGTTTTAAATATTTTATGATTTTCATAGTGATTACTTAGGAGTGTGTTTTTTAATTTCCAAGCATATAGGATTATTTGTTTGCTGGTTTGTTTTGTTTTAATTTGTAAATTTATTTTTAACTGCACTATGGTCAGAGAATTAATGAGATGTGGATTTTTAAAATTGTATTGAGACTTATTTGTGGCCTAGTACATGTTCAGTTTTTGTAAATGTTCTGTGATCTTTGACAGAAAGTGTATTATTAATATCTGTTGGCTAATCTGTTAGATTAAGCTAATTAAATTTGTTCATAATATCAGTATCCTCACCATGTTTTTCATGCTAGCTTTTTTAGTTTCTGTTAGAAGTGTATTAAAATCATCAATTACAATTATAGTTTAAAAATTTCTACATATATTTGTGGCTGTTTTTGTTTAGGGCTATATTATTTGATTTAAATCTTTCTGTTTCATTTCATTATTATGTATTGTCTGTTATCCTTTTTCATCCCTTTATTTTCAAACTCTATGTCATTTAGCCTTAAAAGCATTTCTTTTATAACCAGCCTGGTAATTTCTGCCTTCTTGTAAGTGAATTTAATTTATTTACATTACTTTAAGTTGTCTTATTTTTTGTGTTTTCTACTGGCTGTGTCTTTGTTTGGTTCTTGTGTGTCTGCTGTTGGATTGGATGAATTTTCACTGGCTTTGTTTTACTGAGTTGGAAAGAATTTAGAATGTTTTAAGTTGGTTTTCCTCTGTCTTTCAAATGAGATACTATTTTTCTTTTTTGTTTTAAATTTACCCACAGCCAGTTAATCATCAGTGTTATTTTTATAGTCTGTGCTAATTTAGATTTATCATGTTTCTGATATCTTCATTATTCTGTTTTTCCAGGTTCAGTTTCTTCCTTTCTAAAGTGTAGACTTACACTTAAGACTGAGTCTTAAACTCTCCAGACTTTTCTGAAAATTTTGTTACTTTGCACTTATTCTCTAATGACAGTTTATCTGAATGTAGAATTCTAGATGGTCAGTTTTAAGCCCATTAAAGATACTCTTTCATTGTCTGTTGATATCTAGAGATGTTAATGAGACATCTGTTGTCAGCTTTTTAAATAATCATTCTGGTAGACTATTTTTCTCTTTCTTTTAAAATAATGATTTGGTAGTTTAAAGAATATTCCCTTAATCTTTAAAATTCTGCAGTTTTACTATGATGTGTACAGATGTGGATTTATTTTCTTTATTCCGTTTGAGATCCATGTCTTTCTGTACCTCCTTATAGGTGATTTCGTCATATCTATCTTCCAATACATTCATTCCCTCTTCAGTCCATTCTGTTGTTCAATATATCCATTGAATTTTTAATTTCAGTGACTATGTTTTTCATTTATGTACTTTCTAATTGGTTCTTTTTCAAATTCAGTGCTCTTTTGTAATAATATTTGGGTCTTGCCTAATGTTTTCTATTCTTGCTTTTTTTCCAAAATAAAATGCTAATTTAAAAATCTTTTTTAGATTTTTATGTTATCTCTAGTTCTTATGGTACAGATTTTTCCTTTCTCACATCTGCTGATTCTCTTTGCTTTCTGAGGGAGTCCCATATATTCTAGATGGTAAATATCCTTATAGGATGGTTCCAAATTTACCTTTACTAGCTTAGAGTTTTCATTGGTTCCGGGCCAGCTTTCTTCATGTTAAAGTTTTGGCATAGTGTCTCTGTACCATCTGGATAGATGAATTTGGATTTCACTCTAATGTGTTCCCGTTGCTCACAAGAGAATCTTTTCCACCCATGGCTGTAGCTTTGTTTTTGCTCACCTATGGTTATGGGCAGAGTTTTTGTACCCTGCGTTTCACAGGTGTACACCTTCATGACTCACATGTGCATCAGCTTCTAGCTTTTAAGCTATTTTGGCTTCTTTTCCTGTTTACTATTCTCATTTTGAATTGCTGCTTTATTCTTAGTACAAGGGCATTTCCCTTGCCTGAGTTTGAGCTTAGCAATATTTCCTTTATTACATTTTATCTGGCATTTCTGTGGATTTAGAAAAGAATAGTCTTCTTGGTCATCTGAGCCTACTGTATTGATTAGAAACTTGTATTAAAGTCCTCATGATTCCTGTTAGGGAAATTTGAAAAATCAGGTAATGGCATCTTAAAATGCAACTTTAAGTCTGTCTTAAACATTTTTCTTTTGACCAACTAATCCTAAAGTTAAGATATTAAGACGTTTTAAGAAAGGATATGATACTGCTCCTCCTTTTTTCTTGGGGTTGGGGATTGTAAGTGGTTTGTGTTACTTTGAATCACATAACTAAGAAAAACAAGATCTCATTTTTTAAATTCCTCAACATATTTTCTTAATATAACTTCAAAAGATCCTATTAATAGATTGCCTAGAAATGTGACATTTCAATTGGAGAAAAAAGGTATATGCTTTCGAAAATGTTTATTATAGTGTTAACCTTTGAAAGTGAAAAGGGGACTTGAACTAACAATAATGATGGAGTTCAGTACATTATGTTAACTGTAATTCATTAGAATATTGTGTAGCTGTTTAAGCTGCTAATTATAAAGATGTGAAAAACATATTCCTTCTATATTGCTGTGGGAAAACAGTACAAAATTGTGTATATGCTATAGATGAAAATTGGAAGGGAATATTAAAAATAAAAATGGTTGGATGATGGTGGTAGGATTATGAGCAATTTTTCCTTTAAAAACAATTACCTTCAGTGATACTGTCATTCTTGCAGTCTTGATGGGACCAAGTAAATAGTATTCCTGTTGTTTGCTAGATTCCAAATAGGATGAACAATTATAATCTTAAAAAAAGAGTGACAGGTGGAAGTCAAAATAGTCACCTTTATTTCTGATGAAGCTGATATTGAAGTGTGTAGCCGAGGTGTGAGCCACATTGTGTCTGTCACCAAACCCCAGATTAGGCTCCTCAATCACAGGTCTCCTACTTTCCCTGCCCCCTTCTGCCCTCAGAGCAGTAGCTATCTCTGGAGAAGGAAGGGTTAGAACTGATATTCTTTGTAGGTAGGCTAATTCCAAGAAGACAACTAGTGGAACAGAGTTGAACTCACACAGCTTATTCTTCCTAAATTTATTAGTCACTTCACCTGCAGTGAGTAAAGGGCCACAGAAAGGCTAGTACTTAGTGTTTGAGTTCCTACCACAGGAAGGAAGAATTATGGGGATTTGGGGATAAGTTCCAATGATTCTGTTCATTTCAGAGTAAGAATGTCATTTGTATGTTTTGGCATTTGTTGGTTAGGTCACTTGCTAAAGTGTAATTGCTGAGGTTTAATTTTTTAATTTTTGTTAGGGTCTTCAGTATATCCCAATCATTAACTTATTTTCTGTGTTTAGGCGTTTAAATGCAGAATTGGAAGCAAAAACAGCTGACCTGGTTCGACAAGCTGATGAAGTAATAGTAAGTTACTGTACAATTATTAAACATTTCATGTAAGTGCTAACTTAACTTTTTAATTTGATTGATGACATATATTAAAAAAGGATCCAATGCATAAGTGTTCAGCTCCATGAATTATCACAAATTGAACATGAATATATATGCATAGGTATATATATGGTTTTGAATAAAAGATAACAATCATCACTAATATTCAGATAATTTATTTCTTAAATTCTACAGTTGGATGTTACTCAAATTCTTAGAGCTAGATTAAAATAATATTTATAGTCAGGAAAAATGTGAGGTTTTATTACCAGATAATGTATCAAAGCATACCATTCCGCATTTTAGTACCGAATTGGGTATTCCCACTTTAAGCATCCCTTCTTAAGCATCAGCATTTCCATTATTAATTGATAGGATAGAGTAGCCCTCCTTAGAGGAATAAAGAGTCTGTTTTCTTTTTTTTTATTGTTTCTTTTCTTTCTTTCTTTTTTTTTTTTTTTTACTCCTGGGAGATTCATTGCAAAAAGGAGTCTGCTTTCAAACTGTTTCCAGTTTTTACCCTAATTTAATTATAATTTTTCCTTTCAATCTTCCCTACCCCCAAAAATGGACTTCATAGAGGCAGGGAAGGAAATCTAAGCAATATTTTAATACCTTACACAAATCCATAATTATTTGTTAGTTTATGGATAAGAAATGTATCATATATAACCTTTCAAGTAATATATGAAGATAATGGTTACAGATGTGCCAGTTGCATTTGTAATTAAATATTTTACTAAAAATAAATATTTTTCTATCTTTTAGTTTTTGGCAGTGTCTAAAAGGCAGGAAACTACTTGTACAAAAAAATCCCACATTATAGTAGAATGAGAGATCTGTTATGTATTCTGCTCAAAGAATCCCCTAAAAACACCTTTTTCCCCACCAAAAAATAACAGAGTAGAAAACTGGGAAGGGCTAGGAAAGGGAAGGGGGCATTCCCACCTCACCTCTGCAGAAGCTAATTGAATGTAACTTTTGCCTTATTGAATTTTTGTTTACTATCATTTCTTGATATATCTTTGTTGAAAGCTTTTAATCCTGATACTTCATGTTTAGCATCTTCTTGGTCTTCTTGACACTGAAGTTTTACCTGATTTGAGACAAGTTTTTCTACTCATTAAAAAGATTTATTTTTTCATTTCTTGTGCCTCTGTCTGATTTCCATTGCATGCTTCAAGGATGGAAGACTCTCAGGTAGGGAGGAAGCAGGAATTGGAAATATTATATAAAGACCTTGAAACTCTTACAGTTTTCCCTTAGAATTGGCTTTCTTAAGTCAGAACAAGTGAAAGGTGAAACTGTAATGCTATAGACCTATTTTCATACCAGAGCATTCAGAATTCTGTGCTTTGGTATCATAGATGCTGTGGACAACTCTGACATGATTAATGATCAGAGAGGCACTTGAATATATCCTGACTTTGTCGGTTTTTTCTGTTATATATGACTTATCTTTACTCATTTAACTATAGAGAGATCAGCAAGAAGTACGATCTAGGCCTATTTCCACACAAATTAAATCATATGAAGAGGAAGATGATTACAACTTAAGGTCAGTGACTTGAATTCTCAAATATAATTGATTTTTTCTAAGGATGTGTGTGGATCTTTTACTATATAAAATATTTTTGCATGCAAATGTTGAAAATATTATTTGAAGAATAATGTAGTATATAAAATAATAATTGGGGGCTTATACCAGTGAGACACAATGCAAGCTCTATATCCACTTTATCTCATGTAATTCTCACAGTATTATTTTGAAATAAATATTGTCCTCATTTAAAAAACTTTAGAGAAGAAACATGAAAAGTATAGGATCTGTGTGAATAAAACTATAAAATCTTACTGTAGCAGAGGCAATGTTGATCACCAAACATTCTAAGTCTCTTGCAGTTGTCAATAGGGTATGAACAAAATCCCAATCCAACCCGAAACAGGCAAGAGTTGGGGTGTGAACCTCCAGCTGACTTTCCCTGCCACAAATATCAGTGAAATTCCAATTGGTAAAACCTCCCAGCCTGGTCTCTGGGTGACCATATGAAACAAGTGTAAAAAAGAGCTCTCTCTCCATCTTCACTGCCATATTGACTGTGTTAAGCCACTGAGATTTTGGGGTTAATATCCTAGGCTATTATAGAAATCAGTATTATGAATGGAATGCTGCATAGCAAAAACCTAAAGTGTGACTTTAGCCTAGCAGTTAGATGGTAGCCAACAAGGAAACTGATAATGGTGGCTGAAAAGATAGAGGATTAATGTTATGTAGAGGCAATGAATTTGGTGAAACTGTCATCTGTGGTAAATTGGGAGGCAGAACAAGTATCTAATGAACTTATACTCTAGTCTAGGGGAACAGGTTGGAACACAGAATATTAACAGTACATGCCGTTAAAAAGACAAGTTTGGGAAAGAATTGGCTGGTTTGCAAGTATTAATAAAAGGGAATACCTAATTATCTCATTCAAAGTCATGAAGATTTACATCTATGATTTCTTGGAAGACCTGTGTAGTTTTAACTCTTGCATTCAGGTCTTTGATCTGTTTTGAGTTCATTTTTGTGTATGGTATGAGTTAAGGATCAACCTCTATTCATTCGCACATGGATGTCCAGTTGTCTGGGCACTTTTGTCAAAAATCAGTTGACCATAGACATATGGTTTTATTTTTAAACTCTCATTTCTATTCCATTGATCTATATAGCTATTCTTATGCCAGTACTATACTGTCTTGATGGTAGAATTGTAGAATCAGCTGCTTTTAGACTTCACGAATTACAAGATAAAATTGAGAAAATCTTTGAGGAACAAAAACCTATTAAAACTCAACCTTAAGGTAAAGATTGGACTAAATATGTGGCCTTCACATATTGATAATCTTTCCAGTGGATTAAGGTTCCTTAGGGCAAGGATCAGATTAAATGGCACATAGTAAACTTTTCAGTTGGATAAAATGTCTCACGGCAAATATGTAACTAAAGGTACAGTCTCTCATCAGAAGCTTGACAACTTCAAAGTAACCAATTTTTTAAACTGAGAAAGAGGGAGTCAGGGTAAGGTAAGAAAATATAGTAAAGAATTACAGTCTTGAAAGAACTGTGGGTGTGGTAATGGCACTGAGAACTGGCTGAAATTAAATAGGTAAGGAAATCACTAGTTTTTGAGAATTATGTCAACAAAGAAACTTTAAGAGTGGACAATACTTAGATAATATTAAATACAATTTAAAGAACTACTAGAAGTACCTCTGGAAGGAAAAAAAGGCTTTCAAAATATCTTAAAATTACAAAGACTAAAGAATCATTCTCACATATGACATGAAACTGTTTCCAAATATTATACACATTTTAAGTGTCCTCTTTAATCTCCCTCATTTTAAATTAATGTTTGCCATTTCCTCAGTACCTTTTCTGCATCTTTTATTCGCACACCCCAATATACTCCTTGTTTTAAGCTACAAACATTTTGAAAACATTGTGTATAGCAATGAATTGCATGTTAGATGTGTTCATTCATTCAACGAATAGTGCCAATTTAAGAGCTTATGTGTCAAGTACTATGCCAAGCACTACGCATAGTGCAGTGAACAAAGCAGATATGATTTCTACCCTTATAGATTTGACAGTGTAATGGTGAAAATGGACACTGACCAAGTATTTCTATACATTAGAAGAATGACAACATTGAGTGTGCTCACCATAAAAAGCCCTGTGGTGAATCATTAGTAAAATGGATAATTGCTATGTATAGCTGATAATCACTCCTTATGATTTCCATTCATTGATATTTTTGTTACATTTTCCCACAAAAATATTGGCATTATAGTGTATCTTCTCAAAGGTGAATTATTTAACCAAAGCACTTTTCTTGTTAATGATACTCATTCAAAATAAATTAATGTGTAGATAACTAGAATTATAGTATAGTCATCTTGATAGTTGTATATTTTCCCTTTCAAATATAATTACTGTTGAATTTCATTGTCTCAAGTTAGTGCCATCTATTAATGTATAATGTTTATTTTTGGTCTGTAGAGGTCTATTATCATCTGAAGGCACAGTTCATCTTCATTCAGAAACTAAGGTATGAAATCAAACTTTCTGTGAATGCTATTACATTCTGTAGAATTTAGGTTGTTTTTTAGACTTTTTCTTAGACAAAAGAGAGAGGAGATATGACTCAATAGAAATAGAATATAAACCTTGATACTCAGAAGGGCTGCATTCATGAAATGTTGCTCATAAAATAAATTGAATCCTTTTTTGTCTCATAATTTCACTGAAAAATTTGGAGATACAGTGGAAGAATTCTAAGGGAAATGAGTTTGTAACCTGAGGTTTTTCAGTTTTCTCTCTGAAGCTTAAATCTAGTAGAAAGAAGACCTGAAAAAGAAAGGTACTCATACAAAGAAGGTGATTTGAAAGGTTGGTTCATTCATTTAAATATTTATAGTGTAGAAATCACTCTTGCAGGTGCTGGGCATACTGGCTTCTATAAGTTTCCCACCCATAGAGATATAAGCCAAGGGAACTATATAACTGAAGGCCCGGGAAGGTCTGCCTAGAGAATAACTGGTTAGTGAGGAGAACTGAATTCTGTCAGATCATCCACATTTAACATTCCACTGGCTAGCTGAATATCCTTGAATCTTTGGGACTCATTTTCTTTATCCTCTACTGTCTTGGTCCTGCTGATATCTAGTCCTTTTTCCAGCTTTATAGTTCTGAGATTCCCGACATTACAATTTGAGTAATTCCATGAAAATAGCAAATCTTCTATGTAGCAAAATAGCAGTTTCTGTGTGTTAACAAAACTCATTTCCTTGGCAAATGATCAGACTCTAATCAATAGTTTCAATTATTTTCATGTAGCCAAAGACCAAAAACACTGCCCCAGTAAACAAGGTTCAAAATAAACTATACTCTGCAAATAAAGGAATGAAACCAAATTCAAGGTATAGTATAGTTTTAAAAATATTTCATTTTTTTTTTTTTTTAGTTTTATAATTCACAGTAGTATCATTCTTAATTATTAAGCTCTTTCTGTTAGATACTCAAAAACTAGAAGGCTAAATAGTCTTCTGGAGTGTTTAACAGAGTGCCATACGATTTTGTGTATATTTAAATATAGAATAGTTTGGCATGCTCTAAATAGGATTATATTATAATTCACGTTCTGTTGCTTTTGGTAAGAAAGAATTCAAGACTGTCCTTAGTATTATAAGCATTAAAATGGACCCAAGAGGCTCTCTAGGATAGGAGGCTTTCTAGAAAAGGAGGATTGATTGTCTTGCACTGACCGGCTTCTTAGTCTCAATAAGTTATTAAATTTATATGTCTGTTACTTACCCAAACTGGTAATTGCATTATAATTATAATTGTATAATAACAAAGATTGAAAAATCTTTGTTAAATCTTGTCTTTTAATTGTTTAAATAACTTTTGTTTAATAAAAGGAAGAAAAAAAGAATAAAGGGATAAGGAAAATATAGATTGAAGAGAAGAAAGAAGAACATACGCTGTATACATAATGTACATACATATATAACTGGAAAGGGTTATCTTGTTTTTAGACTTCAAATTTTCTTTTTAAAGAAAAGGTTGTTTTCCCAAACAGAATTCTGAAGCCTTTGCTTATGTTTTAAATATAAGTTTGGCTTTCAGAACCATAAACTTATTGATGTGTTAGGTTTGGCGCATTCCTCAGTGCCTTTAGGATTGAGTTTTATTTCACATTTCTTCCCCTATTTCGTTAAAAAAAAATCACATCCAACTTTTTGGTTAACTTTGATCCTGCTTAGCATTTTTTTTTTTTTTTTTTTTTTGAGACAGAGTTTTGCTCTGTCACTCTGGCTAGAGTGCAGTGGCATCATCATAGCTCAGTGCAATCTCAAACTCCTGGGCTCAAGCAATCCTCCTTCCTCAGCCTCCCAAGTAGCTGGGACTACAGGCACCATACCTGGCTAATTTTTTCTGATTTTGGTACAGATGGGTTTCCCCCCCTTGCTCAGGCTGGTTAGAATGTATTTCTTTAAGTGGGAAAAAAATGTTGAGTTTGTTTGAGCTAATAACTATTCACTATATAATTCTTTCCCAGAGGTATTATTCTTTGACATTTGTAGAATTATGGTCAATTTGTACAGTTCTCCAGAGGCATGTAAAATTAAAAGCTACAGGATGGATTTGACCTAGAAGGCCAAGTTCAGTACTCTTAGTTTTGGTATCACTTATTTGGAGGCAAGATGTAGACCACCTGGCTTCATAAAGCCTGTGGTTGTGTGATTCATAAAGACTAGAAGTCTATTAAGGCTCTTGTAACCCTTGAAAATATCAATTATAGATTTCATCATAAATTAAAAATTTATAACAGCCTCTTGTAATATAGTCCTTGAAAGTATCAGTTGTAGATTTCATCATAAATCTAAACTTATAGTAATTTTGATCTGCTTTTGTTGTTTAGGTAAAAGCTGTATCTCCTTTCTACCTTTCTGTTTTGTTTATATTTATATATACATATAGACATACGTATCTATTTAATCTTTATTTTTTAGTGTTAAATCCAAATACTCTGATGTAGAAACTGCTAATGATGTTGCCATTCCGGAGGATCTCTCAGACTTTTCTCTTGCAAAAACAATAAGCAAAATTGAAGGGCAGCTGGAGGAAGAAGGCTTACCTGAATATACAGATGATGATATTTTCTCTGGGGTTAGTAATGACATTGGAACAGGTAGGTTTTCTTTTGCTTGTTATTTTTATCTTTACATCACAATTACTTAGAAAAAGAGACCTTGAAACTATTTCTTGCATTTAAAATAATATATTGTGATGTCTTGGGTTTGTTACAGAATAATCTAGTAAAACATGGTGGTAGGAGGAATGAGTGGGATTATGGATGAAATGAAATTGGCCATGAGTCAGTAATTATTAAAGGTGGATGGTGGGTAAGTGGGAGGTTCATTGAACTAGTCTCTCTACTTTTGTATATGTTTGATATTTTCCATTACAAAAAGTAAAATAAACACTGTATTGTATTGGTTTCATTGAATATGTTTCAACTAAAATTAAAATGCGCCATAGCTTATTATTAAAACATTAAAATAGAAAATGTTTCTATGAATTCCTTTCATTTACTATTAATATACTTTATTGCATGTTAGATCACATGTAAAAGGATAAATGAATTGTTGATGTAGCATCAGGTAAAATGATCAAATGAGTTTTTTCTAATGAATATAATTTTCCTTCTTAACTCATTCTCTCTGTATCACTAGAAAAATAATACTACTAAATTTAGATCATCTATTAGTCACCAGTAATGCCTCTAAAATTGTTGAATTTATGAGGAGCCGTCTATGCTGATGAAACAAAAATTAATACAATTGAGTATATATGAACTAATTAATGCTGAACTATAATACTATAGTTGTGACTATAGGAAAGCCACTTAGCCCCTCTGTAATGGCAGCTTCTTCATTTGAAAATTTAGCAGTTTACATGAGATAATCATAAAGTTTATCTTAATTCTCTGATTCTGTGAAAAATCATAACAATTTATATGTGTAATGATTATTGTGCCACATACTACTCGTAAGTGGAAAGCAATTTATATATACATTTGTTACCTTCAAGCTTTCTGAGGCTAGTTGTGGGGAGGGAAGGTAAGTGGAGCAGAAGTTACATTTACGTCTCTTTCAAGATGCTTTCAAGGACGTGATGGTCAGAAGTTGGCTGTTCCTCAGTAAACAGTCACCCACGGCCCGGTTATAATGTTCCTGTTCCCAGATATAGGGAACCAGGACAAACAAACTTTACCTTAAATGCTCCTTTTCTCTTACTACTAAATCACATCTCTGCCACTTTGCCTCCTTGTCTTCCATTTTTAGTATGTTCAGCTTAAGTATCTCCCCTTTTGGAAGAATTTTCTCTTATTCCAGATGATTGCTGGGAATAGTTGGGTTGTGTGCAAGAGAAAAAGATCAAGAAGTAGTTTGGGAGCATAGACCGCTTTGTATGATTAAAGCTGGTGTAGTGTGGGGAGAGGAGGTTAGTGCTGTGGGCCTCTGGACATGAGAGCACTCAGCTCTTTGAGTTAGAGTTGAGGTAGAGTTACTGAAGTTAAAGTTGGGGAGAGAAAGAAATGGTGAAAGTTATGGTCTCCCATTCTTTCTTCCTTTTTCCCCTAAGAGACCAATTACTGCCAACCTCACCTTTTTTAATTTGCCATTTCCCTTCCATCCTCTGCTTACCTGGAGTTACATGAGAGGCTGGAAGAAGAGTTGAGGCTGGAGAGATCTAGGTAGAGTTAGAGCCAACCACATAGTTCATCAGTTTCATGTAACACTGGGGCACTTCAAAGAGAAGCAAGAAGTTTGGACATACTTTGTGCTCTGCTTATCGCATGTGCATGGCTTAGTGGGATTTGTTCTAATGACTTTTCAGAGCAATTCAGAGTGTTTCTTTGAGATGACCTCCATAGGGCAAGCCTTGTTTTATAATATTCCTACTATGAAACATACTAGAGACTTTATATTTTTTAATGAATGAATGATAAGTATGTTCTATGTTCAGTTTTCACTTTATTTACTTTATGGGCCTATGAACATCGAAGATTTACTGCCAATGTTACTGAATAAAGAACTTCTGCTAGCAGTGAAGTACCAAAGATAGATTTTAATGAGGGTTTGTGTGAGAAAGCTTCAATAGTAAGATATTAGTATATTTCTTTGCTTCTGAGACTCATATACTACATTTTAACTTCTTAGAAATTGGGATGCATGTTACAGTCAGTTGTATTTTATAATCACAATGGCTGTGCTTGAAATTGAGCTTTGCTGGAGAGGATTTGTGTTTGTTTCTGCCAAACACTTGTGGACATTACTGACCTAGACCACTTTAAATTCTCTGTTTGATGTATTTTGGACCACCTTTGTTAGTATGCATTCTGTCTGCAAATTTACGTGAGTACTGGCTTGTGGTTCAGAGTCTCAGGTGAGGGTCCCCCCCTTCTTTCTTTACTTAGTTCCAGTGTTGAGATGTGAATAGTTCCTGCCTGTTCCTTTCTGTTGAATGGATTTATTTCTCATTTATCTTTATGTTAGGAGCATTTAGTGTCTTTAGCGTCCCCTAACAGGGATCTCCTATTGACTCCCCATCCTGAGTGCTTATTTTCTTCATAAAATAATAGTGTCTTACAATTGATGACTTCTTAGATTCAGCAAAAGACAGTAATACAATTATCTAAATCCACAGAAGCACAGATCAGATTTCTAAAAGCCAAACTGCATGTTATGCAGGAGGAGTTGGATAATGTTGTTTGTGAATGCAATAAAAAGGTAAGTTTTTCAAAAGAAATTAAGCATTTCAAAAGAAATGCTCTAATATTCAAAGACATTTTAGAAACAATTTCAAATACATTTTTTGAATGGCTTTATTTAGATATAATTCATAGTTTTGAATTAATTTAAATTAAAAAATTATATAAATGCTGAACTTTATCCTGAAATGTTGAATTTTCACAGAGCTAAAGAATTGTAAATATTTGTTGCAGTTAGAATTCTCTATATTAGACTTACAAGTAAAGCTTATTAAATACACATAAATCATCTAACTTACATTTTTGAAGATGAAACGGTAAAGGTAAGTTTTCTTCATGAAATGTATATAACTATCTCATCAAAGAACATATGAAGCTTTTTGTCTTCTGCTTTGTTTTGATACCAAATCTTGTATATTTTTTCACATAATCTATAATTTTATAACTACAGGAAGATGAGATTCAGGATTTAAAGTCTCAAGTAAAAAATTTTGAAGAAGATTGTTTGAGACAGCAGCGAACAATTAATATGCAACAGTCTCAAATAGAAAAGTATAAAACTCTTTTTGAAGAAGCAAACAAAAAATGTGATGGATTACAGCAACAGTTATCTTCAATAGAAAGGGTAATTATTTTGTTATTTTTCCTAATTCAATTCCAAAGATAAGCTAAAGTTATTAAAATAACATATTTGTGTAGATAACATTTTTGGTTCAGCTATTTAGTATTTACTAAAAGCTCTTCCCCCTATATAGAAGAATATTTTTAAAACAGCTTTATTGAGATATAATTCACCCTTTCAAAGTGTACGATTCAGTGGCTTTTAGTAAATTCAGAGTCGTGCAATTATCACCATAACCAATTTAAGAATATTTTCATAACCGTAAAAGACACTTCATACCCTTTACCCACTATACCCCGATCCTCTTCTGCGAATCTCTTCTAGCCCTAGGCAACCACTAATCTATTGACTATCTGAATAAATTTGTCTATTCTGGAAATTTCATATGCATGGAATCATACAATATACGGTGTTTTGTGACTTTTAATTAACATAATACTATCAAGGTTCATTCATGTTGCAGCACCTGTCAGTACTTCATTTCCTTTTATTGGTAAGTAATAGTCTATTATATGGATATAACATTTAATTTATCCACTTACAAGTTGGTAGACATTTGGGTTGTTTCCACTGTTTGGCTGTTTTCAATATTGCTGCTATGAACATTCATGTACAAGTTTTTGTGTGGACATACGTTTTTATTTCTCTTGGTTATATACCCAGGAAGGGAATTGCTGGATCATACGGTAACTCTCTGTTTAATGTTTTAAGGAACTGTCAATTGTTTTGCAAACCAGCTGTACCATTTTACATTCCTACCAGCAGTGTGTGAGGCTTCCAGTTTCTCCACATCCTCACCAATACTTGCTAAATTATCTTTATGATTCTTACTGGCATGAAGTGGTTACTTCACTGTGGTTTTGATTTCCGTTTCCCTAATGACTAATAATATTGAGCATCTTTTCATGTGCTTATTGGCATTTGTATATCTTCTTTGGAGAAATGTCTATTCATATCCTTTAACTTTTTTTTTAAATTGGATTTTTAAAAAATTAAGTAATAGAGTTCTTTATGTATTCTAGATGGAAGTCCTTTGTCAGATGTATAAGGGCTGTCTGGAAAGTGTCCAGGCATGGATACAATGTATACATGAATACAATGGCTGGATACTTTCCAGATAGGCCTTATATGATTTGAAAATATTTCTCTCCCATTCAGTGATTTGTCTTTCACTTTCTTTATGGTATTCTTTGAGCTATAAAAGTTTTAAATTTTGATAAAGTCTGATTTATTTAATTTTTCTTTGGTTACATATGCTTTTGGTATCATATCTAAGGGAAGAATATATTTTATTTTTTAAATTGACAAATATACATATTCATGGGGTACATGGTGATGTTTTGAATACATATAATGTATGGTGATCAGATCAGGGTAATTAGCATATCTATCTATCTTAAACATTTATCATGTCTTTGTGTTGGGAACATTCAGTATCCTTCTTCTAGTTGTTTGAAACTATAGGGTGTCCCCAAAGTCCCTATACAAAGAAAACTTTTGTAAAATTTTGTAATGAATATTTTATAAAAAAAAAAAAGGTATATTTAGCTATAATTTGCCATTTTCCCTATGTATGGTGGTTGTTGGGACACCCTGTATATAATATATGATTGTTAACTATTGTCATCCTACAGTGGAATAGAACACTAGAACTTATTCCTCCTATCTAGCCATAATTTTGTATCCTTTAACAAATCTCTCCCTATCCCCCCTTCCCCCTACCTTTCCCAGCTGCTTGTATTCTGTCCTACATTTTACTTCTATGAGAACAACGTTTTTTACTTTCCACATATGACTGAGAACATGTGGTATTTAACTTTCTGTTCCTGGCTTATTTAACTTGACACAATGACCTCCAGTTCCATCCATATTGCTGCAAATGACAGGATTTCATTCTTTTTATGGCTGACTAGTATTCCATGATGTATATATATATATACACCACATTTTCTTTATTCTTCTGTTGTTGGACACCTAGGTTCATTTCCTATCTTGGCTATTAAGTGCGTCAGTAAACATGGGGTGCAGATGTCTCTCTGATATAGTGGTTTCCTTTCCTTTGGATAAATTCCCAGTAGTGGGATTGCTGGACCATATTTGTAGTTTTTTGAGGGACCTCCAAACTGTTCTCCATAGTGGCTGTACTAGTTTACATTCCTACCAACAATGCATGTGAGTTCCTTTTTCTCTGCATCCTCATCAGCATTTGTTATTTTTTGTTATTTTGATAATAGCCATGTTAACTGGGGTGAGGTGATACCTCATTATGGTTTTGATTTACATTTCCCTGATGATTAGTGATGAGCATTTTTTTCAGATATTTGTTGACCATTTGTATGTCTTTTGAGAAATGTCTATTCAGATCCTTTGCCCATTTTTTAATTGGATTGTTTTTTCTGTTGAGATATTTCAGTTCCTTGTATATTCTGGGTATTAATCCCCTATCAGATGAGTAGTTTATAAGTATTTTATCTCATTCTATAGGTTGTCTTTTCACTTTGTTAATTATCACTGTTGCTGTGCAGAGGTTTTTAGTTTGATATATTCCCATTTGTTTATTTTTGCTTTTTTTGCCTGTGTTTCGAGGTCTTATTCATAAAACCTTTTCCCAGACAAACGTCCTGAAGCATTTCCCCAATGCTTTCCCCAATGTTTTCTTCTAGTAGTTTCTTCATTCTTAAATCATTAGATTTAAGACTTTAACCCATTTTTATTTAATTTGTGTGTATGATGAGATATAGAGGTCTAGTTTCATTCTTCTGCATGTGGTTATGCAGTTTTCCCAGCACCATTTATTGAAGAGACTGTCCTTTCCCCAATATATGTTCTTGGCACCTTTGTCAAAAATGAGTTGACTGTAAGTGCATGGATTTATTTCCAGGTTATCTATGCAGTTCCATTGGTTTGTGTGTCTGTTTTTATGCCAGTACCATGCCATTTTGGTTATACAGACTTAGAGTATATTTTGGGGTCTGGTAGTGTGATAACTCCAGCTTTGTTCTTCTTGCTCAGGATTGCTTTGGCTATTGGGGTCATTTGTGGTTTCATACAAATTTTAGTATTATTTTTTCTATTTCTGTGACAATGTCATTAGTATTTTGATAGGGATTTCTTTGAATCTGTAGATTACTTTGGGTTGTATTGCCATTTTAACAATACTAATTCTTCCAATCCATGAGCATGAGATGTATTTTCATTTGTTTGTGTCCTCGTCAGTTTCTTTCATTAGTGTCTTTTAGTTTTCCTTGTAGAGGTCTTTTACCTCCTTGGTTAAATGTATTCCTAGGTATTTTATTTTTTGTAGATATTGTAAATGGGATTTCCTTCTCAATTTGTTTTTTCTGTATAGAAATGCTGATTTTATATATTAATTTTGTATCCTGTAACTTTACTGAATTCATTAATCAGTTCTAAGAGATTTTTTTGTAGAATCTTTAGGTTTTTCTGTATATGAGATCATGTTACCTGCAAACAGGGACAATATGACTTCTTCCTTTCCAATGTGGATGCCCTTTGTTTATTGCTCTTGCCTAATTGCTCTCACTAGGATTCCCAGTATTATGTTGAATAACAGTGGTGAGAGTGGGTACCCTTCTCTTGTTCCCGTTCTTAGAGAAAAAGTTTTCAGCTTTTCCTCATTCAGTAAGATATTAGCTGTGGGTTTGGCACATATGGCCTTTATTATGTTGAGGAACTTTCCTTCTGTACCTAATTTATTAAGAGTTATTTTTTTTCCATGAAGGAATGTTGATGTTTATCAAAAGCTTTTTCTGCATATATTGAGATGATCATATGGTTTTTTTGTCCTTCATTCTATTGATGTGATATATGACATTTATTGATTTGCATATGTTGAACCATCCTTGCATCCCTGGAATAAAGTGCATGATCAAGTGCATCCCACTTGATCATGATGCATTATCTTTATGATGTGTTGTTGGATTTGGTTGGTTAGTATTTTATTTAGGATTTTTACATCTATGTTCATCAGAGATACTGGCCTGTAGTTGTCTTTGTCTGATTTTAGTATCATGGTTATGTGGCCTTATAGAATGAGTTAGGAAGAATCCCTCTACAATTTTTTTTAAAATAGTTTGAGAAGAATTGGTATTAATTATTCTATAAAAGTTTTGTAGAATTCAGAGGTAAAGCCTTCTGGTCCTGGACTTTGTTGGGAGATTTTTTTATTACTTTTTCAGTTTCCTTACTTGTTATTGGTCTGCTCAGGTCTTCTATTTCTTCTTGGTTTAATCTTGGTAGGTTGTATGTGTCCAGGACTTTATCCATTTCCTCTAAGTTTTTAAATTTGTTGGCAATTAGTTGTTCATAGTAGTCTCTAATGATCCTTTGTATTTCTATGGTATCTATTGTGACGTCTCCTTTTTTCATTTCCAATTTTATTTATTTGGGTCTTCTCTCTCCTTTTCTTAGTCTAGCTAATGGTTTGTCAATTTTGTTTATCTTTTCAAAAAATCCACTTTTTGTTTTCATCATTTGTATTGTTTATTAGTCTCAATTTTGTATATTTCTGCTCTGATCTTTTTTTTTTTCCCTGTTAATTTTGGGTTTGGTTTACTTTTACTCTTCTAGTTCCTTGAGGTACATCATTAGGTTGTTTATCTGAAATCTTTCCAGTTTTCTAAATGTAGGCATTTATAGCTATAAACTTGCCTTAATACTGCTTCTTCTTTGTCCCTTGGGTATTGGTGTATTGTGTTTTTATTTTCATTTGCTTTAAGAAATTTTAAAATTTCATTGTTAATTACCTTCCTCACCCATTCATTCAGGAGCATGCTGTTTAATTTCCATGTGTTTGTATAATTTTGAATGTTTCTTTTATTATTGGTGTCTAGTTTTATTCCATTGTGGTGAGATAAGATACTTGATTTTGATTTTTAAAAATTTCTTGAGACTTGTTTTGTCTCCCAAAATATGGTCAAGCCTGGAGAATGTTCCATGTGCTGATGAAAAGAATGCATATTCTGCAGCTGTTGGGTGTAATGTTCTATAAATATGTTAGGTCCATTTTATCTATAGTGCAGTTTAATTCCAATGTTTCTTTGTTGATTTTCTGTCTAGATGATCCGTCCAATGTTGAGAGTGGGGTATTGAAGTCCCCAACTCTTATTGTATTGGAAGTCTATCTCCCCCTTTAGATCTATTAATATTTACTTTATATATTTGGGTGTTCCAGTGTTGGGTGCATATATATTTAGAATTGTTATACCCTTTTGCTGGATTGATCCCTTTATCATTACATAATGTCCTTCTCTTTTTATAGTTTTTGATGTAAAGTTTGTTTACTCCTCACTTTTGGATTCCATTTGTGTGGAATTATCTCTTTCCATCTGTATATGTCTTTTTAGGTGAGGTTAGTTTCTTGTGGGTAGCATATAGTTGGGTCTTGTATTATTTATCCATTCAGCCAGTTTATATCTTTTAAATGGGGAATTTAATCCATTTGCATCCAAAGTTATTGATAAGTGAGGACTTACTCCTGTCATTGTATTGATTGTTTTCTGGTTATTTTATATATCCTTTGTTCCTTACTTCCTCTCTTACTGTTTATTTTAAACTACCACTGTTGAGTGGTTTTCTGAAGTGATAAAGTTTCATTCTTTTCTCTTTCTACTTTGTGTATTGGCTCTACCAGTGAGTTTTATAGTTTTGCATGTTTTCATGGTGGTAGTTATTAATGTCATCTTTTCACTTCCAGATTTCAGACTCCTTTGAGCATTCTAAGGCTGGTGCGGTGGTGATGAATTCTTTCAGTGTTTACTAGTTTGGGAAAGACTTCATTTCTCCTTCATTTCTGAAGGGCGTAATATTCTTGACTGTTAGTTTTTTCTTCCAGTACTTTGAATATATCTTTCCATTCTTTCCTGGCCTGTAAGGTTTCTGCTGAGAAATCCACTGTTAATCTAATGGAATTCCCTCATGTGACTTGATACTTTTTTCTTGGTGCTTTTGTAAATCTTTCTTTGTCTTTGACTTTTGACAGTTTGGCTATGATGTGCCTTGGGGAGGACTTCATTGGGTTGAATCTATTTGGGATTCTTTGGGTTTCCTGGACCTGGATATCCATTTCTCTCCTGAAATTTGGGGAGTTTTCTGCTATGATTTCATTAAATATGTTTTCCTCACCTTTTCCCTTCTCTTCTCCTTCTGTAACACCCATAATATGAATACTTGTTTGCTTAATGATATCCCATAAATCCTGTAGGCTTCCTTCATCCTCTTTTATTCTTTTTTGTTGTTGTTCTGCCTGTGTTATTTAAAGAGACTAGTCTTCAAGTTGAAAAAATTCTTTCTTCTGCTTTGTCTCATCTATTGCTGAAGCTCTCAATTGTATTTTTTATTTCATTCATTGAATTCTTTAGCTCTAGGATTTCTATTTGGTTCTTTTTTTAGAATATCTGTCTGTCTTAAATTTCTCATTCAAATCATGAATTGTTTTCCTGATTTCTTTGAATTGTCTATCTGTATTTTCTTGTATCTCACTGAGTTTCCTTAAGATCATTATTTTGAATTCTTTTTCTAGCATTTAATATATTTTCTTATCATTGGGGTATGGTACTGGAGAATTATTGTTTTCCTTTGAAGGTGACATGTTTCTTTGCTTTTCATGGTTGATACGGCCTCTTCTGCTCAGGGGAGGGCATACAGAAGTTTCACTGGCTCAAGGGCAGGTTCACCCTGGGCGAGACTGCTATACTGTTCCTCTGGCTGGAAGTGAAGGTGAGGGGAGTTGGTTTCCCTGTTGTGCAGAACCAGCATCACAACTGATCCTGGGCCCTCGAGCCTCTGGGCAACCGCCCTGTGCCCACAAACAGCGCTTAAGAAACAGCTCCATGGGTTGCCTATGGCAGAAACTCCCCCAGGCCAGCCAAGCAGCTGTGCTCCCATGCCTCAGGAATAAGATACATCTTCACAGGATGCCCCAGGCCAGCCAAGCAGCTATACACCTGTGTCCTGGGCCCAAGAAAGGACTGTGGTAAGGCCAGCTGAGCAGCTGTGCACCTATATCCCAAGCGTGAGAAGCAGCCCTGTGGGCCAAGACTGGCAGACATACCCCCATACTGGGGTTGTGATGTTCAGCCACAGGATAGGCTTGGTGGAATGAAGATGGAGCCCAGTGCTAGAGAGGTGCATTGGCTATTGGCTCCCAGAGGAGAGCACACTCCAGAAGTGGCTCTGACCTCAAGATGGTGCAATGGTGCAGCAGCTTGGCTCACAGGTGATTAGTAGAAGGTGAGGTGTACACACCTTATGCTCTTATCTGGGGTAATGCAGCTGTGTGAATTCCCAGCAGCTCTCTGAATTGAAAGTCTGTGGGATTCTCCTGTTGTAAGGACTGTAGGTACTTGCAGTGACAGTGGGGCCTGATGGGGATCTTCTACTTACCTTTTCCCTGCAATAGGAAGTCCCTCTTGACTCCAGCCAGATCTGATTTGGGTGGGGGAGATAGGGCTGCAAAGGCGAGATGTCTCCATGTTGCCCTCCCAGACTTCCAGTCACCACAGGTGCATCTCCACTGCCTCACTGCGTTCCAGCACTCTCCCTTTAACACTCCACTCACATCTTAGCTGTGTATTCATTGCCTTGCTCCTTTCTTGTTGGGGGGAATGAATGCAAGGCATCTCTATTCAGCCATTTTGCTGACATCACCTGGGAGAATATATTTTTAATAAACTATCGTAGTTTTAAAAATTTTATATTAATGTACCATTGTGATAATAAAAATAAAACATACTATACAGGATCACTTTGTAAAGTTTAGTGTAGCGATAACAAGAATTATGTAATACAGCATATACTGAGATTTAAGTAGTAAGAAAATATGCCTCCTTCATTGCTACATCATATTTCTCTTTAGCGTGTTCATACAAAAGAGCCTACTTTTCACAGGGCATGGTGGCTCATGCCTATAATTCCAGTGACTCAGGCAGCTGAGTTGGGAGAATCATTTGAGCCCAGGTTACAGTGAGCTATGATCGTACCACTGCACTCCAGCCTGAGAGACAGAATAAGACATCATCTCTTTACCAAAAAAAAAAAAAAAGACTTTAAAACATTTGGTCTTGTATAATTAGCATTATCTTGTAATTTTAATATCAGATTTATCACTTTATATATATAGTAAATTCACCCTTTTAGTATATAGTTCTATGAGTTTTGACAAATTCATGCAGTCATGTAACCATCACCATAATCAAGATATAGAACAGTTTCATCATCTCCCCAAATTTTCTGTGAATTTAGTCAAGTTCTCCCCTAATCCCAGCCCCAAGCAACCACTGATCTCTTTTCAGTGCTTATATTATATTTTGGCCTTTTCCAGAATGTCAAATAAATAGAATTACATAGCAGATAGCCTTTTGAGTCTAGGTTTTCATTTAGCATAAAGCATTCGAGATTTATCCATGTTGTAGTCCATTCTTTTTTGCTGAGTAGTGTAAACATTGAATGGATATACTATGGTTTGTTTACCTACTCATCTAGAAATAAAAATTATTGTATCTAATAATCTAAGCCTGTGTTGTCCAATATGGTAGCCACTCACCATATGTGGCTAGTGTAAATTGTGATGGTACTATAAGTATAAAATAAACATCAGATTTTGAAGACTTAGTGCAAAACAGAATGAAGAATATAAAATATCTCAAAATGTATCTTAATTTTTTTATATTGGTTACATGTTGAAATAATCTTTTGGATATATCAGGTTAAGTGAAATGTTATTAAAATTAATTTTACCTACTTTTTAATGTTCTTAAAATGGATACTAGAAATTTTAAAATTACATATGTTTTTTGTATTCTATTTCTATTGGTCTAAGAAATACAGATGACTAGCTTAAAGAAAAAAAGCTTTAGTATCTGGAGGAACAACCGTGTTTTAATTTGTCATGACTTTACCATTTGTCATTATGCACCCAAGAGCTGGTTATATCACTGTTCTGGTCTCACATAAAATAATCCAGCAATCTTGGATTGTTTTCTTTTCTTGGCCATCATATCCAATCCTGTATATTTTTTCTTCCAAATGCTTTTCATTCATCACTTCTTTTTAATTCCCATAACTACCACTTGGTTCAAGCTATTATCTTATTTCCAAATCCTTCTAACTGATCATTCTGTGTCCATACTCTTATCAATTGTATCCTGTACTCTCTTAATAAACTATGTTCCCAAAGGGCTACATTGATTGTACCTTTCCCTTTGTATGGGGAGAAATTTTTGAGTGCTATGTGCCAGGCAAAACACATTTTGTAGAAAGGGAAACTGAGTTTGAATGGTTAAGCAAATTATCCAAGGTAATATAGATAATGGCAGAGCAGAATTTGTCTGACTCTGAATTCTGTTCTTTCCACAAATCATGTAGACTCTTTCCCCAGTCCTCCAAAATTAAATGAACATAAACACATAGCTATTCCCAAATCTCATTGCTTTTTACAGTTAAATATTTGAAAACTTTTAGTTCATAATGAATGTACTAATAAGCAGTTATGATATATTGCATCTCTTAAGGTTTTTATAAACACTTTCATTGGCTCTGAACTTCCCAGCTTGGGTCCCTATATACCCAGCTAGATAGGAATTATAATTCTCATGGATTATGTAGATTGACTCTTTCTCTGGTAATTACATTCATTTTATATCTCTCTAGAAACAAATCTCAATGTACAGTTCAGAGAAATGCCAAACAGAGATTGAGTTTGATGGACCAAACCTACAAGCCAACTGTTTCTAAAATTATTATGTATATTAACTTATTTAAGCTGCTGATGCTAACAGATGGAGCCCTTTCTAAAACAAAAAAGCAAAACATTTTATTTCAGCATTGTATTTTGTTTTTCTGTTAATGATCTCTTTAAAAATGAACTTTTTTGAGGAATAACTTAAATACAATAAAATGATTATTAGATATTTGGTTTAAGCTAGTTCAGTGAGTTTTATAACTACCACCACAATATCAAGATAAAGACAATTTCTATTACCCCCACAAAATTTCCTTTGTACGCCTGCCTCATAAATCTTCGGCCTCTAAATATGGCCCCAGGCAACGAGTGATCTGCATTCTTTCACTACGGATTAGTTTTTCCTGTTCTATAATAAAATTTCAAACAAATGGAATCATAGATATGTACTTTTTTGTGTCTGGCTATTTTTGTTCAGTATAATGTTTTTTGAGATTCATCAGTGTTGTTAAATGTTTTGTAGTTCACTTCCTTGTATTGCAGAGTAGTTTTTATATATATACCACACTTTATCTGTTCACTAGTTGATGTGGCATTCAATTTTTTCTTTCAGTTTTGGACTATTAGAAATAAAGCCACTGTGAATTTCCATATACAGGTATTTTGTGTAGACACATGTTTTTGTGTATACTAAATACCTAGGAGCAGAATTTTTGCGTTTTATGTAAAGTATATACTTTTTAAGAAACTGCCAAACTGTTCCAAAGTGATTGTAACATTTTACATTCCCACTAGCAATATATGAGAGTTCTGGTTACTCTGTATCCTCATCAATACTTGTTATTATCAGTCTTTTAATTTTAGCCATTCTAAAAGGGAAGAAGTAGTATCTCATTGTGGTTTAATTTGTATTTCCTTTATAACTGTTGATGTTGAACATCTTTTCATATGCTTATTGGCTGTTCATATATCCTCTGTTGTTGATGTGTCTGTTTAAACCTTTTGCCTACTTTAACAGTTGGGTTATTGTAAAAGTTCTTTGTTTCCTTATTTGTTTCCCTTATATAATTTCTTCGTTAGAAGAATATGCATTGTGAAAAGTTTCTCCCAATCTCACTTTATTTTCCTAACAGTGTGTTTTAAAAGGCAGCAATTTTAAATATTGACGGAATTCCAATATGTTATTTTCTTGTAGTTTGTGCTTTTTTCATTTTATCCAAGAAATCTTTGTCCATTCCAAGGTCATGAGGATTTTCTCCCTATTTTTTCTAAAAGTTTTATAGTATGTGTGTATATCTCAATATCATATATAAATTGACCTATAATCTAATTTGAGGTTAATTTTGTGTGTGACATAAGGGTAAGGATCAAGGTTCATTTTTTCATACAAATAATAAATAGTATTTGTTGAAAATACTGTTCATTTCCCATTTAGTTACCATGGCATCTGTGTAGAAAATGAATAGACTATATATGTGTGAGTCTATTTCTGGATTCTATTCTGTTACATTGATCTATATGTTTGATATAATTCATAGGGAAAACCATGTGAACTGGAGCTTTCTTTTTGAAATGATTTTAATTACCAGTTCAATTTATTTAGTGGCTACACGTCTATTCTGATTTTCTATTCCTTTTTGAGTCAGCTTGGGTCATTTCTGTTTTTCAAGAAATTTGTCTACTTCATTTAAATGGTCGTCCATAATATTCCTTTATGATATTTATAATGCCTGTATGATCTATAACAATGACCCCTCTGTAATTCCTAATGCTGATAATTGTCTCTTCTCTTGTTTAATCAATCCTACATTAACTTATTTACGAATCTCAAGTGTAATGCATTTTCCACTCCTATTTTCTGAGAAGTCAATTCCCTTACCCACTTTCAGAAATAATTATTAAACAGCTGGTTTTCTTTCCTTAATTTTCTAATACCCCTTCCAACATCCCCAGTCTTAGCTCTTGACTTTGCTCCCTATTTCATGGAGAAAACATAATCAAAAGATAACTTCATCATCCTGTCATGAAATCATCAAACATCTCTGACTCTACTCATATATGCCACATTCCCCCTCATTACAATGGATTTCTACCTCTGCTGTCCAAAGCTGATCCCTTCACTTATGCACTGGGTCCCATACACTCTCTCCTCCTCAAGGACTTTGCACCTGCAATTATCCTGTCTCTCTCTAACAAAATAAAATTTACTTTATCAGATTATTCTCATTCGTACACAGACATGCCACAGAATCTCATATATATGTATATATTAAACTCTTTAGATCTCATATCAATCTCCAGCCCTATATCCTTGCTCCCCTTTATAGTGAAGCTTCTCAGAATAATTTTACTCAGTGTCTCTATTTCTCATTTGTCATTCTTTCCTGAAACTACTCCAGTTAGGCTTCCATCTCTACTCTGCTATGAAATCATTCTTAACCAAGGTCACCAGTGATCTACATTGTAATTTTAGTGGTCAGTTATTATTCCTCATATTTATTTATATCAAAGCAATATTTGACACAATCAATTACTTCCTCCTTGAAACGTTATTCATTTGGCTTCGGGAGTACCACACACATCATTTTCTTTCTCAGTTTCCTGGCCTTACATCTTCAAGTGCCCAAGGCTCAGTCCTTGGCTTTCTTCTCTGTCTACATCTAGTCCTTATGTGATATCATTCATTTCCAAGGCTTTACATACCATTTATATGTTCATCACCCCCACGTTTTTATTTCCTGCTCTTACCTTTTCCTTTATGTCCACTTGTATTAAATTTCACATGCTGTAAAGGAAGCTCTTGCTTCTTTGATATCAGCAAACCTGCTCCTCCTCCTCCTCTCAGTAAAAGACATCATCCAGTTGTATAGTACAAAATTCAAGGGTCATCTTGATCCTTCTCTTTCCCTACATTTACATCCAGCCCTTCAATAAGACCTGTCAATTCTGTCTTCAAAATCCATAGAATTAACCACTTCTCAAAACATTCATTACTTCTGCCCAAGCCACTGTCTTTCACTTGTACTCTTCCAATAACCTCCTAGATTGGTAATACCACAGTATCCTGAGGAAAGTTTATAAAACTTAGATCACCACATACACACACACACAAACACACACCCCCTGCTTAAAACCCTCCAGAGACTTTCTATGTCACTCAGAAGAAGATCCAAATTTGTAAGTATGGTTTACAAGGTCCACTGGAGTTCGCCCTGCCCGTTTACCCTGTCTCAAGACCTAACACTGTGCCTGTGCCACACAGCTGAAACCACACCGACCTTCTAGATGATTTTCGAGTATGTTCAGTTGATTCCTGCCTCAGGGTCTTTGTCTTCATTGTTCCTACTATCTGGAATTCTTTCCCCAACATCTTCACATGAATCATTCCCTAGCATCCTTTGGAAGCCTTCCCCTGACTACTTTATGCCCTTCCCTCATTGCTTTGTCCCTTCACCCTTCTTTATTTTTCTTGATAGCCCTTATCACTGCCAGATATTACATATATGTATAAGTGTATGTATGTGTTTATTATGTGTCTCTTCCTCTAGAATGGAAGCTTCATTAGAGGAGGAACTTTGGTTAATTTCCATGTACCCATCATATAGAATAGTACCTGGCACATAGTGATCAATAAATGTGTTGAATAAATGAATGAACTCTATTAGATATAGATATATTACTTCCAATTTCAGATATGGAAACAGAGTCTATCATAGCTGGCAGGTTTTCTGACTCCAAGTCTATTCTTTTTCTACCATAGTCAATTGTTTCTGGAACCATATCTGATCATTTATTTATCCTCGTCTGAATTACTATGGCATCCTGTGTTCCTCTTACAGCATTTACTAAATTGTGTCTTGTGTTGTGGCTGATACATGCCTCTCTTTTTTCTTGCTTTATAGTATTCGAGTTTTAATGTTAAATTTGATTTTTTCTTTACACTATCTATCTTTCTTTTAAAATTAGCATAAAATTCAGGGCTTGAGATTTTTCTTAAAATTTTTATCTAGCAGCATGTAAACCACTTAAATTTTTTGATGACAATAGATTTATTTTATTGACTTTATTTTCAGGATGTAAGCTCTCTCATAACAATATTGGTATCTTGTCTGCGCTTTGTAAAAGGTACTTGAGTATGATTGGGAACAGCAATGTTTTCAAGTTTTTGATAAGAAGGTTTTCCCTTAGTGGATTTACTTACATATAAAAACTTTATTTCCTACTCTACTCTTCTCCTGGCTATCTTTTTTCCCCCACACCTCCCAAGGACGGGGTTGTATTCAGGGATGGAGGACATTGCATGATGAAGGATGGCTTTCATTTTTCTGTGAAGTAGGTTACAAAGTCACCAGCAGGCCAAGAGAAGGGTAAAGATTCATTTCCACATTTTAATGAGGAGGCTGAAATAAGGCAACAAGAACTGTGGACTTTGCAGCTAATGAGAATCTTTGCCTTTTCTGTGTGAGCAGTGAGATAAATCAGGCTAGCTCTTCGTGTAGCTACCACCCACAAAGCTGTGAAGAAGGCTGTGATAGCAGATGGTATCCATACACAGTTTGATTTGTTTAGAAACCTACATAAAGAGCAGCATGTGTTTTGTTTTGTTTTCCTCTTAATTACTCAGAGCCAGGGAGACCAGTTTTCAAATAAAACAGTGATATAGCCAGGGAAAAATTATAAAAGAAGAATACAGACAACTATAGTTTTAACTGCACCATTTCAATTTTACAATATTTATTAAGTATCTGCTTTGTTTAAGGCTCTGGACTAGGCCTTACATTGTATGGGTTAAGTATTAAGAATGGGTTAAGTATTACAAAATGAGTTTAGTTTAATAAGCATGTCATTAGTGCCTTTTATATGCCACTGAAGTGCTGAGAATACAGAAATTAAGACTGCACCAATCTTCAAGGAGCTTGCACCATAGTGGGGAAAATAAAGTTAATGGATAGTTTCAGTACCACACGGCAGGTACTATGATAAATGTGTGTTTGGTGCTATAGAAGCTCTGAAGGGTACTTAATACCTGGGATTAAGTGAGGATTAGAGAGGAAAGCTTCCTGGAGAAGGTAAAGCCCTAGGGTACAACCCTAGCTGAGTCTTAAAAGATGAGTAGGTGTAAGGTAGATAAAAATGAGGAGCTGGGAGGGATCAGGGCAGGAGGAAGAACATGAGCAAAGACTCAGCAGCAAGAAACACCGTGGCTATTTGGGAAAGATCAAGTACCGCTGATGTTACTGAATGAAAATAACATCTATGAAAGGAGATGAGACTGGTTAACAGGTCCCAGATTATAGTGGGGTCTAGAATTTATCCTATATGTTCATGTTTCTTCAGATGTTGGCTTGTTGACTCTCTGCAACAGAATATCCTAGAATATTCACAGAAATATAGGTCTAAACCCACCCCAGGATGTGAAAAATAATCTATAATGTTATTTCTGCTCAGAATTAGATTTTCCTGTAGGGTTATACAGCATGCTCTGTATTTAATGAATATTTTCTTAAATGATATACTTTGTCAGGTCTACACAAAAACAGTATAAGAGAGTTTGTGTCTTACATTGGTGTTTGGGGGAGATTCCCAAAAGAATAACTATGGTTATAAAGAGTTGCTTATAAAATAAATACAGAGGACAAGTATACTGTGTCTTGGGTCCAAACAAAAAGTAATTTGAAAGCCCCGTTCATGACTACATTTTTTTAAAGGATATATTCACATTTTTCTAATACCGGTTGGGGCAAGAATTTCTTGAGACCTCTATCACTTAGTGCTCAGCCTCTAGCTGTGTGTGTGTGTGTGTGTGTGTGTGAGAGAGAGAGAGAGACAGACAAATTGTGTATAAAATTTGGGAGAAAGCCATAAATATGGATATGGAAAATGTTGCAAAATAATAAAAGGGGGATATATTTATAAAGGTTCCATATCTTTTTTTTACTATACAGGAATTGGAAAATAAAAAAAGAATACAAAAACAGGCTGCAAGCAGTCAAAGCGCCACTGAGGTTCGCTTGAATAGAGCTCTAGAAGAAGCAGACAAGTATAAACTGGAGTTAAGTAAATTAAGGCAAGATAACAAGGTATGGAAAAACGAATAGCTTTAGTAGTGATTACCTTTGGTATCCTCCTATTTTATGAAAATGTCAAAAATAATAGTTCTAAAATTATAATTCTTGATGTTATAATGAACATTTCTCTTTTCAGAAGAAATATATCAATATGTACATTTTCAACATGTTAGGATTATATGCTTGGCTGTTTCCATAATTGGCTGACAGCACAAGTCTTTGGAAGCTTCATTTATTTCTTCATCAATCAAATTTTATTGGGTAACCATATTATATGCCAGACATTTTTCTAAGCTCTGAGAAATAAGCAGTGGAATAAAAAGTATCTTCTGTATCTCAAGTCTTTTATATTCTCTGAATCTCAAATTTCTAATATATAAAGCAAGGGGCTATTTTACAGGGCAGTGGTTCTCAAACTTGAGTATGTATCAGAATTACCTGGAGGGCTTGTTAAAACACAGATTAGCTGGTCCCACCCCCAGAGTTTCTGATTCAGTAGGTCTGAGGCGAGGCCTGAGAAGTTACAGTTTTAACAAGTTCCCAGGTGATTCTGATGCTACTGGTTCTGAAGCCACATTTTGATAACCACTGTTACAGAATTACTGTGATGATCACCATCGTATCTCCAGTGTCTAGCTAATGCTTGGCATAGAATTAGCATTTGATTCCTTAACTATCTGTTGAATAAATGAAGGCTCAAATACTGATGTGTGTGAAAGCTCTTTGTACATTCTATAAATACTGCCTCTTAGTTTTTGGTTCTGTGTTTACCTGAAAAGGCAATAAATGATACTCTATTGGAATCTCTCCCTTAGGACAATATTTAATAATGTAACATTGACTTGGTTATGAAATTAGGAACCACCTTCATTATATACACAGATAATACATTTTGGATTAAGTTAGTGACAATAGGAATAGAACAAAACTGACCTTGATAACAGTCTCCTCCAACATGTTTAACAGAGGCAAAAATGTGACACAGTTGACTACAGAGTTTTAAAATGTCATTCATATTTGAGATAGTTTATGCTATATGCTCAGGTTATTTTCATGTTCAAGGGCCATGAATGATGGCACTACTGGAATTTACTACTAGAAGTTATTAAATGAACAAGTTAGAAAGTCATCTTTACAGACTTACCAATAATTAGCATGTTATTAGAGTATTCCAATTTTGTGCATTTTAAAGGGATTTTAGAAAAAAAGAGTAACCACCTATGTATCAGGATTTCCTGATTCTGGTTGTAGATTTGACCTTTATATTTAACACGTATATTAGGAAAGTAATAAGAAAAATCGGTTTCCATGATGACTCTCCTTATTCTAGCCAGCCATTTTGAAAATTCAAGTAATGAGGACTTGGTGTGTGAACAACTCTGTGTAAAACCACACCACCATATAAACAACTTAGATGTGTTCAAATACTTCTGACCATAGGTCTGCATTATGGGTGATTGATTTAAACTGAATATCTTAAGATTTTGATTTGTCAATTATTTTGCCTATTTCTAAGTTTTATATTTGAGGGATGTTTGGGGATATGCAATAACTTTGTCCTTGGGGTCCAATCTGTGCATAAGTTTTCTTTTGTGAGCAGGTGCATTTTTTCTATTTCAATTCTTTGTACTTTGCTTCTCATTCTGATCAGACATATAGTTAATAGGTAATTAAAGTTATTCAGTTAGATGTTTAAGAAAATATGATAGGGAAGTAGTAAGGTTTCCATAAAATAGGACAAGATTACTTTATAGTCATCAGAAAGGTAAAGATCTATTTTAAAAATGGCAAACTTATTTCCACAAATATTAGGAAACAAGTCATTTGGCTTTTAAAGTAAGAATAACTTTTGAAATGAAAAGTCAGTCAACTTAAACTCAATGTTGTTTGAGTGCATGGATCCTAACTGTCTCATTCACTATTATTTCTCTGGTGTATAGTAATTGCCTCTGAAACACATTGAAGGAAAGAACTATGAAAGTGATGGTTAACTGGAATTCTACTTAAAAACAAAGCATTTGATGATTAGATGTTTGCCTGAAATCCATTTAAAATATGACACCAAAGTCCAGGTTACTTCATTTAAGAATGTATAATTTCTAATTCTTCATTAATTTATTTAGAAATATTTATGAGGGCCTGCTAGGTACCTGCAGGCTAGAGATACAAAGGTAATTTAAAAATAGATGTCCTTGCAGTCATGTACCTTATGTTGGAGTGGAGAAACTGGATGTTTAAATAATCCATTAAGCAAAACCAAGATAATTTAGTAATTATCTAATTTAGATAATCCATCAAGCAAAACTAAAGTACAGTTGTGTTAAATGCTGTGGAGGATACGTGGTGCTTTGAGTAAATAACCAAATGTAATGCTAAGATCTGCATAATATATAGGAGTTATGCCAACTGGCTCTTTAGTCCATGGTTAAGGATTTTAGATTTCATCCAAAGAGCAGTGCAAATCCACTGTACAGTTTTTCTCTGTAGAGAATCAACTGGAAGGTGGCCAGAATGGATGTGGATAGACTGGTTAAGAGTAACAGTGTAAGACAGAGATGATATAGCTTGGACTAAAGTATAGATAGGGGTAGAAATGGAAAGAAACCAAGTATCAAAAAATACATTTAGGAGGGCTTAGTGATGGACTGGATATGGGTTTGTAGGAAAGGGAAGCCTAAGGGAGGATTTTTTTTTTTTACCTCTAGTTTTCATAACTAGATAAATAATGCTATTTAATGAAATAAAAAACACTGGAGTAGGTTTGGAGAGAAAATTATGAGTTGTTCTATAACGTTACGTTTGAAGTTACCCTGAGAAATCTTAAGAGAAGTCTGCACAGAGATAGGAGGACAGGATAGGCGAAAGGAAGGGAGAAGCAAGGGCCTAGAAATGAGCGGTGAAAAATTCTAGTACTTCAGAAGGAGTGGTTAATAGTGTTGAATACTGCTGAGAGGTCAAATTCTGTGAAAACTGATACAATTTGCTGGATTTAACAACACAGAAGTGACTTTAGACATGTTTTGGTAAGAGTGACAGGAAAGAAGCTAAGTTCAGGGGGGGATGAAAAATGAATGCAGATGAGCAAAAAGAGACAGTGAATATCTGTAATTCTTTCAAGATGCTTAGCTAAAGGGTAAAGCTGGAGGGACATAAAGAGTTGAGTGAGGGCCGGGCGCTATGGCTCATGTCTGTAATCCCAGCACTTTGGGAGGCCGAGGTGAGAGAATCGCTTGAACCCAGGAGTTTGAGCCCAGCCTGGACAACATAGTGAGATGCTGTCTCTACAAGAAAACATTTTTTAAAAGTAGCTGGGTGTGGTGGAACACACCTGTAGTCCCAGCTACTCAGAAGGCTAAGGCAGGAAGATTGCTTGAGCCCTGGAGTTCAAGGTTTACCGTGAGCTATGATCATAGCACTGCACTCCAGCTTGGGTGACAGAGTAAGACCCTGTCTGGCGGAGGGGAGAGGGCGGGGGGGCGGGAAAGAGTTGGGTGAATTTTTTTTAATGAGTTAATTTATATAAAATATAGATTGTACATGTATAGTTCAATGAGTTTTGGCTCTTATCTATGTAACACCACTTCAATCAATATATAAGTTGGCCCTTTATATCCATGGGTTCTGCATCTGCTGATTCAACCAACTGAGGATTGAACATATTTGGCAGGCAGGGGGGAGAAAAAAACACACAGAAAAGAAAATAACAATGCAACAATAAAAAATAATACAAATAAAAAATACAGCATAAGAACTGTTTGCATAGCATTTACATTGTATCAGGTATTATAACTAATCTAGAGATGATTTAAAGTATACAGGAAGATATGTATGAGTCATATGTAAATACTATGCCATTTCATATAAAGTAGCATCTGCAGATTTTGGTATAGGGGCAAGGGGGGATCCTGGAACCGATTCCCCATGGATACCCAGGGATGACTGTATAGAATATTTTCATTACCCTCAGAAAGTTCCATCATATCCCTTTCTAGGCCCCTCTGAGAGTCCAGTTCTGATTTCCTTGTACTTGCATTTCATATAAATGGAATCACAAAGCATGTACTTTTCTTTGTGTAGCTTCTTTCACTCAGTATAATGTTGAGATTCATCCATATTGTGATTTTTTTTTTCTTGATCAGTCTTGCTAATGAGTTGTCAATATTTTCTAAGAACAAACTTTTGGTTTTGTTTTTTCTATTCTCTGTTTTTTATTTCACTGAATTCTCCCTATTGTATCTTTTTGTCTACTTGCTTTGGTTTTAATTTGCTCTTCTATTTCTAGCTTCTGAAGTTGAAAGCTTAGATTGTTGATTTTAAACACTTCTTTCCTGATTGCATTAAAGCTACAATTTCCCTCAAAGTGGTGCTTTAGTGATGTCCTACAATTTTTTTATTCACCTATCTTTATATATTTTTCTATTTTTATTTTTTCATTTATGGGGATATAATTGGCATACAATAAACCTGCACATATTTAGTGTAAAATTGGATGAGTTCTGATTACATATTTACCTGCAAAATAATCACCACAGTAAAGATAATATATCTGTTATCCCCAAAAGTTTCCTCATGTCCCTTTTATAATCTATGCCTTTGTCCCAGCCCCAGGCAACTCATTTGCTTTTTCTAGAATTTTGTATTCTTTTTTAAATGTCCCTTCTTTCACTTAGTACAATTATTGTGAGATTCATCCGTGTTGCATGTAACAATAGTTCATTTTTTAAAATTTTACCCATGGTATGAATATACCAAATTTGTCCATCCATTCACCTGCTGATGGACATTTGGGTTGCTTCTAGGTTTGGGCTATGGTGTTTCCCCAAAAAATAAGGCAGAGTCTTATATTTATTTTTCCTCAAGAAGACACCCTAGGGCTT
>VBSM01001044.1:35243-85032 GCA_008086735.1 Cheirogaleus medius | reverse complement strand
GTGTGGAGGTTGGCGAAGGAGAAGTCGACCTGCTGTGGCACAAATCACACAGTCTCGTTCGGCTAGCCGCTGAGCCCGGCCAACTTGCACTCCAATCCCGGCTGCACCACTGGGATTCTCAGAACTTCACGGCAAATCCACTGCGTCACTTTACCTAGTACCTAATTATAGCCTCCTACTATAGAGCAGATCTGTCTCAGACTCAATTCAAGCATGTGCCCATTAATGTTTTCATGTATATTCTTTTCTATATTAAGTATTAATATTACAGTTGCTCTTGGGTAGTTTTAGACTTCCTACACTGAAAGAGGAGAAAAGAACCTCTAAAATATAAATTCAGGAAATCAAGCTCATACCTCTAATAATGTGCCAACAGCAACTCTCATTTTAGAAATTTTTAAATGGGCCCAGAGAGGTTGAATCCCTGGCCAAGATCCCACTGCTGCTTCATACAGAGCAAGAAAGGAGCAAAACGTAGGCCCTCTGAAATTCAAATATCATGCATTTTTCACCATTAGATCATGAAGATTATGCCTTAAGAAAAATCCCACTTACTTTAGGGAGATATCCTAGTAATTTTGTAGCATGCTCTTTGAGAAGTTTTAGCCTTTCTTCTTCAATAATTGCATTAATACATCCTTGTCTTCTTTGCTGCAACTGCCATTCTTCCAATTCATGTTGCTAGAAGTGTAAATGAAATTTGATTACCACAAAATATATTATCTTTTAAGAAGTTTTCAAATAAAACTATTCATGCAATTAATTAGATAAAATTGAACTATTTATGACACTTAAGTTCAAAAGATACTAGATAGTATATATCTTTTATATATTTCTGTATTTTGTATGTATATACACCTATATTTTTTAACCATCATTATTCCTTTAAAATTACAAGAATAATAGTAATGACTGGGATTTTAGGGAGGCAAGTATATATTTTCAGGAAAATGTCTTCATTACCAAGGGAAAAAATAGTCAAAGGAGTGACTACCTAATAAGTTCAACAAATATTTATTGACTGCTTTCCATATACCAGATGTTGAAGAGTTTACAGTGTAAGACAAAAAAATTATTATAGTAAATAAAACAATAGGGATATATATCTAAGGATAAATATTTTCATATACATATATTTAAAGACTGGATGAAGCAAAAGAGTAGCAGTAAGAGTTCTTGGAGCAAAAGTGTCACCATGGCAGCTTCCAGGAAGCAACATATGTACACTCTTTATTTATCCCTTCTTCACTTTTCTCTGCTGCTTGAAACATGGATATGAAGGCTAAAGATACAACATAGACAATGAAAAGAAGGCTATACCCTGTAGATGCCATAGTGAACAGCTAGAAGGGGCCTGAGTTCCTGAAGACTATAGAACAGAGCCTCCATTCCTGCCCTGAACTACCTATCTGTACTTTTATGTAAGAGAACAGTAAACTATCTATTACACCATTGTTAAGTTGAGACTCCGTAAGTACAGCCAAACCTAATCCTAATTGATCCATTCCTTATAAAGGAGAGATGCAAGAAAGCTTTATAATGTCACAGGGAAAGCACACTTGTTAGATTTTTGTTCAATGATGTAGAGTCTCTAATTGGAACATAATACAGGATTTCCCTTCTTAAGATCTGGTAGGCCACATTAAATGTTTCTCCTAAAAAATTTATAGTAAATTAGAGTAAACTGTTAAACCTATTTATCCATTTAGGACAAATTCTGAATAGCTCTGGTAGTAAGAAACTATCTCCTAGAGGGTTTCAGATTTTGTTTGACCATATGATTTTTAAAGAGGTAGACAGAATAATACAAGTTCCATCACCATGAAGATCTGTCCTTGCTTTCAGGCTAGAACAAAAGTATCGCCCAATCTTACACTTAAACCTAAGCCGACAGCTTCACATTGGCAATGTTTATAAATTTAAAAAAATTAAGATGTGATTTGTATAAGTATCTACACATTAGGTAGCTTTATCTGATTTTCCATTTATAATTGTCTTGCTAACTTTTACCAGGAGATTTCTCCCATCCAAGTACTAACCAGGACCAACCCTGCTTAACTTTCAGGGGCTTTTTTATTAAGCCACAAGATAGGATAGTCAGTCACTGGCTCTACCTTTCTATAGGCAAGAAGTATTCAAACCTGGTTAATACCAAGTCTTTTAATTTTGTGCCTCCTTGATTACTGTGCTCCATGTGATATGGTTGATCACCTTCATTGATTCAACAAAGTATTTACTACATGCCAGGCAAAGTGCTGCCAATTCAGAATGGCCTCCCCCTTTCTCCTTTTATTCTCTTATGTATTTCCAGGTAAACCACATAAGTTCTGCCATAAATGTATTGCACAATTAGTAAATTGCATACTACCAAATTCTATAAATGTTTACACTGTACATTTAAGAAATGTATTCTTAGTATATCATGGAGTTTTATATATAATCCAGTCTTTTGGGTACCTACAACCCTATTTTCTCCACCACATCAGAAGCTACCAGAATGAGCTTTTGTTTTGGTTTCCTCACCAACACACAGCAGAATGTCTAGCAGGTCAGTATCTGTTGATTACAAGAACATCCTGGGAATTCTTTTTGTCCACACATGGAGGAAAAGACTGGCATAATGATATTAATTCCAGCTCTGCCACTATTTACTGGAAAACCTTGGGCAACATATATAATCTATGCCTCAGTTTTCACATCCTTAAAATGGGAATAGCAATAGTACCTAATTCAAAAGTTTGAAAGTTAAAAGTTGTTGCTTTGCTTATAATGAGATCAGAATAGTGAATGGCAATGACATATATAAATGTTCAATAAATGTTAGTTATTACTGCCACTTCTATTATTACTCAAAAATATTTACCATATGCCTAAATTATACTTTTCATATTTAGAGCTCTTTATCTTTTAAAAAGCGTTTACCTTTTACCTCATTTAGTTCTTAAACCACAAAAATCTAGTAAGACAGATTATGGATGAAACGTAAGTAGATAAATCAATGTGTCCAAAGTCACAAGCCTCGTTCCCACTCCAACTCTTAAATCCACATTTCTAACTAGAAATCTTCCCCAGGGCCTCAAAACCCATGTGGACAAAATGGAGTTATTTATTCCCTCAAAATCTATTTTTCTTCCTGTATACTCTTTCTTTAGGACATCATCCACTCACTTAGTAAAGATGGAAATTATAGTATGATTTATTAGTAGTAGCCTTAAGTCTTCTCTCACCTCTCCAGATCTCTTTGGTCCCCAATCCCCAACTATTCTATATCCTTAACATCTCTCAGATCCCTTCTCCATTTGCATGGGTTTCACCACATATCACTGGGATTATTGTAATAACTTCCTTACTGGTCTCCCTACCTCCAGTCTTACTCCTCTCACATCTACCCTCAATGCTGTTACTTGAATCATCTTTCAAAATGCAGATCTTAACATGTAGCTTTCCTAATTCTTCAGTGGCTTCCCTTGGAAAAATCCCACTTTCTCAAAATACCATCAGGGCATTCGTAATCTGTCTCTCCTCTGTGCCATATCAAACGTCCATACTTGTATGACTTATCACATGCATATAACATACATTTACAATTACTTTTTATATTATTTTCTTAATCAAGACCATAATTCACAGATGACATAGATTTAGTTGTATTTACCTTTATGTGTGTTTAGCATATAGAAAACATCAATAAATATTCTCTAGATGTATTAACAAATGATTGGCCAGAAAATTTATATATCATAATTAATAAACAGCTATCTAACATTGTCTGGCATGTAAAAGACTTTCAGTAACTGTTTAGTGGATGATAGATGAGCCAGATGCTGTTTAATGATAATGACAAAAAAAATCCAAAAAAACCACTTTTCTCTTACTTTGTCTGCAAGAAACTGATTGCGACGCTCTTCAATAAGTTTTTCCACAGCCTTCCTGTGTTCCAGTTGCTTCATTCTTTGTTTCTGAGCATTCATTAATTCTATTCGATCATCCTCAGCAAGTTTAGCTAACATGGTTTTTCTAAAGATCTCCTCTTCCTCTTTTGCAGCCTGTAGCACTAATTCCCTCAGGGCCATTTGTTGTTCAAAATCTTGCTTCATCTCTTTTTGCTTTCTCAATTTCTCTTCTGCTTCTTCCTAAACACCAATACAGCTAAGAGTTAATTCAGTAACCATTTCCTTACATCAGATTTATAAAGAAAGGGTGGGGTAGTTTGGTTAAGCATAGCATTACAACATGAAATCATGCATGCTGAAAAATTAAGGCTTTTCATGATAACACTTTGCCCCATCCTTTTAAAACTAGTTGGATAAAAGGACACGTTACCTTTGGATTGTCTTCTATTACTCATTTAAAAATTTTAATTTGTATATATTTGCCATCTTATTTCTATAGTCAGAATTAACATATAACTACTTTAAAAAAGACAAGAACTTTCTGCACACCTGAGTTTATTAATCCAAAGTGTGAAACTTGTACCAACTATGAAACAATCAGGAATCTTGTCTCAAACAACTTTCCAAACTAAGTATTTTTCAATTTATAATTTCCTCCCTTTATGAAATCAGAGCTACATTTAGCCATCTCTAGTCTTCTAATATTCTTTCCATTCTCCAAAATTCTCTAAAATTCAAAAATAATCTAGCAATGACAATCAGACCTTTCTCAGGGAAATTCAAATTTTCTTGGTACAATAATAGTCCTTTCCTACAAGCTTTTATTTTCTAAGCATTTTATTATGAAAAATTTCAAACATACCAAAAATATAATTTTACAGTGATTGTTATATACTTAATACCTAGATTCTACCAATGACATTTTACTCTTCTTATTTCATCAACTATATTCAATTAGGACTAATGAAAATTTTACATCCTCTAATCTAACCAAACTTGCTACTATAGTTTAGATGTTTGTCCCCTCCAAACCTCATGTTGAAATTTGATCCCAATATTGGAGGTAGGGCCTAATAGGAAGTGTTTGGGTCATGAGGACAGATCCCTCATGAATGGCCTGGTGCTATCCTCACAGTAATGAGTGAGTTCTCACTTTGTTAGTTCCTGTGAGAACTGGTTGTTAAAAAGAACCTGGCACCTCTCTTCTCTGCTACTTCCTCTTGCCATGTGATCTCTGCACAAGCCAGCTGCCCTCCAACTTCCGTCATGAGCAGAAGCAGCATGAAGCCCTCACCAGATACAGATGCCAACACCATGTTTCTTGCACAGCCTGCACAACAGTGAACCAAATAAACCTCTCTTCTTTATAAATCACCCAGCCGCAGGTACTATGTATTCTTTTATAGCAACACAAATGAACTAAGACATCTGACTAGAACTCATGGGCTCAAGCAATACTCTCATCTCAGCCTCCTGAGTGGCCAGGACTATAGATGCACACACCATGCCTGACTAACTTGTCCAATTCTAACAAAAGCTCCAGGCAGACTGATATCCTCAAGGCATCCAAAATATTGCCTTAACACCTCTATTGGTCAGGGTTCTTACAGATAACAGAGACTATAAGGGATTTACTACAGGCCATTAGGTGGCATATGGAAGTTGCAGGAGAGCCAGGGAACCAAGATGCTATCCCACTGCTCAAAACTCATGATGGTAAGTCTATCAAAGCTACCCCAAATGATCTGATCTTTCTATGTGTAGGTCCTATCTCATTTTGCTCACTTCTATCTTCACACACTGAAGGAGGGTAAATATCTGTTGGAGATAACCTAGGTTGTATGAAGAACCCTAGCTAAAAGAAGAGAAATATAGTTTTAACTTTATATAGTCTTTATAATATAGTAAAACAATTTTTTAAAAGGTGGGAATAGGAGTGTTAAGCCAATTTGCACCATCAACTATATCAACTTTGTTCATTATATTCTATATTGTGTAAATACCTCTTCTTCATTACACCAAATTGAATCCCCTTTCAAATCCTACCTCCTCCATAAAGTCTTCTCCCAATGGCTCATCTCTCTTTCTGACCTCTTACCTAAAAAGCATTAATTTCTCCATCACTTAATTTTATTTCATGTGTACATGCCTTATCTCCTCATTGAAAATAAATTCCCAGATATTTTGTTTTTCTTTGGGATGCTGGGCACATAGTGCTTTTATAATACATATTTTGTGTTTATTTGCCATGTACTGTTGCCCCTCTGTGTCTGTGAGTTCTGCATCCACAGATTCAACAAACTGTGGACAAAGATATTTTTTAAAAATAAAAAATATATATATAATAAAAATAATACAAATAAAAAATATAGTATAACAACTATTTACATAGCATTTACATTGTATTAGGTATTATAAATAATCTAGAGAGGATTTAAAGTATATGAGAGGATGTGCATAGGTTATATGCAAATACTATGTCCTTGTATATGAAGGACTTGAACATTCGTGGTTTTGGTATCCACTGGGGTCCTGGAACAAATCCCCCCCAGACACCAAGGGACAACTGTATTATACAAAAGTCAAAAGGCTCACTGAAGGCAGAGATACTGTCTCATTTAGTTTTTAATTACTCTACAGCTTATCATAATACTTTACACACAGAAATTTTAAAAAACTATACTTTGACCTGTCTCATAGCTTGTACAAAATATTAACTGAAAATGAATCACAGACTTAAATGTACAAGAAAAAACTTTTAGGGAGAAATTCTTTAGGATCTATACAAAGAATTCCTAGAGTTGACACCAAAAGCATGATCCATAAAAGGAAAAATTGACAAACTGAACCTCAAAGAAATTGAAAACATTTGCTCTAAGAAAGACCATTTTAAGAAAATGAAAAGACAAAGCTACAGACAAGGAGAAAATATTTGCAAACCAACCACCTGACAAAGGACTAGTATCTAGAATATATAAAGAACTCTCGAAACTCAAAAATAAATGAACAAACAACCCAATTAGGAAATTAGCAAAGAACATGAAATATTTAAATATTTCACCAAAGAGGATATTATACCAAAGAGGATGACAAATAAGCACACAAAAATTTGTTCAGCAACAGCAGCCATCAGGGAAATACAAAATAAAACTACAGTGTGATATCACTACATGGCTATTAAAAATGACTAATATAAAAAATTGTGGCAACACCAAATGCTGGTGAGAATACAGAGAAACTGCATCACTCATACATTCCTGATGGGAATGGTATGGCACAGACATTCTGGAAAACAGTTTGCCAGTTTGTTACAAAGCAAACATGCAATTACCACAAAATCCAGCTAATGTACTCTTGAGCATTTATCCCAGAGAAATGAAAACTTATGTTTATATAAAAACCCATACCTGAATGAATGTTTACATCAGATTTACTCATAAGAGCCAAAAATTGGAAACATTCCAAATGTCCTTTACTAGGTGAATGGTCAAATAAACCAGTACATACATACCAAAGGACTGCTATTCAGCAATAAAAAGGAACAAAGTACTGATACAAGCAATTTGGATGCATTTCCAGGGAATTATGCTGAGTAAAAAAAGTCAATTCCAAAAGGTTACACATTATCTGACACCATTTAAATAACATTCTTGAGGCATTTTATTTCTAACTGAGATACAATGAAAGGTTCATCCATGTTTTAGTGTGACCATGACGTCATTCTTTTTATGGTTGAATAACTCTATTATGTGGATATAGTATATTTTGTTTATCCATTCATCGACTGACAGACATTTGGGTTATTTCCACCTTTTGGCTATTATGAATAATGCTGCATAAACATTGATGTACAAGTTTTTGCACAGACATAAGATCAATTTTTAACCATTCTTTTTTTCTAATATACACATTTAAAGATATAAACTTTCCTTTAAACACTAAACTACATTCCATATATTTTGGTATACTGGTTCATTTTGAAATATTTTTCTAATATCCATTATGATTTCTTCCTTTGCTCATTACTTATTCAGAAGTAGATTTTTTAGTTACAATATATTTAAGGATTTTGCAGGTATATTTTCATAAGTGATTTCTAATTTAATTCCACTGCAGTCAGAAAACATATTTGGTATAACTTAAAACCTTAGAAATTTATTGACTTACTTTATGTCCTAAAAGACTGATAATCAATCTTGGTGAATAGTCCATGTGTATTTGAATGGAATTTGTATTCTGCTGTTGTTGGGTGGAGTATTCTCATTGATGTTGTTCAACACTATATCCTGTGGTTCTGACTACTTAGTCTATATTGTCAATGAGAATGGAGTGTTGAAATCTTGAACTCTGGTTGTGGATTTGTCTATTTCTCCTTTCAGTTTTGTCAGTTTTGCTTCACGTATTGTGAAACTGTATTATTTAGGTTCATACACCTTTAGGACTATTGTATCCTCTAGATGATTTTACCCTATTATCATCACAAATTCCTCATCCTGAAGTTGACTTTGTATCATATTAACAAAACCACTTCAACTTGCTTTTTATTAGTGTCTGCATGGTTATATATCTTTCTCTACCCTTTTGCTTTTAAACTATATATGTCTTCATATTTAAATTATATTTATGATAGACAACATAATTATACCATTGTTTGTTATGATGCAGTTTGTGAATTGCTTCCTGGGTCTAACTTTTTATCCAGCTTGAAGATTCTGTTTAATTACATACTACAGTATGTAATTACTATTTAATGTAATTATCTGTATGGTTAGATTTACATCTATCTTTCTACTGCTTGTCTCGAAATTATATTCTTCTCTATGTTAATCATTCTTTCAACTTCTGAAACTTACTTTTATTTTCCTTCTATACATTTCAGCTTGTTCTTCCTCGTATAATTCTTGTCGCACTTGTTCCAAATCTTCACGTTGCCGCAGCATTTCTTCCAATTTCTGAGTCAGCTATTAAATTTTTAAAAAATACAAATATTAATATGACTCAAATTCCATAACTAATATTTCAGAATTTCAACGGTGTTAAAGAAGTGGTTATTTTAATACCGCGTTCTGAAGCTGCAGCCTTTTTTCCTCACTCTCTTGAACTTTTGCCACCCGATCTTCTTCTCTTTGCTGCTGCAAGTTGGCAAACTCTATGATTTTTCTGTTTTCTTCTTCCATCTCCTCACGTTTCTTTTTTCTCCAGAGAGCCTGCTCTTTCTGAAACTCTTCTATATACTTTCGAGTTGCATTCATTTTTTCTAACCTGTGTTGTCTTTCCCTAAAAAGCAATAGCAGGTATAGTTTTACAGTAACAGAAATAACAGTAAAACATCAAAAAATAAAAAAGTAACTCCCTTTTGTTAATAATAATGTAGGGAAAAACACCTTTCCTATTTAAAGTTTCTTCATTCACTCATACAACAAACATTCTGAATGCCTATTATGTGCCACTAAATATAATGCCAAGTATGAATTTTCTCTGGGTAAATTACTACTATGCCTCTCCTCTAACTTCTTACTGAAGTGTTATGCATCTCATTGAAATGCTACAGAAAGGCGACCATCTGTTAACATAAGACTTGCAGCACTCTATACTTAAGCTGCCTACCAGGGAAATTCATCAGAAAACATTTCTTCTGACCTATGATATGACCGTAGTTAAGACAAACAAAGGTTTATGCCCGTCAGTCAATAAGCATTTATTAATTGTCAGATAATTCATTTATTATCATGTTAACGAAGATGAAGAGTTGGTCTCAATTTATGTGATGATAGCTAACATTTATTGATCATTTACTATGTATTAGGCACAGCTCCAGGTGTTTTACCTTATCACAACTTTAGATAATAAATCTAAAGTAAATGTTTAGGCATGTAAGAAAGTTGGGATAAACTTACAATTGATCTTCTTCATAGATTTTCCTAACAATTTCATCAATCATGAGTTTCTCTTTCAGCAACTGTTCATAAGCTTCCTGCTTTTTTTTTTCTTGTTCTTCAAGTTGTTTCTCCAAGTCAAGATAATATTGTGCTTTTACTTTGTTTCGTTTGTCTTCTGCAGCATTCTCTTCCTTTATTACTCTTTCATGTTCTTCCATCATGGTTCTGGCTATTTCGGCATCACGTTTCTGTTATTAAAACAAAATTCATCTTTCCATGTTCAAATCTGAGAATATGATAGAATATTCTAAACTGATGTAACCGAATACTTTAAAGCCTGTTACATAAATAGGTATTTCATTGGTTCAGGTAAAAGGCAAAAGTTATTGTTACATGAAGAGTTTGAATGATGGGTCAGACCCTAAAGAATCATTCCTATTCTTTTAAGGCACTCTCTCTCAGGCATATCTGATAAGGATTATTAATAAATCCACATTTGAAAACTGGTAAATAAAATCATAAGTACTTTATTAATAATTTTAACTACCAAAGAAGTAGTCATCATTTTTGTATTTATTTATAAGTTGATCCAGGCAATTTTCATAGTTTTTAGCTTCATTGTTCATCAGCTGCTATTTAGAGTAAAGATGGTACTACCTCTTTCTTACAGGTCTGCTATTAAATGGCTCTGAGCAACCCTTAAGTTTCTCCTAGCCTAAATTTTCTTTCCTGCCATTGGCCCTTGAAGTTTCCCTTTTCTCATTTATTAAAGGCCCTTTGTAATCACTTTAACTTAAAAACAGTCATATGTTACAGTGCCTGTTTTCTGCAGTTTTTAATTCCCTCACTCAAGACCATTCTCACTGAGTTAGATACAATCTTTCTTTTCTTTTGATCATTTTCAAATCGTTTAACAAAATAAATTTTAAATTAAATATATTGGGGTAATTTTAAAATTACCATTTTACTTTTATGATCACATCCCAAATGACAGAATGGTTAGCAGCATCAAATGTAAAGAAGAAACAGATTAACATATGAAGGCTAAATGTCATTCCTGATGTAACTGATGCCTTTAATGTATACCCTGCTAATATGACTTGACCAAAATTTTTCTCTGCTTATCTTTTCTTTGCACATGTACTAGGTTATTTATAAAAATTATGACATAACAAAAATATTTGGGTTTAATGTATAATTGGTAATATGTATATTACCACCCACTTATAGAAATACAATGTTCTCATTTTACAGATAAGAAAATGAAAGCTTAGAGAGAGAGAACCAAAACTAGCTTCTATTAATACATATCCTGACACCTAATAGGTCCTAAGACTATTTGGCTTTAATTGTGTGGACCAATTTTTATTTAGAAAATAACAGCAATTTTTTTAGGAGTCAGATTAAAACATCTACAGCTGCCTTGCATAACCTCAACCATCAGGATAATTAAAACTGAAAACCACTGGACAAATAGTACATTGTTTGTGTTTTACTTTATCTTTAAAGGATAGAACTATATGGCTTAAGAAATAAAGTCTCCCAACCTTCTCCTGCCACCTGCCACACCTAAGGTTATCACTGCTAACATCATGCTGCATAACTCTTCAGATATTTTCTATACTAACACAAATGTACATAAACACGACACACACACACAAATGTGTCATTTATGGCTAGCATCTATTCTTAATTGATGCCCATACTGCATTGCACTTGTTAAGTATTTTGAGATCATTCTTATAATTGTATGTGTGTATGAACATATGGTTATGTTGATATATACGATACGTGTGTGTGTGTATATATATATATATTCATATATAATTGTCTGGCCTTTCTGTTTAATAATGAGAGCCCAAGTGATAATGTGCACCCTGCTTTTAACTGTTAATAAACACTATTTTATATTTATATTGTATAACACTACTGGTGAGTATGTCTGAGACTCCTTTGCCCAAGAGATTACTTGCCCTGAACCTGGTATCATGTCAGGAGTTAGAAAAGGGGAAAAAAGAGAGAAACATAAAAAGAGAAGGCTTTTATAAATTGGGAAAGTTTTCCTACATAAAATCATAAAATAGTTTGCTTTAAAAAACATTTAAAAATAAAAAATTTAATAACATTCTAAAATATACTTATCATGCTAACAATTTGTACTATACCAGTTTGTCATAACATAAATCAGTTAGAGACTACAAAGAATGCTAGGAGTCACTGTTCATTCTAAGCAGCAAACTTTGAAAGGCTCTAACATTAAACAAGGTTCCAAATGAAATCATCCAAAATTTTCTATACCTTAAAGTTCTGACAAGGATACAAGTATTTGAGAAATCTAGCAGTATAAATTCTTTATAGACTATAAGAATTTTTTCAAAACTGCCCCATTTTTGGTTTTCTAAATGAAGCTAAAAAACATAAAGACCACAAACATGATTACCATTTGCTCATATTTAATGGCATCCTTTTCAGCAATCTGAGCTGCCCTTTCTTTGTTCATATAAGCTGCTTTTAATTTCTTCTCCAATTCTCTGAGCTCAATGCTGTTAAAAAAGAAAGGAAACATTTAAATTTGAGGACCATAAGAGAATTAAGTCTCACAGAAAACTCACTATATTTTTAATTTTCTCAAAGACAGATTATAGCTGATATTATTTTAGATCCACAGGAGAGATAAGCTAATTTATTACATTTAATGGATGCTTTAGGGCATTACGGCTTAAATTTTCTGGTTGAGGAGGACTGCTCTCTTCTATTACCTTCATCTATTTGCTTATTCTATGCCTATACCACACTATCTCAACTACTGTAGATTATAATGTCTTTATATTTTAGAGAAGTATCCAATTTTGGTTGTCTTCTTAAAGACTGTCTTAGCCATCTTGGTACTTCGTATTTCCCTATATTATACATTGCTTAGGATCGGTTTGTCAAACTTCACAATAAACAAAACTGGCTGGGATTGCACTGAATTCATAAATCAATTTGGAGAGTATTGACATCTTTATATTACTGAGTCTTCAATTCAATAAACACAGTATATCCTTCCAATTATTTAGGTTTTAAAAAAGTCTATCAATAATGGTTTGTGTATTTGTGTTTTTTGGCATAGTAGTTTTATATATTTCATCAGTTTTTTTTTATATTCTTATATAGATTATCATTTTTCAAATTCATTTTCTAATTGTTACTGATTTATTTCATACTCAACAATACTTAAATTTACTTACTAATTCTTATTTATCTGTAGATTCTTTTGGATTTTCTATATACACAATCATAGCATCTGTGAATAATAAAAGTTTTATTACTTTATTGCCAATCCCAGCACCTTTCATTTCTTTTTCTTGCCTTATTGCACTGGTTAGTATGTCTAATACAATGATTAACAGAAATTGTTATAGCCCAGGCATCCCTATCATCTTCTCAATGTCAGAGGGAAAGTGTTTAACATTTTGCCATTAAGTATAATGTTGCTGTAAATTCCTTTTTATTCCTAGTTTGCTAAACTTTTTAAAAAATCATATAGTGATTGACTCAGATCAACTGGCTTTTTCTACTCATATGATTCTATTAACAGAATGAATTACATTTATTCATTTTTTAAAATGTTAAACAAATCTTACATTCCTAGAATAAGTTAAATTTGGTTGGGATGTATTATCTTTCTTATATACTACTGGATTTTATATTGACTAATATAGCATTTCAGATTATATTAATAGCAGCTGAATTCATGAGAAAGATTAGTCTATAATTTTCTTATAATATCCTATTCAGGTACTGATCTGATTAAAATAAATTGGGAAGTGTTCTCCCTTTTTCTGCTCTGAAGAACTATGTAAGATTGGTGTTAATTCTTCCTGAATGTCTGGTAAAATTCATTTAGCCCCATAGGTTTCTTCATGCACCAGGTTTAAATTATGTATGCAATATCTTTAAAAATTATAGGAACACTTAGGTTTCTATTTCTTCTTGTGCCAATCTGTTTGGTAAAAATGTGCTATCTAGGAGTTTATCTATTTCATCTAAATCTTCAAATTTATTTGTATAAAACTGTTTATAATATCCTGCTATGAGCTATTAAATGTTTGTATATAGTAATATCCCATTATCCGTTTCTAAAATTGGTCATTAGTGCATTCTCTTTTAGTCTTTATCATTCCTGCCAAGGGGTTCCTCAATTTTATTAGCATTTTTAAGGCACAATTCTTGGCTATGTTTATTCTCCTTTATGTTTATATTCTAACTCACTCATTTCAAGTGATCTTTATTATTGCCTTTCTCCTACGTTCTTTTTATAATCATTCCAGATGGGACTTTGCTATTTGTTTTCCAATAATTCCAGATAGAGCCTTCTTTTCTGATCCAATTAATTATTTCAGATTAAAAACTACCCTTGAGAAATGGCTTTAGCTACATTACACAAATTTTGGGGTTTTTAAAAATCCTCTTTTTTTATTGTGGTAAAATATATATATATAACAAAAATTTGCCATTTTAACCATATTTAAGTATACAATTCAGTGGTGTTAATTACATTCACAATGTTCTGCAACCATCAACATTATTTCCAAAACTTTTTCATCCCCCCAAACAGAAATGCTGTATCTGTGAAGCAATAACTCCCCATTCCTTCCTCTCCCTAAACCCTGGTAATTCCTAATCTACTTTTTGTTTTTATAAATTTGCCTATTTCAGATATTTCACATAAGTGGAATTATACAATATTTGTCGGGCTTACTTCAGTTAGCATGTTTTCAAAGTTCATTCATATTATAGCATGTATCAGAAGTTCATTCCTTTTTATAAAAGAATGATAGCCCATTGTATGTCCATACTCCGTTTTGTTTATCCACTCATCTGATGAACACTCAGGTTGTTTCCACCTTTTGCCTATTGTAAATAATGCTGCATTGACAACTGGCATACGAGTATCAGTTTGAGTCCCAGTATTCAATTCTTTTGTATATATACCTAGGAGTAGAATTGCTGGGTCATACAGTAATTCTATGTTTTAACTTTTTCCTACAGTGCCTATATCATTTTACATTCCTACCAGCAATGTCTGAGAGCTCCAATTTCTCTACTTTCTTGCAAACACTTATTTTCCACTGTTTTTATCAAAGTAGTCTATTAGGTGTGAAATGGTATCTTGTGGTTTTGATTTGCATTTCTCTAATGACAAATAATGGTGAGTTAGTTATCTTTTCGTGTGCTTATTTGCCCACTCTGTACATCTTTGGAGAAATGTCTAAGTTTTTTGCCCATTTTTGAAGTAGGTTGTTTTTTGTTGTTGTTTACTTGTAGGAGTTCTTTATGTATTCTAGATATTAAATCCTTATCAGATACAATTTGTTCTTCTGGCCTAAATAAGTTCTGAGCTAGGTGAAACAAAGATGAGTGCCTTGTGTCAGTCCTTCAGGTAGCCCCAAGGTAGGTTAGAACAGACACACATAACGATTTGTGAATAAGGTCATCTTTGCTCCTCCTGAACCAGGGACCAGGGTCCCATATTGGGAACATGAGCTGCCTGCCTCTAAAGCTGGGAGGGGATGGGGCAAGGGCAAATGAAAACACCATAAAGCTTTCCTTTCCCAGGCATCCCTATCATCTTCTCAATGTCAGAGGGAAAGTATTTAACATTTTGCCATTAAGTATAATGTTGCTGTAAGTTCCTTTTTATTCCTAGTTTGCTAAAGGCAACCATTTTTAGGTTGCCTTTTTCTTGATTCAGCATTTGCTTGCTTTCTGTAAATCTTTCGGTGTTGTCTAGAATTCTTAAAAATTGGTTCTGAGAGTTTCTGTTTATTTTCTGATGTTTCTGGTGGGGGAAATGGGGAGGGGGAGATATAGGAGTTTGGAGCTGCCTACTCTGCTATTTTGCTAATGTCAGCATAATCCTACAACTTTCACTGTTGGTATTTTCACTGTCATTCAGTTAAAAATACTTTTGATTACAGACTCCAACTTAACAATTTTTCAACTTTATAAAGGTGCAAAAGCCATATGCATTTAGTACGTTCCTCAACTTACAACAGGATTATGTCCCAATTAAATTTAAAATACTGTAAATTGACTTACAATATTTTCAACTTATAATGGGCTTTTCAGGATGTCACTCTATCATAAGTCAAGGAGCATCTGTACTTTTTGACTCAAGGGTTATTTAAAAGTACATTTTTAAATATATAAGCATACAAAGATTGTCTAATTATTTTGTTGTTGTTTGTTGTTACTGACATCTAGTTTAATTCCACTAGAGCCAGAGAACATACTATGTGTGAATTAAATCCTCTGAAAATCTGTTGACACTTTTATTCTGACACAACATATTTTCTATTTTGGCAAATGGTTCAAATATGTTTACTGTAACTACAAATATAATTGGGTTTAAATTTACAAGCTTAGTATCTTCTTTCTATTTGTCCTCCCTGTTCTATGTTCTCTTTTCTCTCCTTTTTGGCTTCTGTGTTGGGGGACCCCAATACTACTCCCAGCTTAGATAATTCACTAGAAGGACTTACAGGACTCAGCATACAGTCATACTCGTGGCTATGATTTACCACAGTGAAAGAATACAGAGCAAAATTGGCAAAGGAAAAAGGTACATGAGGTAAAATATGCAGGAAACCAAGTACAAGCTTCCAAAAATCCTCTTCCAGTGGAGTCACACCAGGGAGTCTACCAGGGAAGCTCATTAGACATTCAGTGCCCAGCGTTTTTATTGGGGGCTAGTCACTTAGGCATCCTCTGCCTAGCATGTACCAATATTCTAGACTCCCAGGAGGAAAACAGGTCTTCAGCATCAACTATACTGTTTCCACAGTTTAAGCTCAGTGAGTCACTCTTAGCAGTTAAGGTGGTGGGAAGCTTCTCAAAATCCAAGTTTCCCAATGCCAGCCAAGGACTAAACTTGCAAGCAAGACTTTATAAGGATACCAGTCTAAAGTCTACTATATTATCTCTTTTCTATACAGCCTTTTTGGGAGTCATGATTTCCTATTATCACATTTTCTCTTCTATTAATTTGTCAATTATACACATTCTTTTCAAAATTTTTCTTACAGAGATTAGCATGTTTCTTTGTTTCAAGTCTAATAAATTTGTCATTATTTACTAGAAAATAAAAGATTCTTGCCTTAACTTCATTTATTTACTTCCTATCTCACTTTTGTTATTTTTTTTAACAATTTACGTATTTTAAATCCCAAAAGACATTATAAGAAATGTTTTAAATATTCAGATTTCATCTAAATTTACTACACATTTACTTCCTGCAGTTCTGAAATTAAGCTTGGGATCAATTTTCTTCTTCTACCTAAGGAAAACTGTCAGTATTTCCTTTAGTGCAGGATTGTTGGTGATCAATCTTCTCTCTTTGTCTGAAAATGTTATTTTATGCTTATTTTTTATCCATCTCATCTATTTTATTTTATGCTTATTTTTTATCCATCTCATCTATTTTATTTTATGCTTATTTATCTGTCTCACCTATTTTGTTTTATGAATTAACAGCTTGTCAGTCCAAAACATAACTGTATTGGCATCAGCAAAGAAATGATGATAGCATTAGTAGGGAAAACTGTCTCTATCTCTTCTTTGAGCTGGTTTTTGCAGAATTAAAATACAAAATATATATGAGGTACTTGTTCTTGCTTTCATAAAGCTATGTGTTAACTATGTAATAAATATATTTAATTAATTGTGCAATTAACTATAATTATTGATTAAAGGATTCCTAAAAATAAGCAGTGAGTTTCCCAACTCCAGTTAAACACAATGCAAAAATTAAATTGTGTTTTAAGTATTTTCTTGGATTATAAAATCATGTGTTCAGAAATCAATTAATAAAAAGAGTCTTATGATTTCTGAACTGAAATATTTTCAAAATAAACTTCAAGGATTTTAAAAATTTACCATGCATTTTAAAAATGAATTTAAGAGAAATGAATTTCTCTTAAAGAACCTAATCTTAATATAGGTGATTTTGAATTACTTAGGATACATTTTAAGCACCATAGGAAATAGTTCCCTGAATTCAGACCTGCCAATTTGCAGATAAATACACCAATTTGAAAAATTGTCCATTTCTGCACGTCAGTCAAAATTTTACCATGGCTTATGCACAAAATAAAAAAACTCGTAGCAATTTTGACACTGCTAGGAGGCATCATACTCAATTTGAAAAAGTACTAAACTGAATGACTTTTGTCTTAAGTTTGAAGAAAATTTTCACAAGGTATAGAATTTTGAATGAGCTGTAATTTTCCTTTGGCTCTTTAAATCTATTATCTTCTAGTTTCTACCGTTTCTATTCAAAATTTAGTCATAGTTCTTATTGTTGCTTTTTTGAAAGTAATAGTCTGTTTTATCTGGCTGCTTTTATTATTTTGTATATTGTCAGATTCCAAAAGTTTGACTAAGTGAGTATAGGTATAGTTTTCATTATTTACTTTAATTTGTGGCTTTATGTCTTTTATCATTTTTGCAAAATTCTTGGCCATTATCTCATTAAATAATACTTCTGTATCATTCTTTTTCACCTCTGCTACCAGGAATAAAATTGTACATCTGTTAGAACTTTCCACTATAGTCTATATCTCAAATTTTAAGTTCTCATCTGTATATTTCTATCCTTTTATCTCTCCATGTTTTATTCCTGAATATTTTTCACCAACCTGGTCACAAATTTTCTATTCATCTATGTCTAATAAAACTAATTAAATTCTGTATTATTGAAGTAAAATACACACTAAAGTGCACAAATTTCAAGTGTACAGCTTGTAGAATGCTATTGAACACACTGCCATCAGCCAAGCTTATCAGCCAAGCTCTGCTTCACTTAACTTTCAGCCATACTTTTGGAATCAGCAGAAACCTCCAAGGGAAATTCAGCTATAAATGCCAGGCTCACCATTCTGGTTTCCTTCCTCTCCCACATCTTAATTTTATACCTTCTCTAGACTTTCTTTTCTCAGAGGGGACACTTATCTGAATTACCTGGTCTGCTATTGCTAGAAGTGAAAAGCTCTTCTATTTAACCCTTATTTATCAGTGAATTAGACAAAGACATGATGAAATATTTATTTCATCTTCAGATGACGTAAACTATGAGTGATAGCTAATGATGACTGGGGAATTAGGGTCTCCAAAAAGATTTAATAGTTTGTGACTAGAACAACAGGCAGATTTAGCAATAGTTCAATATTTTTTTCTAAGGATCAGTAATCTCTTAGAGAATCTGATTAAAGTTAGGCAGCCAGAAGAATACACATGGGTACATTTGCCAAAAATATAATTTAACAAGGTTCAAAACCCCTGAAGCTCATCCATGGTTCCTATAATATTCTACAGACATCCTGCTCAATTAAGATAAGATGTAACAACTATCAGAGTAAATTTCCCATATATTAAACTACACAAGTACAGAATGGGCATTTACTTGGCCTGAGTTTTGATGAACAGCGTGACACAGCTGCCCCTGTAATTTGACCTTAGGCAAGATTAAGAAACATTTTAGAACAAAGTGATTAATAGTACCACCATTTGGAGTACTTAGCAGTCTACCCTGGAGTATTACACATAATTGTGGGGGACAATATTTTGTTAAGCAACGCTAATAATCTAAACTATATCTATAGAAGAAACTAAGATAGTGAATAAACTTGAAGCCATGATGTGTAAGAAACAACTGAAGGAACAAGAGATATTTAACTCACAGAAGAAAACATTTAGTGGGTTCATGGATATGAAAGGACATCCTAAAGAAGATAGATGTATGGAAATTATAAGGGAATTAATTTTGAAATAGGGGGGAAAAGATTAACATTAAGGCAAAATGAAAAAATAAGTTCCTATTGCAATTACTAGAGGTGTTGAAACACAGGCTGAACAGCTACCTTCCAGAAATACTGTAGGAAATTTATGTAGGGGTGTAAAATTAAATTAGTTATCACTAAGGTTTCTCTTAAGACTAGGATTCCACAAATCTATTTTTTATAAGAGGTCATTTAAAAATTTACATTTAAAGAGCAGAGGTACTGATATTTATTTGTCACTGTAAATATTAACATGTCTATGAATACAACTTCATTTCTTAAATGAGTATTTACAAGACTTAAAGCAGTAAGTATTTCCAGGCAAAATATTACCTAAGTGCAATGATATAAACAAAGAAATTTCACTTTCAGGTGCTAAGAATTACACCTAAGAATTAGTTTAAAGATAAAAACTAAATGAATAAAAATTATAGAAACCAAGATACCTGTTTTCTCTTACTTGTTGCCTCATCTTTTCATCCTTTAGACTTTCGTGTTTTAGTTTTGCCAATTCCATAGCCAGTTTTTCTTCTTGTTCAAGCTGGAGTTCCCGCAATCTCTTGTTTTCTTCTGCCTGAATAAAAAAGATTAACTTTAGTTATTTGTCTTCCAGAATCAGATTTTTTTTCCATCAAGGTTGAATTTATTTTATAACAGAAAACCATTATAAATGCCTTAAGACCAATGATCAACTATTTATGTTTTATTTTAAAATATAAAATATTATTTCAATACTTTTTCAAACATTTTATCATGGAAAATTTCAAATATCACCAATAGTAAAAAGAATATTAAAATATACCCTTAGGTACCTATCTATCACCCATCTTTTAAAAAATTATCAACATACTGCCAATCTTTTTACTCTACCTTCCATTCCACTGTTTCCTTGCTCTCTTTTTACTAGAGTATTTTAAAACAAATTCTAGACATCATGTCATGACCATGTAAATAATTCAGTATGGATCTCTACCTGATCAGAATTTCTTTTTTATATAACAATCATGCTATTAACATATCTAATTAGCAATAATTTCTTAGCAACATCTAAATACCCTGTTCATAATTAAGTTTCCCCAATGTCTCAAAGATGCTTTTTTTTAGCTGGTTTGTTCAAATCAAAATTCAAACAAGATTCACATATTGCATCTAGTTATTATTTATCTTAAGTCTCTTTATATTCTATCATGGTCACCCCTATGCCCCGCTATACACACATTTTTTTTCCCCAAGCTATTTATTTGTCGTAGAAATTAGAACATACGTCTTATAGAATGTTCCACATTCTGCATTTGACTGATTGCTTCCACAGGATATAACTTAACTTGTTTTCTGTTTATATTTCCTGTAAAATGGTAGAAAACATCTAGAGGCTTGATTAAATTCTGTATTTAAGAACATGAAAAGATGTTCAATATCATTAGCCATCAGGAAATGCAAATTAAAGGTACAACGAGATATCACTACATACCTACTGGATTGGCTAAAATAAAAAACAATGATGATACCAGATGCTGGTGAGAAACACTCTTACATTGCTGAGTAGGAATGTAAAATGGTATGGCCACTCTAGAAATCAGTTTGGTAGTTTGTTATAAAGCTAACATGCAATTACTATACAACTCAACAATTGTACTCTTAAGGTTTTATCCCAGGGAAATGAAAATTTATGTTCATTTAAAAACACCCAAATGTTTACAGCAAATTTATTCATAATAGCAACACTGTAAATACTCAAAACATCCTTCATCATGTGTATAGTCAAATAAACTGTGACACATCCATACTATGGAATACTACTTAGCAATAAAAAGGAATGAAGCAATGAAAAATAATATAAAGTTGGCCATTAGTGGCTCATGCCTGTAATCCCAGTACTTCGTGAGGCTGAGGCAGGAGGATTGCTTGAGGCCAGGAGTTTGAGACCAGCCTGGACAACACAGGGAGACCTTCTCTCTACAAAAAAATTTAAAAATTAGCCAGTCATGGTGGTGCACACTTGTAGTCCTAACTATTCAGGAGGCTGATGCAGGAGGACTGCTTGAGCCCAAGAGTTCAAGGCTGCAGTGAGCTACGATCACGCCACTGCTCTCCAGCCTAGGCAACAGAGCAAGACTCTGTCTCAAAAAGAAAAAAAAAGAATACGAGCAACAAGCAACAACTTGGATGAATCTCCAGGAATTATGCTGAGTGAAAAAAGCCAATCTCAAAAGGTTACACATTGTTTGATGTCATTTATATAACATTCTTGGAAGATGTTCATTTTTAAAAATTGAGATATAATTCACATAGTATAAAATTTACCTTTCCAAACTCACAACAGTGATTTTGCATATTCACAATGTTGTGGAACCACCACTACTATCTAGTTCTAGAACTTTAAAAAATACTTTATTTTTTGCAGTTTGGGATTCACATCAAAATTGAGCAGAAAGTACAGAGTTCCCATATATCCACTGTCTCCACACATGCACAGCCTCTCCCATTATTAGTCTCCCCCACTATCACCTTCCCTATTAGAGTGGTACATTGTTATAATCATTTACATTACATAAACCTACACATCATCATCACCCAAAGGTCATAGTTTACATTAGGGCTCACTCTTAGTGTTGTACATTCTATGGGTTTTGACAAATGCATAATGACCTGTATCTACCATAATAGTATCATACAGATACTATCCTAAAAATCCTTCGTGCTCTGTTGACTCAACTCTCCCTCCCCTAATCCCTGAGAACTACTGATCTTTTTTATATTTCCATAGTTTTGCCTTTTCTAGAACATCATATAGCTGGAATTATATAGAATGGAGCCATTTTGGACTGGCTTCTTTCACTTAGTAATATGCACTTGAGGTTCCTCCACATTTTTTCATGGCTTGATAGCTCATTTAATTTTAGCAGAGAATGACAGACAAACCATTGTCTGGATGTACCACAGTTTATTTATCAATTCACCTACTGAAGGACATCTTGGTTGCTTCCAAGTTTTGGCATTTATGAATAAAGCTCACATATAATATATATTTTTATATGCTATAGATATATATAGATGATTGTGTGTATGCTATATAGAGAGGATCTGTGTGCACATTTTTGCGTGGACATAAAATTTCAACATCCCAGAACATTTTTATCACCCCAAAAGAAACCTATACCTATACAAAAGAAGCCTATGTTAGTTGTAACTCACCATCCTCTCACCTTTACCCCTAGACCCTGGCACCCACTAATCTACTTTCTGTCTCTATGGATTTGCCTATTCTTGATATTTCACATAAATCAAATAATACAGTATGTGGCCTTTTGTATATGGCTTCTTTTTCTTAGCACCATGTTTTCAAGGCTCATCCATGTTGTAGCATGTATCAGCAATTCATTCCTTTCTATGGCTATATAATATTCCACTGTATAGATATAACACATTTTCCATTTTGGGGGCATCATGAATAATGCTACTATAAAGAGTATACCTAGTACCCAAGTTGTCTCTAGATATTATTTCTACTAAATAATAATAGGGCTCCTCAGCACAATGGCTGATTCCAGGTGTACAGCAAGAAATATATTAGATGAGCCTTGTATTAGTTAGGATTCTCCAGAGAAAGTGATTATGGAAGTAGGCAAGCCCCAAGATCTGCAGGGTGAGGTGGCAAGCTGAAGAGCCAGTGGTTCAGTTCCAGTCTGAATTCAAAAGCCAAGAACCAATAGAACTGATGGTGGGGTTCCTGTCCAAAGGCCAGCAGGCTGAAGACCCAGGAAAAGCCAACACTTCAGTTTGAGTACAAAGACAGGAATAAAGCAGATATTTCAATTTAAAGGCAGTAAGGCAGGAAGAATTGTCTCTTATTCAGGGAAAGGTCGCCTTTTTGTTCTATTCAGGCCTTCAACTGATAGGATGAGGCTCATCCACATTATGAGGGCAATCTGCTTTACTCAGTCTACTGATTTAAATGCTAATCTCATCCAAAAACACCCTCACAGAAACAACCAGAATGTTTTATCAAATAACTAGGCACCCCATGGTCCAGTCAAGTTGACATATCAAATTAACCATCACAAGCCTAGAACAATTTGTTTTAACAGAAAGCAAGGAAAGTATCAAAAATTAAGGAAGTCTTGTCAAAAGGACACAGAAGCAATATAAAAAGTCATCCAGTGGCCAAGAATGGGATAATTTTGTGCATCAAAATTAAATGCAATTAATGTAAGCATATGAAGATCTAAGAATCCATAATGATATTTTTAAAAAGAGAAAAAGTCAAAAACTAAACAAAATTTAAAAAACAACCACAACAAAGGCAGACACCAATGGAATTAAGTAGGGTACACTCTATACTCTGAAAATTATTTATCTCCCTTTCCCATAAGAACAATAATCCTAGTTGATGAGGAAAAGTTCTTTACACAGGAATTTCAGCTAATTAAATGTGAAAGGAATAATGAAATTAGAAAATCAGTGTTTTGCAACCCCTAATGAAAGAAAAGATTCTTTTGTGAAACCACAGATGAAAATTTGAAGGAAACTTTTACAGTGGAGGAACTAGGCTGTCTCATTAAATCCAATGATCAACACTGGCATCATTAAAAGTGGAACAACCAGACCTCATGTGTCCCCTGATGTGACACAATGACAAGGACAGCATTATGGACTATTCTTGCCAAAAAACTGAACCTCAATCTAATCACATTATTTAGGGCTAAGTCCCATTTATAGGAAATATAACGGATGGGGGAACAAATTAAAGGAATCATAAGAAAGCAAACAGGTAAATTCAGAATGTGTGATATTCTATAAAACAACTGGTCTACTTTCTTTTAACAAGTTTAAAAACATGAAGTAAAAAAAAAAACAACAAAGGATGAAGTAGGGGTTGTTTTACATTAAGAAAGACTTAACAGACATAATCAAACATACTGTATAAACTTTGCTTGGATCCCAGCTAAAACAAACCAATTATAGAAGATTTCTGACACAACCACAGAAATTTGTTTATGGAATGGGTGAGGTAATGGCATTATGGTATTGCCTGTAAGAAAACATCCATATTTCACTAGATGCATACTGAAGTATGCAGGATAGAGTTAGTATGATATCTGGGATTTTCTTTAAAATTAAATGAAAAAATAAAACTAGAAACAATGGAAAAATTGAAGCCCTACGATCTGCTTGCTCAGAATTAAAAAATCATGTCTAAAGTTTTGGAATTTGGAACACAGAGGGATGGATACTACTTTTAAATGCTCTTTCATAAATCTCGCTTATCAGTTTCCCTTTTTCTACCACCCTGATCTCTTAAAATATTTAGAAATTCCATTGAAAAATTATCCCTATATTTCAGGAGTTATATACATATAGATGTTACCTGAATTTTTCAGTTTCTCAAAAATAAAAATATGAATAAATTTATACATAAACATAAGTATTCAATTTCTACCACTTAGTAATGTATGTGTTTAATTTCAGTAAGTTAAAAAAAGGCATCCTTAAATTTTTGTCTTTAGAAATTTGTGGAAGTTAATAATTATGGATTTTATATTTATTTAAAAAAAACAAAAACAAATGCTTATTCTATTCCAGGCACCATCCCAAAGGGCTTTGCATGTATTCACTCATTATTAAAACAATCCTAAGTAGGATGTATTAATACTATTACTATTCTCCATTTGATAGATGAAGCATAGAAAGTAAACCCAACTTATTCAAGGTTCTGCAGCTAAGATACAGCAATGCTAAGACTCAAAGACAATAGAGCTCCAGAAAACCCCATTCTTTCCTATACACTGAGCAGACTCACAATGAAGCTTCCCTTACCTGATGCTGTTGTCTATCTACTAAATTCCAGTGTTAGCAGCTGGCTTCCATCATTTCCAAGATGCAAATGAAGAAAAAAATGAAACAATGACTAATAAAACTTACCTTTTGAATGGCCTCTTCCATATCCAACTCAAATTGTTCATCTTGTAATAATCTGAGTAATCTCTTGTGTTCAACATGGTCATCAATTTTATTCCACACCATTTGATTCCTGATTTGACTGTTTATGTTTTTTAGTGCTTGGACATGCAATGTTTTCCGGTAGTTTTCATCTACTGATTTCTGATGCCTTTCACTAAAGCTCAAAGTTCTCCTTTTGGAAGCCTATAATGGGGGGGGGGGGGGAAAGCATGCATACTTCAATATTCCAAAATCTAATTTTTAAAAATATATTGATGTAAATCCCAGTAACAAATGATACACAGGGTCTTTGGCTTCCTTCCTAAACCCAAAGTATACCTAATAAAGAGTAAAGTGGTAGACGACTATATTGATACATCAATTAAATAGGTACTAACAGCACTCCCCGTTTTAAAGATGAGGCATGGAAAGTAAAAGTAACTTAACCCAAGGTTCCGCAGCTAATAAATAGCAGTACTAGGATTCAAACATATGCAGTGACACCCTATAGACCCAGCTTTTTACCACTACCCAGGGAATTCCTCTTCTCCTCATTCCACCCACCACCACCACAAGCACCACCTGCCCCCTCCCCCAGGGCCAGAAAACGCTGTTCATTAGCCGGTTAGATTTTCCTAATATAAATGTAATAAGTTAACCCGCTGCTACGTATTCATTCGCTCTCTCCTAGACTTCTATATCCACTCATTTGTTCAGAGGTTCTGTCGGGCAGATTTAAAGATGTATCTAATACACTATGGAGAAAATACAGAAAAGGCTGGAAACCACCGCGAGCATCCCTTAAATAACAGCACCTGAGGTCTCAAAAAGCAAGTAAAAGTTTCGCACTTAATTCTCGGATTAGGCACTTCACAGGTGAGCTCTAAACTATAATTAAATCAACAAATAGTTTCGAGTACCCCGACTGGCTCACCATCCTAGCTGACGACAAACGTCCGTCTCCAGCTCCGGTGGCCACCACCTCTCCAGGCAAACGCAGTGCCCAGCGGCGAAGAGAAGCTGCTCCCGGCTGCGCGCGCTCTGGTGTTTACGCGCTGTCCCGGCAACCGACGCCGCGCGCCGCCAGCCCGACAAAGGCGAACCCGCGCAGGGTGTGGCCTCCCATTGGACCCGGAAAGATCCAATCGGCATTGAGCTTCTTAGGCGCCTGGCACGAGGGCTACTACTATAGGCCTAAACTAGAATGGCAGGAAGTTCAGATCCGGTGTCCTGACGCAAGACCTCTGCAGTCGGCTGGGGAGCTGAAGATTTCCCTTCCGCGACTAATTCTGTGGTTTAGGTGGGTTTGGGAGCCAAGTTGAGGCCTGTGGAATCTAAGTACAAAGGAATACGCAAGCTACTGTCCAATACATGGAGCCGAAGGCAATTTCCACTCACGGAGCATCCTGCTGATGGGATCAGGGCTGATGACTTGGTTTCATCCTCCGCAGTAGGAGTCTCAGGTCACAGCCCCCTTACTGAGTTACTGTGAGGCACAGTGGATGGCATGTACTTCCAGGAGCTTTCACCTCCACACTCGCAGAAGCTGTTGTTAAACTTTGGGAATGAAATGTATGAGCCACATAAATCTTACTCAGCTATGTGGTCCAGGTACCAATAAAAGAGCAGATTAGATGATTATAGCGTTTTTCATTTCTAGCATTTATTTAGGATTCTTAGAATTTCCATCTTTCTAATCATATCCATCTGTTCTTGCATGTTGTCCACATCATCCAGCCCTTAGCATATGAATCATAATTATTTTAAATTTCCATCTAATAATCCTCAAATGTGTCATGTCTGAATCAGGTTCTGACACTTTGTCTTTTGGACTATTTTTCTTGCCTTTTGCCTTGTTTTTTATTGAGAGCTGGACATGATGTATTAGCTAATAGGAACTGATCCCTTTAGTGGGAGGTTTATTTTATATGGCTAGGAGCTGGGCTGTGTTTAATGTTTGCTGTAGCTGTAGGTGCCAGAGGCTTCAAATTCCTCCAGTGTTTTTGTTTTTGTCTACCTTTGTCTTTAGATTTCCCTAAGAATCCCTTGTCAGCTGTAATCTAATTATATTGGAGCCCTGCTGGTGTGGTGGGAAAGTGTGGGAAAGGGGAGGTGTTCTATAATTTTATTATTAAATCTCAGCCTTTTAGTAAGACTGTGACCTTTACAAATGTTTCTTAGGTCCCCTTGCCCACTTAGGTGAGATAAGAAGGCTATAGGGAGCTGTACTGAAAGAAATGTCTTTATCCCAGGTGGGATAAGTTTCTGATAAAATCTTTTCCTCTGGAAAGTAGGCCTTTATTGTAAGAAGGCTCTGGATGTATTTCTCAAAGATTATTCTTCCCAACCCCACCAGATATCCCAGAAGATCTTTCTTGGTTCTTCACTGTGAGAGCCTGGTGGGATTCCTGGAAGTGTGGGGGTTCTCCTTAGACTGTGATCCCCAGTAGTTTCTCTCATGATAGGCCACACTCAATCTCCAGCAACTTCTCAAAGTCACCATTTAAGTGTTCCTACTAGTTTAGGGCTCCAGGGGCTTCTCCTGCAGGAAGGAAGGTCTTATCTGTGACTCACTGGATTCTCCTCTCTCTTCAGATTTCAGAGTGGTGGTTTGTCCTGTGACTTCAGTTCTATGACAGATCCAAAAACAGTCATTGATTTTTAGCTTGTTGGGCTTTTTTCTGGTTGTAAGAATGGGTGTGGCAACTTGCAAACTTTTTACATGTCAGAACTGAAACTGGAAGCCCTATTTGTTATCATCTGTAAGCAGACATATTGCTACAGAAGATGTACTTCAAATTAGGATAACACAAACTAAGGCAAGTTTTACCAATACTTTTTTTTAAGAAAAATTTAGTTTTGACAACATTTCTCTAAACATAACATCTCTAAAATCAGCATATTTGACTAATTGATCTAATCCATTCTTATTCTTAAACTCTTCCATTTAAAAGAGACTTTAGTGGCTAACTTGCCAATGAAATGAACCAGACCAACATCCAACAAAGACAACACTGGAGGAATTTGAAGCCTCTGGCACCTACAGCTACAGCAAACATTAAACACAGCTCAACTCCTAGCCCATAATATAAAACCTCCCAATAAAGGGATCAGTTCCTATTAGCCAATACATCGTGTCCAGCTCTAAGTGAAAAACAAGGCTAAAGACAAGTTGCTAAAAGGCAAGAAAAATAGTCCAAAAGACAAAGTAAGCTTCAGAACTCGATTCAGATATGACACATTTGAGGATTATTAGATGGAAATTTAAAATAACTATGATTAATATGCTAAGGGCTGGAAACTGTGGACAAGATGCAAGAAAAAATGGATAATATAATTAGAAAGATGGAAATTCTAAGAATTCTCAAGAAATGCTAGAAGTGAAAAATACTATAATAAATGAAGAATGCCTTTGATGGGCTTATCAGTAGATGGACAAGACTGAGGAACAAGTGAGCTTGAAGTTATGTTCATAGAAACTTCCCAAACTGAAATGCAAAGAGATTAATATCAAATGAATAACTCTACTGGGCTTTTAGACCTCACCTTAGACTCAAATTCATTTCTATATTAGAAGAGTAATTTGGGGAGCTAAGATCAGGGACTGTAAATGTTTCTATGTTTTAGGGTCTTATAAACTGAATTACCATGAAAGTAAAGTTGATTGCAAGGTATTTACAATGCAAAACATTTTTAATCAAGGATGCAATGTTATTATACATGCATTTAATCTCCTGTTAGTCTAGCAACCTCCATGGGAACTCTACAAAAAATATGGCTTATGTATAGCTTCTCATAATAAAGTAGACTCTAATTAAAATTTTTCATGGGATGGCACCAGAAATTTTTGTTTTGAACACTGATGTATCCCAAGCATTTAAAATAGTGCCTGACATATAGTAGGTGCTAAATAAATATTAATAAATTAATAAATATTTCCTAAATAAACAGATGCTTGAAATAATATTACCATTATGCATATGGAGAAAGCTCTATCCAGAAATTACTTTGGAGAATTCAATCATCAGATCCAGTTAGAGTTTTATCAATTTTATTTATATTTTCAAGGAACAAACTTTTGGCTTCATTAAGTTGTTTCTATTCTTTTTCTATTTCTAAGTCCATTGATTTCTGCTTTCACTATCCTTATATACTTTCTGCTTGCTTTGGGTTTATTTTTATTTTTTTTTTGCTAGTTTCTTAAGGTAGAAGCATAAATTTTTATTTAAGACCATTCCTTTCAAATATAAACATATAATATTATAAAGTTCCCTCTAAGCCCTGCTTTAGCTGCCTCCCACAGATTTTGATGTGTTGTACTTTCATATTCCTTCAATTCAAAATATTCAGACTTCCTTGACCCATGAGTTATTTAGAAGTGTTTTGTTAACTTTCTAAATATTTCAGATTGTCCAGATGTCATTTTGTTATTTATTTCTAGTTTAATTCCATTATGGTCAGAGAACATACTTTGTATGACTTCAATTCTTTTAAATTTGTTGAGGTTTATTTTATTGGCAGAACAGTCTATCCTGGTGAATAGTTCCATGTGCACTTGAAAAGAATGTGTATTCTGGTGGTGTTGGATGGCAGTGTTCTATAAATCAATAAGGTTAAGTTGTTCAGGTATTCTATATACTTACAGTATTTCTATTTTATCAGTTTTTGAGAGGAGTGTTAAGGTCATCAAGCATAATTGTGGGTTTGCTTATTTCTATTTTCAGTTCTATCTTTTTTTTTCTGTTCTGTTGTTAGGTGTATACACCTCTGCAATTATTATTATATCCTGATAACATTTGATATTAACATTTTGAAATAACTCTCTTTATCCCTGGTAATATTCTTCATTCTGAAGCCTATTTGATATTATTATAGTCACTCCAGCTTCCTTTTAGTTTGCTTAGTATATTTTTCTCCATGTTTTTACTTTTAATCTATATATGTCTTTATATTTAAAGTAGCTTTCCTATAGATAGCATATAGTTGGGTTTTTTTTTATTCGACAGTCTCTGTGTTTTAATTGGTGTGTTTATGCCATTTACATTTAATGTCATTACTGACATGGATGGATAAAAAGATATTCTGCTAGTTTTAAAATATTTGTTACATCTATTCTGTATCTATTTTCTCTTCTTTTTTAATCTTTTTGATTATTTTTGTGATGCTGTTTTATTTTTATTATTGGCTTATTTATGTGTCTTTATTTAATTTTTGAGTGGTTGAGCCCTAAGATTTACAAATATTTTTAAATATTTAAATAATATAATTCTTCCTCATTGGTCATGTGTAAACCTTAAAACAGTATACTTCCAATTCCTCTCACTCATCTTTTGGGCTATAGTTATACATTTTACTTTTGTATATGCTATAAATCCATAACACATAGGTTTTCACATATGTTAGATTGTTTGATACTGTCTCAAAACTCTCAAATGTTCTGTTTTCCTCCAGTCTTTTTATGTTTCAGTTTGGGTAATTTTTATTTATATATCTTCAAATTCACTGACTCTTGCCTCAGCTGTGTCAAGTCTTCTGATGAGCTTATTAAAGGCATTTTTAATGTTCATCACTGTTTTGTTTTACATCTAACATTTCCACTTAACTCTTTCTTAGTTTACGTATTTTCTACCAAAATTAACCCTTTTCACATATATTTTCCACTTTTTCCATTAAAGCCTTTAATATATTAATCATAGTATTTAAAATTTTCTAATAGTTTTACCATCTGAGTTATGTGAGTTTTATTCTATTGATTGCTTTGTCTTTTCATGCTTTTTACAATGTTTTTCCTACTTTTTTTGTGGGTCTCATAATTTTTGACTGAAAGCCAGACATCATGTGTAAGATAATAGAGACTAAAGTAAATTGTATTTATACCTGGAAATAAGCATACCTCTTCTTCTGCTAGACAATTAGTATAGAAGGTTGAGTCAATGTGGTCAGGAGTTGAGCTGGATTTGAACATTGTTGTTGCTACAGTTATTTTTCACGTACCACTATCTTCAAAGTTCACTAGCATTGTCTTATGCTTATATTGGGGCCTGTTTTCCAGAAGGCTTCTCTCATTGTTCCTGATTATGCCTTAGCTTGCCCCTCCCCCTAGCAGTAGATCACTCTTCTTTGTTGCTCATGCTTGCTAGCCAGGTGGTTGGAAGAGGGGATTCTCTGCTGTCCTGGTCCAGTCTCAATGGTAGGCAGGCCCTGACCTTCTGGGTCTCTGGTGTGGAGGAGTCTCATAAATTGGAAAAAACTTTTCTTAATGTTAGTATGCATTCTCTGTTTTCTTATTTTCTTTAGAGAAATTTCAAACTCCTTAACCTGGTCTGTAAAGGCTTATATGTCTACCTCTTCAGATTTCTTCTTCAAACTTCAGCTACAGTGGACTTTTTTGAGCTCCTTTCTGCCAGAGGGCCTTTATATATGTAGGTCTGTCTGCCTAGAAGGCACTTTCCAATCTACCCCCTTTATAAATGTATGTGATTACTGAAACTCCACCAGCGCTCTTGTCCATGAATAACACACTATGCATGTCAGAGCAGAAAAATACAAGAAGCCCTGGTTCTTTATGACCACAGAGTTATCACACCAGCCCTGGGCTAACCTGACTCCATGTTATATGAAAGAAAAATAAATGCTTAATTTATGTAAGCCTCCTTGTCCACATCTCTCCCTAGGATTCTATTACTGTTACTTGAATGCAATTCGTAAGTAATATAACAATGATCTCTGTTTAATCTCATGAGTGAAATGATTAAGAAAAACAAAACTTTTGCAGCATTAATTGCTTTTTTGTCAATGTTTGATTCTAAAGATTAGTAAATAGAGTAGAAAACCTCTGATTTCCTTTCTCACAATTTTCTCTCTCCCTTGTTTTTCTTCTAGAAGCCACTAGCCACTTTCCCTCCTTTAATCCTTGTTCTCTCAGGGTCTTGATCACAACGTTTGATTATGGCTTTTGTTTTCCAAAATATACATGCTTAGTAATTTGGTACCACTCAGAGTCATGTCATTTATAAACTGGATAAGCATGCATTTTATATTTACAGATACCTCATAGATAAAAATAGACTAAGACTGGGAGATCACAGAAGCCTGACATGCTCCACTAGAATATCTCTCTCTCAAGGGAACAGATCAGCAACCTTTGAGTCTGATGATTCAACTAGATACCAATGCACTAATTTTTAATAACATACTACCATTATTTTCATACCTTTTCTATAAGAAGTTACTGGGAGAATTTTCCAAAAAGACTTTACTATGTTAAGGGGAAATCATGTAGGTTGGCCAGAATTACAATGCAAAAGAAACAAAAGAAGAATTTTTAAAAGGCCAAAATGTGGAATGGTTTGCATGTTTTTAACCACAAGACAGGGGAACCAGAAACTCGACAGTATTCTGAGCAAGTAGTTTGAGTTTTCAGTCAAAGAATGCACTCTGGTTACCCCAGCAAAAATACCCACCCCTTAAGGTAATACATTATAAGAAGAAAAAATTGTGTACTAATGAAGAAAATGGCAATTAAAGGTAGAGCAATACATAATTAGATTTAACATACAACATGTGTGTTGAAGGAAGTTCTGATGAGGAGTGTGAGAGATGGATATAGGCAGTGAAGACAGACCATGAAGAAAAGAATACAAACTACAAATAAAAACGCTTGACTTGAGCCTTGAAATAATTTCTGAGAGCTGCAAACCTTTCACTCCTCTCACTGTCCTTGGGTCATTTACCACGTGGTTGCATATCTGTGTTATTTCTACTGTTCTACTCATTGGCATTACTGTCTGAGAAGAATAGAGAGAAGCCACAAGTTTGCCCTCTTGATGTTCTGTATAAATTGATCTGGGATGAAGCAAAGCAGGCAGATTTCTCTTCTTGGCATATACCTATCTCCCCAAAGGGTTGGGGTCTCTGTAGAAGAAGTAGGAGATAAGGATGGGTTCAGGGTAAAACATGGTACATCACATTGAGTAGCGTGTGGGTTAGAACTTGTTCATGCCTAATAGGAAAGTAGCAGCACTGCAAAATATTTCAGCAAACATGTATGTTTGTTCATTATTGTTTGCTTCCCTAATTGGGGACCTTTGGCTCTAAGGGAATTTTAGTTACTATTTCTTATTTTCGGTATATACCTGGGTATTATAGAAGGATTCATGTAATTTAATAGGCAGTTTGAGAAAAAGATCTGGGGCCAGAATGTTGACCTAAGTCAAAGAAAAATCTAATCAATTGCAACAATTAGCTGATTTTACCTGAAAAAAATTAGCCTAACAATCATTATATTTTTTAATAGACTTTGGTTTTTTTAAAGCGCTTTTTAGGCTTATAGAAAAAGTGACAGAATACAAAGAACTCTCCTATGTTCCCTTTCCTCCCCACACCCACAAAGTTTCCCCTACTTTTAGGATTATATATTAATGTGGTACATATTGATGAACCAACAGATTATATTAGTATTAATTAAAGTCCATAGTTTACATTAGGGTTCACTCTTTGTTTTATACAGGTTCATAGGTTTTGACATATATGTAATGTCATGTATCTACCATTACAGTATCATACAAAATAATTTCACTGCCTAAAAAATCCTCTGTACCTCACCTATTCATTCATTCCTCCCTCACTTCCTCCTCTGAAACCCCTGGAAATCACTAATCTTTCTATTGTCTCTATAGTTCTGCCTTTTCCAGAATGTCATAAAATACAGCATGTAGTCTTTTCAGACTGGCTTCTTTCCCTCAGCAATATGCATTTAAGGTTCCTCCAAGTCTTTTTGTGGCTTGATAGCTCATTTATTTTTATCACTGAATAATATTCCATCATATGGCATTTAAAAAATAATTATTACATTTAAAGATTATTTCTAGTGGTAAATTATTACTATCATAAATGATACTTCATTGTTAAGGGAGGATTTATGCCTTCATAGCATTAAGGAGAAATCTTCTGGTTCATTTCCCTTTGGAAAATAGCTTTTTACCTACAGATCTAGACTAAAAGGTCTAAAGTACTGAAGGGAAAGAGATTTTCCTAATAATAAATGATGGATTATACTGATTAATGTTTTCCAATAGTTACAATGTAACAGGATTGAACATATCAGAGTTGTTGATCTGAAATAAAGCACATTAATAGGTATGTAGTATAACTTGTAACTATACAGTAAAAATTATATTCAGAAATTGTATTGCTTTATAAAATAAAGCAATTAAGACAAAACAATTTTTCTTTTGTTCAGAAAAATGCCCAAATTTAATCTAATTTGCTGCAGCTGGACACCACCTGCAGATGACTGTTTAAGTACTCTGAACATTACACACTTATCTTTTAAATATTGATAATGCCATTTTTCATTTCCTCGACATGAAATCCCACAGGGAATAATTATGCTAATAAACCTTAATGATTCTTGCAAATAAATGATCAAACCAAATTGCTACTGTTGATTTATATTAATGGATGCCTTTAGGATGAGATTTGCCAGTACGGTGCTGCCTCTTGAATCTCAATTCATCTTATTTAGCTGAAGAGTGTACATAGTTTGTTAAATAGATGAAGTGTTTAAAATATAATGTGTTTGTGCAGTTTTTGCACTTCATAATGTTCAAGTATTACTATCTTGCCTTGTGGCAAATCTGCATTTAATGGTTCCATTGTATATAACTTCCTTTAGTACTTTTCCTCTCTGTTATATGCAGTTAGAAAGTGACTACTTTCTGGTGGATTCAGAATAGGCCAGCTTCCATATGTTGAATCTGATTGTTTCATTAAGACAATAAAATCTGCTTCTAGATATTTTAGCTACCATAATCTGAGAATCAGATTGACTATATGATGATGCAATAAAGTGCAAAATAATTGTTTGGGGGTAAAAGGACACTATGTAATGGCTTGCTTGTCACCCCATTGGAACCTAGGTTAGTGGATCGCCTTCTTTCCTGCTCTCTCACTTTCACTCTTGCTCTCGCAACCTCACCAAGAGGTTGGAGATTCCTGGCTTTGTGAATTATAAAATAAAACTGGAAAAGAACTACAGAATGGTTGTATCCTAATTTCCAGGCTTGGGGAACACTATGCAGAAAGAATGCTTATTCATTGTGGATATGAATAAAAATTTTCCTGGGTAATTTTGTAAACAGCCACTTTTACATAAACTGTCATGTATTTGAGAAAAAAAATGACCTTGATCGAGATAATTGCCTCAATTATTCATTTTGTATATTGAAGGTTACATACTAAGAGAAACAGAGTAAAGACACTACAGGTGTAGACACAGAATTGAATTAAAAGCTATGTAAATCACTAGCAAAATAGGAGACTGGTGCATATATATCATGTATATATAAATGGTATAGAACTGTGACATCAAATAACAGTTACTTAGGGATTTGTCATGTGGTACATAGAGACTGTAATTGGTTAGTGGTATTGATAATCACATTAAATCCATTGTGAAGAGCAGAGGATTCCCTTTCTGAATTATATAAGCTCTTATTCATAAAAAAGTGTGCATATTCCTATATGGGTATATATATATGTGCACACATATGTAAACTACCTTTAGAAGGGCCTCTTTTTTTCATTTCTCAAGAAAAGGTGCCTAATTTGATCAAATTTGGTATATTTATGGCAATTTTTTCTAATGAAAAATTAACCAGATCAAAAATGTTAAACCAGTAAATGCACGATTTATTGTAGAATTTTCTAATTTAGCAAAAAGTGCAGGGTGATTCAAATATGGAGTGATAAGGGAATGACTAAGTAAATTATGGCATATCAGCTTTGTACCTAGAGAAAAGTGTGTTTAGAAGACCAGAGGGGCAGGCCCAGAAGAGGCGATTTATGGGGAGGAGCCTGGGCAACATGATGAGAAAGGAGAATAACTGGGCACTCAGAAACTGAGCACAGACTCAGAAGTCCTGGGGAAGAAAAGGGGCACAATCACCCTCCAGGAGGAACAGCAGATGAAGAAGGTGGTCACCAAGGAGGAAGAGTCAACAGCCCAAGCTTGCTGTGAGCACAGGAAGCAAGGCAGGGGAGTATTGGCCCAAGGCTGTTTACATCGTCCTCAGACCCACCCTGCTTTGACCACTGCTGGATGACTTGGGAAGAGCGCCAGAGAGAGAGGCTGAATCAATTAACTGAAAAAGGAAACAGACAAGAATGGTTCAGAAATTCTGTAACAACCTTACCTCGAGATAATAGATGACAAAATATATAAGGAAATGCAATGGAAAACCCTTGATTAATATTAGAAAACACTATTCTGCTACCTTGTTACTTATTGGGCACTTATGGCATGCCAGTCACTTCATATATAATTGTCTGTACTTATCAGAACAATTCCATTCATTTCACATGTGAGGAAAATAACATTCAAAGGAAAGGATTAATAACCAAGCACACAGAAAGTGCTAATAGCAGGAGATTTGTACGAAGTCTGTCTCCTCAGCTCATGATGTTTTCATGAGTCTGGTATTTTTCAAACTATGGATTACAAACAGTATTTAAAAAGCAATGGAACAGAATAGTCCAGAAAATATCAGAGTGCATCAAATCTAGTAAACTAAGTATTGTTTTGTGAAAATTTTTAGTTATACAGATTGATAGATCAGCTGATTGATAAATCAATTATTGATAGATAGATAGATAGATGGAATGTATATATTGGATCATGATGTAAAATGTGTTTTTTACTTAGGGTCAAGGTCGAAAAAATTTGAAACTACCAAAGTAGACCACATCGCCCCTCTTTCCCAATCTTAGGGAGATGCTCTTAACTTCTGAATTGTAGCAAATTTCACATTTAATGGACTATTTGCCATAGTATCTACAGCATCACTCCACTCCAAATAGTTTTTTCAAAGAATTAGTAAATCAGGCATGTTTGAAGTATTTTCAAGAAAGTATACCAATCCTTCCAATGATTATAGAGTAGTAAGTCAAAGTGATCCCTCATTTACTTGTTCCTAAACAGACTCAACATTGTTTTGTTAAAATATGTATTATAACTAATGGCTGTAATAAAATATATCATGTTAATAATATACCAGAGAATATAACACACTATATATAATGCAATATTTAATATACTAATATATCATTGTACAATATATGTTTACATAGTATTTATATAATAACAACAATGACTATAACTATTTATTTAGTATTTTGTATTGGCTGATTTGTGTCCAGGTCAGTAATAACACTTATGTTTTTTTAGAAGCAGAATGAGACTTCCCGTTTTGGAAATATGGGGAATGCTAGGGGAAACTGATGCAGGTGTAAAGGTAGCATCTGGAGAGAAAGAAAATGGTTTCAGTTCTAATTTTATAAACAGTGCCAAGGAATCGATTAGATCAGAAGGTACATGTTTGGGGAATCCAGGCAACAGATCCTTCTATCTGACCCATCTTTCTGGAGACTGCTGGTAAACTTACTTCATTTGCTTGGTTCTCTACTTGGTGACTTCTGAGCACATGTCACCAAAGGGTTCAACAGATAGAGTGAAAACCTTTATTATCATAGGTCTCTTGTTATATAAGATATTGCTGGAAGAATGAAAGAATAACCAGAACAACATGGTAATTATGGCCTATAAGGTAGCATTAGTCATAAAAGTAGCAAAACTATAAATAAATAAAAGGGAAGGGAAAAGACTGAATACAGCCATAAGTGACAAGAGTACATGTTCTTGCTTCCTATGATTTCCTATGCTTCTTTGGCTATTTTTAGATTCAAGTATTCACGGCAATAGTTACCCACTGTATATTTATCCACCAGATAGTTTTGTTCCTCGGGGTTTTTCTTTCTTAGTAGATATACCTAAGAAATAGTCAGATAATAACCCACAAAGGATAATCCAGCCCTTGAGTTCTTTAGAATCTATTATTATACCTGGCATTTGGCAACCTGAATTGAGCTAAATGTGTTTTATTGAATCTATGACACCATCAATTTTATGCATTAGTGAAGAAGAAAAAGAAACCCTGCCAATTAAACTGTAGCAAATCATCTATTTTAAGAGTTGTCCCAATTTCAGGCATGGATTTACCCCCTCTCTGGAAATAAATTTTATTGAATACACATGTCCTAATGCTATGCCATCATGAGAAAACGCAAATAAGAAACAGTGATAATGGCAACTACAATAACCAAACAGAAACCATTGCTATTAAGCCCCCACCAGCAAAATAAAATCCTAATTTTTCCCAAGTTATATATTATTTTTATCCCTCCTTTGCATCAACCAGGGCAATCACTACACTGCATCAGCTAGTGTCTTCTGAGATGCAAATGCCAAGACAGAATTGGATGGTCAAGAGATTTATCTGGGCTAGGCGCGGTGGTTCATATCTGTAATCCCAGCACTTCAGTAGGCTGAGGCATGAGGATTGCTTGAGGCCAGGAGTTTGAGACCAGCCTGGGCAATAGCAAGACCCCATCTCTACAAAAAGTAAAAAAAATTAGCCAGGTATGGTGGCATGCATCTGTAGTTCCTGCTGCTCAGGAGGCTGAGATGGGAGGATCACTTAAGCCTAGGAGTCCAAGGATACACTGAGCTATGATTGTGCCATGCACTCCAGCTGGGGTGACAGAATGAAACACAGTGAGACTCTGCCTAAAAAAAAAAAGAAAGAAAGAAAGAAAAGATTTATTTGGAGAAAGGCCTATGAAAGATAAAGGGGAAAAGGAGGGTAGAGTAGGCAGGGAAAGCCTTCAGACCATGATACAGATCTGTGGCTTGTAGAAGGAGACAGGAAAAGAAAATGGAGGCATCTCAAACTGTAGCCAGGCTAACAGGAAGTCCCCAAGCAAAGACTACCCATTAGAGAGGTCTCACGTTGGGCCAGATGCCCTGGCTTTCATACCCTGGTCATGGCCAGGCATTGGCCTAGAGATTTCAAGGTGAGAATGGTCTCAGCAAGAATGAAGCAGCAAAATCTAATGTGTAGCAACTAGAGTTTCTTGTACAACCACTTTCCTTGCAGCATGTGACCTTAAGGGCAGATTTGAGTAGGGCACCTCCATGGCTGCCATGTTAACACATGGCATGCTACTATGCTTCCCACATTTATGGTGGCTCTCATTTCCTCTGATCTTCTCATACATCATCTCTGTCATCATTGCTGCCCCACTAAGCTCTCCTCTAAAAATACTCTATGCACTAGCTTTTTCTGCTCTCGTCTTGGAATCAGATACATAGAATCCTTGAGGGATTCTCAAGGATAGTGCACCCCAGCACGGAAGCTGTTTTTGTGTTATCACTGCCTTCCTTCCATGCCTCTTCCCGGCATGGCCTGCAGTGTACCACCAGGATTAGGCATCACTCAGCTTGCCAAACAGCCACCCCTGTTTCCACGCACACCCCCTATCCCCTAGTCCATGCAGTGCTGCTCCCCTCTTCCCAGAGTTCTCCTGTTAGGTATGCCTATTAGGACACAGTCCCTCCCCACTCCCCTTTTGCAACCCTTGCTGCATAAATAGTAGGGTAAAGACTTCAAATTTTAAAAGCTGGGTCTTGGAAACCCTTGTAAGAAAATATTCATAAGGTGAATGCCCAGGTGCTTTATAAATACACATTTTGTTCTCTTGTTATAAAAGAACAACCTGTATTCAAATCGTATTTCATGATCAGACACACAGAAACTCATAAAAGCTTTTAAGGATGCAATACTGAATCAATTTATGGGGTACAGTGGCAAGGATAGACAGTATCTTTGACCTTGAACAAGTTATTTAACCTCCCTGACATCTGTTACTTCCTCTATAAAATGAAGAGGGTGAGCTAGATGATCCTTGAGGCCTCTTCTAGAACTAACATTCTATGAAATAAAAGTCAATTTAGAGATTAATTGGGTTTCTGAGCCTCAAGCAATTAATTACACTGTCGCTGCCCTTTAACAGACACATCACAGAAGAAAATTAGATTTAACTGACAGATTTTAATCTTCACTAACTCATGTTGATTTTAAGTCCAACATTATTTTTTAAGATTGCAAGTTAATGCTTTCACAAAAGGCTCAAAGGCTTTCTGGGCAAGGAATTTGACCTGACAGACACATTGTAATACCAAGGCCATTTTTTTTTCCATTTAAAAAAAGTCATTGTGCTGACTTTTTTCCCCCTGGTATTCAGAAGCTCAGCAGGCACTCTGCCAGAGTTTTATAAAATGATAGACAATGGTTTTGTGAAATTCGTCACCAATTTCTGAAGTGCTCAAGGATATCTGTGATCAGGGACATTAATTCTGCCCAAATCTACTTTATCTAATTCCATTATATTTTTCTTATTCTTCTTTGGCTTTCTGCCTTCCCTTAACTTTGCCTTTACCTGTACTTGGGTCTGGGTCAACATTGAATTGTTAGTAAAAAAATATGTTGGTTAATTTTCTAATAAATGTTATTAAAAAATGAGCTTTGATTTCCAGTCAATAAGAAAGTATTTTATGTTACAATCCTTTTAATGCCTATCTATTTAAACAGTACTGATATTTTCCTATTTTTCTCTTAAATATTATAGCTCATATCTACTTTATATTTTAAAAGTTAAGTCCCACAACTTTTAGTTTGTTGAACTTTGATTGATTTCCAATATCAAGTTTCTACTTGTGTCATGTCCACTTGCATTAATATTTCAGAATATACAGAAAAGTATAGAGAATAGTATGAACACCCATGTATCAATAACTGGACATATGAAATACCAGTGGAAGTGTTTTTTTTTTAACATTTATTTTAGAGATGAGGTCTCACTTTGCCAGGCTACAGTGCAGTGGCAGGGTCATAGCTCACTACAACATTCAATGCCTGGGCTCAAGTGATCCTCCCACCTCTGCCTCCCAAATAGCTAGGACTACAGGCACATTCCACCATGCCTAGCTAATTTTTAAAATTTTTTGTAGAGACAGAGTCTTGCTATGTTGCCAAGGCTAGTCTTCGACTCTCAGCCGCAAGCAATCTTCGATCTTTGTGCCTTGACTTCTTAAAGTGCTGGGATTACCAGTGTGAGCCACTGTGCCCTGCCATGGAATCTGTTTTGTCTGTCAATGCACCTCTTCCTGTCTCATTTCTTCCCACCAGAGATAACACTATTCCATATTTAATAGTGTATATTGCTCCCATGCATGTCTTTATACTTTCAATACCATGTATCAACCTCTGAAAGATATTTGATACTATTTTGCATGCTTCCATATTGATTGTTTCTGCAAATTGTTTCTGCAAATTGCTTTTATTATAATTCCATGTAATGTTTGTGAGATTACGCCACTGTATTACATGCACATCTACTTTGTTTTTGCCAAGCTATAGCTTATATTTCTACTTCCTCTAAAAAGCCTTTTATTGCACAGAAATTTTAAATTTAATGTAGTCAAATATATCAATTATTTTTTTAATGTTTTGTGCTTTTTTTACCCTATTTTAAAAATCCTATGATAATCTGATATCATAAAGCTTTTCATGATATACCTTTAATTCAACTGAGATTTTAAAAAAATATATAATGTGAGGTAGGTGGCCAATTCTATTATTCTTTTGTCCATATGGATAACCAGTTGTCCTAGCATCATTATCTTTCTCTATTGGTCTACAATGTACTGATTTCACACAGTTCTAATTACTGTACATTTATAATAATACTGCTACCTGGTGGGGCAGGCCTTACCTGATTTGCTGTTCTTCAAATAATTTTTTGGTTATGCTTTGCCCTCTGTTCTTTGATATAAATTTTAATGTTCCTTGCCAAATTCCTTAGAAAAACTACTGAGAATTTTATTGGAATTTCATCAGATCTACGGATCAATTTGGAGAAAACTAATGTCTTTATGATAGTATGCTCTCCTATCCATGCACATGGTACATCTTTATTATGCCTTTTTAAAAATTTATTCTAAAGTCTTTTAACTTTCCCCATAAAGATCTCATGCCTCTTTTTGTCAGGTTTATTCCTAGATGTTTTAAATTCTTTGTTGCTGTGATAGATATTTATATCATTTAGGGTCCAAGCAGGCAACAGCACCCTCAAATTTGGTCATTTAAAAAGAGATACACAAGGTTTATAGAGATCACCAGGAATTGTACAGTACTCATGAGCCAGGAACTCTGGGGAGCTGTTACAACTAAGCCTAAGGGGAGGGGGAGGAGGCAATTTTCCAGAACTCAAAGATAGAAACAGCTATGTGAAGAGAGCCCTTTGATAGGTATGACCTTTGGTAGAGGGATGCAGCCCACCAGGAACAACCTCACAGGGAGAGAGTTGATGCAATATAAACCCAATCTTATTTTCTTCCTTTGTTGGATCTCTTGATGAACCTAATGGGAAGCCAAAGAGCGAGGGAGGCTATTATTACATGCCAGTCTCCCCAGGCACTACCAGGGTAGAAGAGGGTGGAGAGTAAATCTGGAAGGGCAAATAGAAGATGTCCAACTCTGTATCTTTTCCAAAATTAAGTTTCTATTTATTTCTGATGTATAGGAATGCAAATGATTTCTGTATATTGACCATACCCACTAGTCTTGCTGAACTTCATTTTAAATTCTAATTATATCTGTAGATTCTCTTTTCTATATTCACAAACATGCCTTTTCTTTTCTTTCTGCCTCTTATCCCATTTAAAAATGTTCCTTCCCTCGTTTGACTGGCTAGAATCACCAAAAATTGATAAATAGAAGAAATATTAAGGGCATTCTCAAAATTTTCAAGTTTGACATCTCACTATGAAGTATGATGTTTGCTATAGTTTTATTTTTGCTTTATTATAAAAGCAGTATATGCACATTATAGAAAGTTAGAATATATAGATAACTAAATATAAAAAAGAACACTACGTTTCTGTCACCCAGAGATTACAATTCACTTAGTGAATTACAGTATGTACATATATATTTATTTTTGAACAGAAGATTAAACTGTGCATGCTGTAGTATAAAGATTATATCCTATAAACTGCTTTTCATGCTGTAGATATATTATTTCCCATTTTCTTTTGTTTATGAAGCATTTTTATCCTAAATGGGAATTAAATTATTTAAAGTAGCTTGAAAGAAATTTATTATCTTACAGTTCTATAGCTCAAGAGTCAACCATAGACCTTAACAGGCATAGATTAAGGTATTGGCAAGGTGCATTCCTTTCTGAAAGTTCTAAAGGAGAACCATTTTCTTGCCTTGGTAATTTGATGTTATCAATTTATTCCATTCAGAGAACCAGCGGTTTTACTCATTAAACAATTAATGTCCACTAGAATAGTTCTAATAATATCCTTACTTAGTCATTTTGGGGGGCAGGTAGGGGTATACACTTGTAATCTGGAGAGAAAGTGTTCTAGCTCAATTAACCTTGGGTATGCTGATTCTAAAACATAGCTATGTTAAAGTAGAAATACACTTAACTTTTCTTTCTTACGATTTTTCTTCCACATTTCCTTAATCAGTTTAAACAAAGCTTATTACATTTGACACTTTCATTATATAAAACTCTCAGAGGTCTAATTTTGCTGTTATATTTTTCTTCTAACTCTCACTCTTGATTATTTTCTTGAATTTTTATCATTTGGATTGTGAGTTCATTTTTAGAGAAGATTTGTAGGAACACTGTGAAGCTATGTTGCAGATATATCCCCCAGGAGGATTTTTTGTTGTTCTAGGATGCAGCCATGTAACTAACCCAGGACCACTTTTTAAATGATTATTTATAGGCTGGACCTTTTTCGCCTATTTGTTTGTTTGAGATATCTGAGACAATTGGCAGATGGGGAAAAGTAGAAAAAATATGGAAATATCATCACTGTGGGTAGCAGTTATTTCACATTTTAAATAATCCCAAAATAGTAAACAGAATCTGGTTAGTATATGTTGATTTTGTATAAATACTTGTCTCTGTGCATGGCCTTTCTACCATTTTTTTTTTTAACACATGGGTCATCTGATATTTGAGAAAGGGGTAACTGGCTGGATATCACTGGCATAACAGGTGGTTCTCAGCATCAGAAACATCAGTGGAACTTTAGGTAAAAGTGCAGATGTCACATGCAAAAGAATGAAGTTAGACCCCTACCTTGCACCATATACAAACATTAACTCAAAATGGATCAAAGCCTAATCATAGAGCTAAAACTACAAAACCCATGAAAGAAAACACAGGGTAAAAGTTCATGCCATTGAATTTGGCAATGATTTCTTGGATAGGACACCAAAGTTTAGGCAACAAAAACATAGGTAAATTTTATTACATCAAAATTTAAAATTTCTGTACATGAAATGACAAAATTAACAGCGTGAAAAGGCAACACACAGAATGGGAGAAAATATTTGCACATCACATATCTGATAACGTGTTAATATCCAGAATACATAAAGAACTCTTGCAGCTCTGCCACACACACACAAAAAACTTATTTAAAAAAACAGACAAAGGACTTGAATAGATATGTCTCCAGAGTAGCTATACAAATAGCCAACAAGCACATGAAAAGATGCTCAGCATCACTAATCATTAGCGAAATACAAATCAAAACTACAATGAGGTACCATTTCATACTGACTAGGATGACTAATATTGGGGGGGGGGAAACCAAAATAACAAACATTGGTGAGGATGTGGAGAAAGTGGAACACTTGTACACTGTTGGTGAGAATGTAATATGGCACAGCCACTGTGAAAAACAGTATGGCAGTTCCCAAAAGATTGAAGATAGGATAATCACAGGATCTAGTAATTCTACTTGTAGGTATATACCCAAAAGAATTGAAAGCAGGGGTTCAAAGAGATACTTGTATACTTATGTTCACAGCAGCATTATTCATGATAGCCAAAAGGTAGAAACAATCCAAGTGTCTATTGACAGTGAATGGAAAATGAAATGTAGTGTATCTGTGTATATTTGTGTGGATATGTGTGTATATGTGTGTTTATACATGCACACATACATACACACACCACAATGGAATGCTATTTGGCTTTAAAAACAAAGGAAATTCTAACACATGCTACAACATGGATGAACCTTGAAGACATTATGCCAAGTGAAATAAGCCAGTCACGAAAAGACAAATACTACATGATTCCACTTATGTGAGGCATTTATAATAGCCAAATCTATAGAGACAGAAAGTAGAATGGTGGTTGCCTGAAGCTGTGGGGAGGAGGAGATGGGGGAGTTATTGTTTAGTGAGTTATGCAGTTTCAGTTTTGCAAGATAAAAAGAGTTCTGGAGATGGATGATGGTGACGGCCGCACAACAATGTGAATGTACCTAACGCCACTGACCTATGCACTTAAAAATGGTAAATTTTACATAATATTTATTTTATTATAATTTTTTAAAATATGCAGATGATTGAGCCCTACTCATCAGACAGCATGATTCAGAAAGTCATAGATGGAGCCCTGGAATTTCTCTTTCACAGTAAAAAACCAAAGTAAATTATATGAGATTCATTAAGTAAGAGGAAGGAGGTTTAAAGCAACAATAGAAGAATGAAATATAAATAAATAAAATATCTAAGTAACCTTGATTATTTTCGATTTCTACTGAATGCTAAACTTTCCTAATACTTTCAGTAAAACTTTTATTTTAGAAATTATTTCCACCTGCATCAGGCAAGCTATCAAAGCATTCACCAGCATAGTTATAATTTCAGAGAGAAGCAATAATTGTCATTTTAACTTCTCTTTTCTCTCTGACTATTCCTTGCATATTGCTTTTCTGTATCTCATTTTAAAGAAATAAAGTTTGAATCCTCAAACTTTTTTAAAGCTTGATGGCTAAAAAAAGGATCCACAAATTATATAATTTGTTCAGGCTGAATTTATACCTATAACTTACTTTCTTCCAATAAAAGAAAGTATATTATTGGTAATCTCATTGTTCTTGGAGTCATTGTCTCCACTGTACTATGACAATCTTCTAGTATCAATTAACAAATGTGTCAATAGATACATGATACCATGTCAGAGACCATGGAAATTTAATCAAAACACCATGGAGATATGGTCCCAATGCTAGTAGCATAGAGTCAAGTTAGTTTAGATTTATAAATACAAAGTGGAAAAAAGATTTTAAAAGATATTTGCCTTAATTAGCCTTCTTTTAAAATCATCCTCCTTTTATCTCCACTTAGAACATCCATCTTCTATGTAACTAGCACATAGTGAGCATTCAATAAACATTTGTTGAGTAAATAAATATGCAGTACATTCAATTAGCAAAAGCAAAATGGTATGTAGAAACACTTCTCTAAAACACAAAAATCAACATGCACTTCTAACATACAAACCTAAAATCTCCAAATAAAATGCCTAGACTATGGAAGAAGAGTGCCAGAGATGTATTAAGTTTCATAGAGACTGTTCCTCCTGCCCAGTTGATAACACCTTAGTGGAACAGGGCCTTACAAGTTGGCCAACAGATCAAAATTTGAAATTCTGTTCTTGAATTTTTTAATGAATAAGTGAAACATTACTTATATAATTAATGGTTTATTAAGAGAAATGCAGGTTATTGAGTTTGGTGAGGCCACGATCTTGTTCTGCTCAGCTGAGGAAGGCTTTTTGGTATAGGAAAGTCCAATTCTTTTACTGACTTGTGTGTTCTATGATTGACAAAAATAACTATCCCTGGACTTTTACTGACAGAAATAGCTACTCCTTATTTAGCATTTAATACTAACTTTGCTGCCAATAAGTTGTCTAATCCAGTGCCCACAGTTATATCTAACTTTAACAAGTGAATTATCCCACTGGTTTCAACTTGGCATGAAAACTATTCTTCTTTATTGCTATTTTATTTACTTAATTGTATGCATTCAAAGTATTTTCAGCTTAACCAGGGCTGGATATCCTACTCTTTGCCCCAGAAGTTGTCCAAGTGATCCTTAACCTAATCTTATACCTGTACACTGAATCCTACAAAATAATAATACCTAATACTGATTTTATTATGTGTTATTAGCACTTCGCATGTATTATCTAATTTAACCCTTTTAACAACTCTGGGAGTAGGCACTATGATTGTTGCTAATTTAGAGATAAAGAAAGGAAGTCCTGGAGCAATTAATTTTGGATGCCTAAGATAATTCAACTACGAAGTAATGAGACCAGGATTTAAGAGTCTACACACCAAGCCACTGGACCATATCACCATCCAAACAAACACTGAATGGAGCCTTCTCAGCAATAAACTGAAGCTGTAAGGAAACAGATAAACTTCTTTCCTCATTCCCAGATGCTGGGAGCAGCACAGTGAGAGGCAGTTGGGCCTAAGAAGTACCTGGTACCAACTCCTAGCCCCAACCACAATATTAAAATTTCAGACAAGTAGAAGATAACTAATAAGAATCTATGATTTTCCAAATTCTTGCTCAGACATAGAAAGAATTTACTAAGTATAACTTCCTTGCTCTTTCATGGCCATGTTTTTGCAGAGAGATGAACAAGCTAAGATGTAATTTAGTGTTATTTCAGAGACTAAACTTGTCAGAGTGAAAAGCCATAGTGGAAAGTGGGTGTTTTCGTTTGTATCCACTTGGCAGGCCTGAGCATTAAAGCCCACAGTCACGTGTCCTTTTTGCCTCACTTATACGACTAGAATCTGTTTTGTCCTCATGTGCGGTGCCTCAGTTTTACTTACCATCTCTGAGCCACAAAACACATTAATTCTCAATTAAGCTTACTCAGGGCCCAAATCTGTAATCTTCACGTGGGCAAAACTATAATCAGAAGCATGAATAATTAGTTCTTCCAACATCATCCAGGCTAAGGGGTTTGTTTGTTTATTTATTTTAAAGAAAACTCGCAGGAATTCAATTCAAATGAATCCGTAGGATTAATGAGAGTCGAATCCTTTTCACCCTCTTCTTCGGACTGATTTGATGACTCAACTCGGAGCGGAAATCGCTCCTTTTGAGCCAAGTCTATGTTAAGGCCCAGCACCTGGATTTCTCTAGGAATATATAGGCGAAGTTTTGGAATAATCATTATTTCAAGGCTTCTATCACCAATATTTCCGCAATTTAAAGGATTGCAGCAATAGTACCAGCATTTTAGAACATTGGTTTCATGACCTCAGTGTCAAATATGATTCTGGCAGACGAATCTTTGCTGAGGACCAAGTAAGTGGATATTCAATAGAAGTCGGTCCTAGAGCCTGTAAAATAACCAGTCATGGAAGATTTATCTCAACATCCATTCACCATTATTTCAAGAGTGTAGCCCTTTTCCCACTTTTGTAAAGAATACTTTGTTTGAGATGGCCCATGAGAGATACTTCATTATTTCGGGACCAGTGTCATTCCTTTCTCAAGCAGTTTCTCCTGAGACATAGGAAGTGCGCCTGTGCGAGACTGGTGAAAAGGGCGGATCCTGTTTCAGTCTTTAGACTGAAACAGGATCCGCCCTTTTTACCTTCTTATTCAGACTGATTTGATGACACAACATGGAGCGGAAGGCGCTACTTTGGAGCCAAGAATATGTTGAGGCCCGGAACCTGGGTTTTTCTAGGAATATGTGGGCGAAGTTTTGGAATAATCATTAGTTCAAGGCTTCATTCACCATAATTTCCGCATATTTAAAGGACTGCAGCACTTGTACTAGCATTTTAGCACATTGGTTTCATGACCTCAGTGTCAAAGATGATTCTGGTAGACGAATCTTTGTTGGGGACCAACTAAGGGGATATTCAATAGAAGTTGGTCCTAGAGCCTCTAAAATAACCAGTCAAGGAAGATTTATCTCCCCATCCATTCACCATTATTTCAAGAAGTGGAGCCCTTTTCCCACTTTTCTCAAATACTTTGTTTGAGATGGCCCATGAGAGATACGTGTTTATTTCGGGACCAGTGTCATTCCTTTTCAAGCTGTTTCTCCTCAGATATAGGACTGCGCCTGTGGGATACTGGTGAAAAGGGCGGATCCTGTTTCAGTCTTTAGACTGAAACAGGATCCGCCCTTTTCACCCTCTTCTTAAGACTGATTTGATGATTCAACTCGAAGCAGAAAGCCCTCCTTTTGAACCAAGTCTATGTTGAGTTCCGGCGCCTGGGATTCTCTAGGAATATATGGGGGATGTTTTGGAATAATCATTATTTCAAGGCTTGTATCACCATTATTTCTGCATATTTAAAGGACTACAGCACTTTTACCAGCATTGTAGCACATTGGTATCATGACCTCAGTGTCAAAGATGATTCTGGCAGAAGAATCTTTGTTGAGGACCAAGTAAATGGATATTCAATAGAAGTCGGTCATAGAG
>VBSM01001044.1:7992-25648 GCA_008086735.1 Cheirogaleus medius | reverse complement strand
CTTTCTTTTCTGCAGAGATGCTCTAACTGGCGGTGTTTCTCATCCGCCATCTTCAGCAGTAAATGTGTCTGAAGATGACCCAAAGCTGGTAAGGATACCAAATATGTTGGAGAACAAAATTCAGATTCAAAATGAGCTTAGATGGACTGGAATACTGGGCTGTTCCAGCCTCTTCGTGGTCCGAGCGAAGGGGAGCCGCTGCCGAGGGTTCTCCTTTAAGTACCTTTTGCTATTCCTCATTACAATACTAATTCTAGTAACCACTAACAATTTATTCCAATTATTTATCGGTTGAGAGGGTGTAGGTATTATATCATTCCTCTTAATTGGCTGATGATATGCACGAACAGATGCAAACACAGCAGCCTTACAAGCAATCCTATACAACCGTATTGGAGACATTGGATTCGTCCTAGCCATGGCCTGATTCCTCATATATTCAAACACATGAGACTTCCAACAAATATTTATCCTAAACCATAATTCAAGCATCATTCCACTAATAGGCCTAATCCTTGCAGCCACCGGAAAATCTGCCCAATTCGGACTACACCCTTGACTCCCCTCAGCAATAGAAGGACCCACTCCAGTCTCAGCCCTCCTTCATTCCAGTACTATAGTTGTAGCAGGCATTTTCCTTTTAATCCGATTTTACCCCCTAATAGAAAATAATACTACAACCCAAACCCTAATACTATGCCTAGGTGCTATTACCACACTATTTACGGCAATCTGCGCCCTCACACAAAATGACATCAAAAAAATTGTAGCCTTCTCCTCTTCAAGCCAACTAGGTCTAATAATAGTCACTATTGGAATTAATCAGCCCCACCTAGCCTTCCTTCACATTTGCAATCACGCCTTCTTCAAAGCCATATTATTCATATGCTCCGGTTCTATTATTCACAACCTAAATGATGAACAAGATATCCGAAAAATAGGAGGATTATTTAAAGCCATACCCTTCACGTCCTCTTCCCTTATTATCGGAAGCCTAGCACTTACAGGTATGCCCTTCTTAACAGGCTTTTACTCAAAAGACCTAATTATTGAAACAGCAAACACATCAAATACCAACACCTGAGCCCTTACAATTACACTTATTGCTACATCCCTAACAGCTGTATACAGCACCCGAATCATCTACGCATTAATAGGTCAACCCCGATTTACAGCTACATCAACCATCAATGAAAATAACCCCTTACTAATTAACTCAATTAAACGCCTAGCAATTGGCAGCATTTTTGCAGGATTTTTCTTATCCAATAATATTCTACCCATAACTACGTCTCAAATAACAATACCACTCCATCTAAAAATAAGAGCCCTAGCAGTAACTGTCCTAGGCTTCACCCTAGCAATAGAACTAAACACCATAACAAATAACCTAAAACTTAAAAAATCATCAAACCCATTCTAATTCTCCACCCTATTGGGTTTCTACCCAAGAGTAATACACCGCTCAATTCCCCTACTAAACCTTCACATAAGTCAATATACGGCCTCTCTCCTACTAGATCTAGTCTGATTAGAAAAAATTATACCAAAAAATTTATCTAAACTACAAATAACTACCTCTATTATTATTTCAAACCAAAAAGACTTAATCAAATTTTAGTTTTTATCTTTTCTCACCTCCGCATTTGTCTCCTTTTTATTTATCATTTAATTATCAACCCCGAATAATCTCAATTACAATCAATACACTAATAAACAAAGACCAACCAGCAATCATTGTAAACCAACTAGTATAATTATAAAGCGCCACCACCCCCAAGGAATCCTCACGAACAATATTAATTCCTTTATCCACAAAAATTACCCAATCCTCCAAGCTACTTAAACCAACCACCGCCTCCACCCCATTATACCCAACTAATCACATGATTATCAATAACTCCATTACAAATCCCACCAACAAAGCCCCTCAAATTACAACACTAGATCCCCAAGTCTCAGGATACTCTTCAGTAGCTATAGCTGTAGTGTAACCAAAAACTACAAGTATACCCCCCAAATAAATCAAGAAAACCATTAAACCCATAAAAGAGCCCCCAAAACCCATAACAATACCACAACCAACAGCCCCACTAACAATAAGACCAACATCCCCATAAATAGGAGAAGGCTTAGAAGAGAAACTTATAAATCCTAATACAAAAACAACACTCAATAAAAAAACAGCATACACCATAGTTCTTACATGGATTTAAACCAAGACCCATGGTATGAAAAACCATCGTTGTATTTCAACTATAAAAACCCTAATGACCAACATTCGAAAAACCCACCCTCTAATAAAAATCATGAACAGCTCATTCATCGATCTCCCAGCACCATCTAACATCTCCTCTTGATGAAATTTTGGTTCCCTCCTAGGAGCTTGCCTAGCTATCCAAATCATTACAGGCTTATTCCTAGCAATGCACTACACAGCAGATACAACAACCGCATTCTCTTCTGTAACCCATATTTGCCGAGATGTAAACCACGGCTGAATTATCCGGTATCTTCACGCTAACGGAGCATCTATATTCTTTCTATGCCTATTCATTCATGTAGGCCGCGGCATATACTACGGGTCCTTTGCTATACTAGAAACCTGAAACATCGGTATTATTCTATTATTTACAGTTATAGCAACCGCTTTTATAGGTTATGTCCTCCCATGAGGACAGATATCATTTTGAGGGACCACAGTTATCACAAATTTACTTTCAGCAATCCCATATATTGGCACTATTCTAATAGAATGAATCTGGGGAAGGTTTTCAGTTGACAAAGCTACACTAACTCGATTCTTCACATTCCACTTTATCCTACCCTTTATTATTGCAGCCCTCGTTATAGTTCACCTCCTATTTCTACATGAAACAGGTTCTAACAACCCATTAGGCACCTCATCAGACTCCGACAAAATCCCATTCTACCCATATTACACAATTAAAGATTTATTAGGACTTCTATTCTTCCTAATCTTACTTTTAACTCTAGTACTTTTCTCCCCCGACTTACTAGGAGACCCCGATAACTATACACCAGCCAACCCACTCAGCACCCCACCCCATATTAAACCAGAATGATATTTTCTCTTTGCCTACGCTATCCTACGATCTATCCCTAATAAACTAGGAGGTGTAATGGCCTTAGTCCTATCTATCCTAATCTTAGCAATTATTCCAATACTCCAAACAACCAAACAACGAAGCATAACATTCCAACCCCTTAGCCAAATCCTATGCTGAATTCTAACAGCAGACCTATTTATCCTCACATGAATTGGAAGCCAACCCGTTGAATATCCTTTCATTACCATCGGCCTAATAGCATCCATCCTATACTTTTCTATTATTCTTATCATTATACCAACCATAAGTCTTATAGAGAATAAAATACTCAAATGAAGAGCCCTCGTAGTATAGCCAATACCCTGGTCTTGTAAACCAGAAACGGAGATCACTCTCCCTAGGACAACCTCAAGGAAGAAGCACTGGCCCCACCTTCAACACCCAAAGCTGAAATTCTACTTAAACTATTCCTTGAAAACAAGCACCCATAAATATGAACACTAGATACAAATACATTATTTTACTTTCTAATACTGACATATTACCTTAACACAAGAGACACCTGATATTACCACTGCCCCCCATGTCTACCGTGCATTGTATGTTCTCCCACATATTAAGCTCCTATTCAACGACCAATTAGCTATGTACATCGTGTATACGGCCCCAGTCCGCATACATAATTAAGCACGTATATTGCATGTATACCGTACATAATACATAATGTCGTCCAATATGCATATTTTCATAACCACATGACTATTTTCACCCCAAGTACGTTCTTAATCTTACAAATGTACATTCCACCGTAACTCGGACATAAAACATTACTCGATTGGTCGGACATTAGCGCATTCGTCTTCAACAGTCCACCTCAACATGGATATCCCCCTCCACTGTTCCTCGGGTCTCTACCATCCTCTGTGAAACCAGCAACCCGCCCACAAAATGTACCTCTTCTCGCTCCGGGCCCATTAAACTTGGGGGTGACTAACGTGAAACTTTACCTGGCTTCTGGTTCTTACCTCAGGGCCATACCAATATACCCGCCCATACGTTGTCCTTAAATAAGACATCTCGATGGATTAGTTACTAATCAGCCCGTGACCTGTCATAACTGAACTGTTAGGCCTCTGGTATTTTTTAATATTCGGGGATGCTTGGACTCAACATGGCCTACGCCGGCCCGCACATGGTCCATTGATTGTAGCTGGACTTAACGTGTACATTCTTTACCCTCATAATTATCATAGCTGACTATTTAATTCATGCTCGAAGGACATAGAAAGTTAATATGCATGCATGCACACATGCATGCATATATATGCAAATATTCGCATATTTAAACACGTATGTACCTATTGACTTTAGACCGTCTTCTTCAGATTGATTTCATGACTCAACTCGGAGCGGAAAGGTCACCTTTTCAGCCAAGAATATGTTGAGGCCCGGCACCTGGGTATTTCTAGGAATATGTGGCCGAAGCTTTGGGATAATCATTAGTTCAAGGCATCTATCACCATTATTTCAGCATATTTAAAGGACTGCAGCACTTTTACCAGCATTTTAGTACATTGGTTTCATGACCTCAGGGTCAAAGATGATTCTGGCAGACGAACCTTTGTTGAGAACCAACTAAGGGGATATTCAATAGAAGACGGTCATACAGCCTCTAAAATAACCAGTCATGGAAGATTTATCTCACCTTCCATTCACCATTATATCAAGAGTGTAGCCCTTTTCCCACTTTTCTCAGTAACACTTTGTTTGAGATGGCCCATGAGAGACATATGTTTATTTCGGGATCTGTTTCATTCCTTTTCAAGCTGTTTCTCCTCAGACATAGGATTGCACATGTAGGAGACTGGTGAAAAGGGCGGATCCTGTTTCGGTCTTTATACTAAAACAGGATCCACCCTTTTCACCATCTTCTTCAGACTGATTTGATGACTCAACTAGGAACAGAAAACTCTACTTTTCAGGCAAGAATATGTTGAGGCCCGGCACCTGGGTTTTTCTAGGAATATGTCTCCGAAGTTTTGGAATAATCATTATTTCAAGGCTTCTATCACCATTATGTACGTATATTGAAAGGACTCCAGCACTGTTACCAGCATTTTAGCACATTGGTTTCATGACCTCAGAGGCAAGGTTATTCTGGCAGACGAATCTTTGCTGAGGACCAACTACGGGGATATTCAATAGAAGTCGGTCATACAGCCTCTAAAACAACCGGTCGTGGGAGATTCATCTCACCATCCATTCACCATTATTTCAAGAAGTGTAGCCCTTTCCCACTTTTCTCAACAATACTTTGTTTGAGAGGGCCCATGAGAGATATGTGTTTTTTTTGCAACCTGTGTTATTCCTTTCTCAAGCTGTTTCTCCTCAGACATAGGAAGTGCACCTGTCTGAGACTGGTGAAAACGGCGGATGCTGATTCAGTCTTTAGACTGAAAAAGGATCCTCCCTTTTCACCCTCTTTTTCAGACTGAATTGATGACTCAACTCGGAGCGGAAAGCGCTCCTTTTGAGCTAAGTCTATGTTGAGGCCCGGCACCTGGGTTTCTCTAGGAATATGTGGGCGAAGTTTTGGAATAGTCATTAGTTCAAGACTTCTATCACCATTATTTCCACATATTTAAAGGACTGCAGCACTTTTACTACCATTTTAGCCCATTGGTTTCATGACCTCAGGGTCAAAGATGATTCTGGCAGACGAATATTTGTTGACGACCAACTAAGGAGATATTCAGTAGAAGTCGGTCATAGAGCCTCTAAAATAACCAGTCATGGAAGATCTATCTAACCATCCATTCACCACTATTTCAAGAGTGTAGCACTTTTCCCACTTTTCTCAAGAATACTTTGTTTGAGATGGCTCATGAAAGATATGTGTTTATTTTGGGACGTGTGTCATTCCTCTCTCAAGCTGTTTCCCCTCAAACATAGGAAGTGTGTGATTGGTGAAAAGGGCGGATCCTGTTTCAGTCTTTCGACTGAAACAGGATCCGCCCTTTTCACCCTCTTCTTAAGACTGATTTGATGACTCAACTTGGAGAGGAAAGCGCTCCTTTTGAGCCAAGTCTATGTTAAGGACCAGCACCTGGAATTCTCTAGGTATATATAGTCGTAGTTTTGGAATAATCATTATTTCAAGGCTTCTATCACCATTATTTCCACAATTTAAAGTATTGCAGCACTTTTACCAGCATTTTAGCACATTGGTTTCATGACCTCAGTGTCAAAGATGATTCTGGCAGATGAATCTTTGTATACAACCAACTAAGGGGATATTCTATAGAAGTCTATATACAACCAACTAAGGGGATATTCTATAGAAGTCGGTCATAGAGCCTCTAAAATAACCAGTCATGGAAGATTTATCTCACCGTCCATTCACCATTTTTTCATGATGTGTATCCCTTTTCCCACATTTCTCAAGAATACTTTGTTTGAGATGGCCCATGAGAGAAATGTATTTATTTTGGGACCTGTGTCATTCCTTTACAAGCTGTTTCTCCTCAGACATAGGAAGTGCTCCTGTGCGAGACTGGTAAAAGGGCGGATCCTGTTTAAGTCTAAAGACTTAAACAGGATCCGCCCTTTTCACATTCTTCTTCAGACTGATTTGATGACTCAGCTTGGAGCGGAAAGCTCTCTTTTTCAGCCAAGAGAATGTTGAGGCCTGGTACCTGGGTTTTTCTAGGAATATGTTGGAAAAGTCTTGGAATAATCATTATTTCAAGGTTTATATCACGTTTATTTCTGCATATTTAAAGGACTGCAGCACGTTAACCAGCATTTTAGCACATTGGTTTCATGACTTCAGAGGCAAGGTTATTCTGGCAGACGAATCTTTGTTGAGGACCAACTAAGGGGATATTCAATAGAGGTCAGTCATAGAGCCTCTAAAATAACCAGGCATGGAAGATTTATCTAACCGTAACTTCACCATTATTTCAAGATTGTAGCCCTTTTCCCACTTTTCTCAAGAATATTTTGTTTAGGATGGCTCATGAGAGACATGTGTTTATTTCAGGCCCTGTGTCATTCCTTTCTCAAGCTGTTTCTCCTCAGACATAGGAAGTGTGCCTGTGCGAAACTGGTGAAAAGGGCGGATCCTGTTTCAGTCTAAGGCCTGAAACAGGATCCGTCCTTTTCAACCTCTTCTTCAGATTGATTAGATTACTCAACTCAGAGCGGAAAGCCTTCCTTTTCAACCAAGAATATGTTGAGGCCAGGCATCTGGGTTTTTCTAGGAATATGTGTGCGAAGTTTTGGAATAATCATTATTTGAATGCTTCAATCACCATTATTTCCACATATTTAAAGGACTGCAGCACTTTTTCCAGCACATTAGCACATTTGTTGCATGATCTCAGAGGGAAAGATTATCTGGCAGACGAATCTTTGTTGGGTACCAACTAAGGGGATATTCAATAGAATTTGGTTAGAGAGCCTCTAACATAACCAGTCATGGAAGATTTATCTCAACATCCATTCAACATTATTTCAAGAGTGTAGCCCTTTTCCCACCTTTCTTAAGAATATTTTGTTTGAGATGGCTCATGAGAGACATGTGTTTATTTCGGGACCAGTGTCATTCCTTTTCAAGCTGTTTCTCCTGAGACTTAAGAAGTGCGCCTGTGCGAGACTGGTGATAAGGGCAGATCCTGTTTCAGTCTTTAGTCTGAAACAGGATCCGAGACTGAAACAGGATCCGCCCTTTTCACCCTATCTTCAGACTGATTTGATGACTCAACTTGGAGCTGAATGCGCTCCTATTGAGCCAAGTCTATGTTGAGGCCCGGCACCTGGGCTTCTCTAGGAATATGTGGGCGAAGTTTTGGAATAATCATTATTTCAAGACTTCTTTCACCATTATTTCCGCATAATGAAAGGACTGCAGCACTTCTACTAGCATTTTAGCACATTGGTTTCATGACCTCAGTCTCAAAGATGATTCTGGCAGACGAATCTTTGTTGACGACCAACTAAGGGGATATTCAATAGAAGTCGGTCATACAGCCTCTAAAATAACCAGTCATGGAAGATTTATCTCAGCATCCATTCACCATTATTTCAAGAAGTGTAGCCCTTTTCCCACTTTTCTCAAGAATACTTTGAGATGGCCCATGAGAGATATGTGTTTATTTCCGGACCAGTGTCATTCCTTTTCAAGCTTTTTCTCCTCAGATATAGGATTGCACCTGTGGGAGACTGGGGAAAAGAGCGGATCCTTTTTTAGTCTTTAGACTGAAACAGGGTCCGTCCTTTTCACCCTCTTCTTCAGACTGATTTGATGACTCAACTCAGAGCGGAAAGCACTCCTTTTGAGCCAAGTCTATGTTGAGTTCCGTGCCTGGGATTCTCAAGGAATATATAGGGGATGTTTTTCAATAATCATTATTTCAAGGCTTCTATCACCAAGATTTCCGCATATTTAATGGACAACAGCACTTTTACCCGCATTTTAGCACATTTGTTGCATGATCTCAGAGGCAAAGTTTATTCTGACAGACGAATCTTTGTTGAGGACCAACTAAGGGGATATTCAATAGAAGCCGGTCATAGAGTCTCTAAAATAACCAATCATGGAAGATTTATCTCACCATCCATTCACTATTATTTCAAGAGTGTAGCCCTTTTCCCACTTTTCTCAAGAATACGTTGTTTGAGATGGCTCAGGAGAGACATCTGTTTATTTCGGGACCAGTGTCATTCCTTTTCAAGCTGTTTCTCCTCAAAAGATTGCGCCTGTGAGAGACTGCTGATAAGGTCGGATCCTGTTTCAATCATTAGACTGAAACAGAATCCGACGTTTCCACCCTCTTCTTCAGACTGATTTGATGACTCAACTCGGAGCTGAAAGCGATCCTTTGAGCCAAGTATATGTTAAGGCCCAGCACCTGGATTTCTCTAGGAATATATGGGTGATGTTTTGGAATAATCATTACTTCAAGGCTTCTATCACCATTATTTCTGCATATTTAAAGGACTACAGCACTTTTACCAGCCTTTTAGCAGATTGGTTTCATGACCTCACGGTCAAAGATGATTCTGGCAGACGAATATGTTTTGACGACCAACTAAGGGGATATACTATAGAAGTCGGTCATAGAGCCTCTAAAATAACTCGTCATGCGAGATTTATCTCACCATTAATTCACCATTATTTTAAGAAGTGTAGCCCTTTTCCAACTTTTCTCAAGAATACATTGTTTGAGATGGCCCATGAAAAATACGTGTTTATTTCGGGACCAGTGTCATTCCTTTTCAAGCTGTTTCTCATCAAAGGATTTCGCCTGTGTGAGACTGGTGAAAAGGGCGGATCCTGTTTCAGTCTTTAGACTGAAACAGGATCCACCCTTTTAACCCTGTTCTTCAGACTGATTTCATGACTCAACTCAGAGCGGAAAGGTCTCCTTTCAGCCAGGAATATGTGGAGGCCTAGCACCGCGGTATTCCTAGGAATATGTGGCTGAGGCTTTGGGATAATCATTAGTTCAAGGATTCTATCGCCATTATTTCCACATATTTAAAGGACTGCAGCACTCTTACCAGCATTTTAGCACATTGGTTTCATGACCTCAGGCTCAAAGATGATTCTGGAAGAGGAATCTTTGTTGACTACCAACTAAGGGGATATTCAATAGAGGTCGGTCATACAGCCTCTAAAATAACCAGTCATGGAAGTTTTATTTCACCTTCCATTCACCATTATTTCAAGAGGTGGAGCCAATTCCCACTTTCCTCAATAATACTTTGTTTGAGATGGCTCATGAGAGATACGTGTTTATCAAGGGACTAGTGTCATTCCTTTCTCAAGCTGTTTCTCCTCAGAAATAGGAAGTGCGCCTGTGCAAGACTGGTGAAAAGGGCGGATCCTGTTTCAGTCTTTAGACTGAAACAAGGTCCGCCCTTTTCGTCCTCTTCTTCTGATTGATTTGATGACTCATCTCAGAGCTGAAAGCTCTCCTTTTCAACCAAGAATATGTTGAGGCACGGCACCTGGGTTTTTCTAGGAATATGTGGGCGAAGTTTTGGAATAATCGTTATTTCAAGGCTTGTATCACCAGTATTTCCCTATATTTAAAGGTGTGCAGTACTTCTACTAGCATTTTAGCACTTTGGTTTCATGACCTCAGTGTCAAAGATGATTCTGGCAGACGAATCTTTGCAGAGGTCCAACTAAGGGGAAATGCAATAGAAGACGGTCATAGAGCCCATAAAATAACCAGTCATAGAAGATTTCTCTCACCATCCATTCACCATTATTTCAAGACGTGGAGCCCTTTTCCCACTTTTCTCAAGAACACTTCCTATGAGATGGCAAAATTAGAGATACTTGTTTATTTCGGGACCAGTGTCATTCCTTTTCAAGCTGCTTCTCCTCAGACATAAGATAGAGCATGAGGGAGACTGGTGAAAAGGGCGGATCCTGTTTCAGTCTAACGACTGAATCTTGAATCTAAAGACTGAAACAGGATCTGCCCTTTTCACTCTCTTCTTCAGACTGATTTGATGACTCAACTCGGAGTGGAAAGCACACCTTTTCAACCAAGAATATGTTGAGGCCATGCGCCTGGGATTCCCTAGGAATATATGGGGGATGTTTTGGAATAATCATTATTTCAAGGCTTCTATCACCGTTATTTCTGAATATTTAAAGGACTACAGGAATTTTACCAGCATTTTAGCACACTAGTCTCATGACCTCAGTGTTTAAGATCATTATGGCAGACAAATCTTTCTTGAGGACCATGTAAGTGGATATTCTATAGAAGTCGGTCATAGAGCCTCTAAAATAGCCAGTCATGCAAGATTTATCTCACCATCCATTCACCATTATTTCAAGAAGTGTAGCCCTTTTCCCACTTTTCTTAAGAATACTTGATTTGAGATGGCCTATGAGAGATACGTGTTTATTTCGGGACCTGTGTCATTCCTTTCTCAAGCTTTTTATCCTTAGACATAGGAAGTGCACCTGTACGAGACTGCTGAAAAGGGCGGATCCTGTTTCAGTCTGTAGACTGAAACAGGATCCGCCCTTTTCACCCTCTTCTTCAGACTGATTTGATGACTCAACTCGGAGCGGAAAGCGCTCCTTTTGAGCCAAGTCTATGTTGAGGCCCGGCGCCTGGGATTTTCTAGAAATATGTGGGGGATGTTTTGGAATAATCATTAGTTCAAGGCTTCTATCACCATTATATCCGCATATTTAAAGGACTGCAGCACTTTTACCAACATTTTAGCACATTGGTTACATGATCTCAGTGTGAAAGATGATTCTGGCAGACGAATCTTTGTTGAGGACCAAGTAAGAGGATATTGAATAGAAGTCGGTCATAGAGCCTCGAAAATAACCAGTCATGGAAGATTTATCTCACCATCCATTCACCATTATTTCAAGAGTGTAGCCCTTTTCCCACTTTTCTCAAGAATACTTTATTTGTGATGGCTTATCAGAGACAACTGTTTATTTTGGGACCAGTGTCATGCCTTTGTCAAGTTATTTCTCCTCAGACATAGGAAGTGAGCCTGTGCGAGACTGGTGAAAAGGACGGATACTGTTTCAATCTTTAGACTCAGTGTCAAAGATGAGTCAAAGTTTCAGTCTTTAGACTGAAAGAGGATCTGCCCTTTTAACCCTCTTCTTCAGACTGATTTGATGACTCAACTCGCAGCAGAAAGCGCTCCTTTTGAGCCAAGTCTATGTTAAGGACCAGCAGCTGGATTTCTCTAGGAATATATAGGCGAAGTTTTGGAATAATCATTATTTCAAGGCTTCTATCACCATTATTTCCACAATTTATAGGATTGCAGCACATTTACCAGCATTTTAGCACATTGGTTTAAAGACCTCAGAGTGAAAGATGATTCTGGCAGACAAATATTTGTTGACGACCAACTAAGGGGATATTCTGTGGAAGCGGGTCCTAGGGCCTCTAAAATAACCAGACATGGAAGATTTATCTCACCATCCATTTACCATTATTTCAAGATGTGTAGCACTTTTTCCACTTTTCTCAAGAGTAGTTTGTTTTAGATGGCCCATGAGAGACATGTGTTTATTTCGGGACCTGTATCATTCCTTTTCAAGCTCTTTCTCCTCAGACATAGGGAGTTTGCCTGAGAGACTGGTGAAAAGGATGGATACTGTTTCAGTCTTTAAACTGAAACAGGATCTGCCCTTTTCACCCTCTTCTTCAGACTGATTTGATGACTCAGCTCTAAGCGGAAAGTGCTCCTTTGGGCCGAAGTCTATGTTGAGTCCTGGTGCCTGGGTTTATCTAGGAATATATGGGCGATGTTCTGGAATAATCATTATTTCAAGGCTTCTATCACCATTATTTCCATATATGTAAACGACTGCAGCACTTTTACCAGCATTTTAGCACATTGGTTTCATGAACTCAGTGTCAATGATGATTCTGGCAGACGAATCTTTGTTGAGGACCAAGTAAGTGGATATTCAATAGAAGTTGGTCATAGAGTGTCTAAGATAACCGGTCATGCAAGATTTATCTCACCATCCATTCACCATTATTTTAAGAAGTGGAGCCCTTTTCCAACTTTTCTCAGGAATACTTTGTTTTAGATTGCCCATGAGATATACGTGTTTATTTCTGGACCTGTGTCATTCTTTCTCAAGGTTTTTTTACCTCAGACATAGGAAGTGCGCCTGTGTACGACTGGTGAAAAGGGCGGATCCTGTTTCAGTCTAAAGACTGAAACAGGATCCGCCCTTTCACCCTCTTCTTCAGACTGATTTGATGACTGAACTCGGAGCGGAAAGCTCTCCTCTTGAGCCAGGTCTATGTTGAGGCCCGGCACCTGGGTTTCTCTAGGAATATGTTGCGAAGTTTTGGAATAATCATTATTTCAAGGCTTCTATCACCATTATTTCTGCACATTTAAAGGACTGCAGCGCTTTTGCCAGCATTTTAGCACATTTGTTGCATGATCTTAGAGGCAAAGATTATTCTGGCAGATGAATCTTTGTTGGGGACCAACTAAGAGGATATTCAATAGAAGTCGGTCATAGAGCCTCTAAAATAACCCGTCATGGAAGATTTATCTCACCATCCATTCACCATTATTTGAAGATGTGTAGCCCTTTTCCCACTTTTCTCAAGAATACTTTGTTTGAGATGGCTCATGAGAGATACGTGTTTATTTCGGGACCAGTGTCATGACTTTTCAAGCTGTTTCTCCTCAGATATAAGATTACGCCTCTGGGAGTCTGGTGAAAAGGGCAGAGCATGTTTCAGTCTTTAGACTGAAACAGGATAAGCCCTTTTCACCCTCTTCTTCAGACTGATTGGATGACTCAACTCGGAGTGGAAAGCGCTAATTTTTAGCCAGGTCTCTGTTGAGTTCCGGCGCCTTGGATTCTCTAGGAATATATGGGGAATGTTTTGGAATAATAATTATTTCAGGCCTTCTATCACCATTATTTCTGCATATTTAAAGGACAACAGCACTTTTACCAGCATTTTAGCACATTGGTTTCATGACCGCAGTGTCAAAGGTGATTCTGGCAGATGAATGTTTGTTGAGGACCAAGTAAGTGGATATTGAATGGAAGTCGGTCATAGAGCCTCTAAAATAACCAGTCATGGAAGATTCATCTCACCATCCATTCACTATTATTTCAAGAAGTGTAGCCCTTTTCCCACTTTTCTCAAGAATACTTTGTTTGAGATGGCCCATGAGAGATACGTGTTAATTTCGGGACTAATGTCATTCCTTTTCACGCTGTTTCTCCTCAGACATAGGATTGCGCCTGTGGGAGACTGGTTAAAAGGACGGATACTTTTTCAGTCTTTAGACTGAAACAGGATGTGCCCTTTTCTCCCTCTTCTTCAGACTGATTTGATGACTCAACTCGGAGCGGAAAGCGCTCCTTTTGTGCCAAGTCTATGTTGAGGCCCGGCACCTGGGTTTCTCTAGGAATATGGGGGCCAAATTTTTGAATAATCATCATTTCAAAGCTTCTGTCACCATTATTTCTGCATATTTAAAGGACTGCAGCACTTTTACCAGCATTTTAGCACATTGGTTGCTTGATCTCAGAGGAAAGATTATTCTGGCAGATGAATCTTTGTTGGGGACCAACTAAGGGGATATTCAATGGAGGTCGGATATAGAGCCTCTAAAATAACCAGTCATTGAATATTTATCTCACCATCCATTCACCATTATTTCAAGAAGTGTAGCCATTTTCCCGCCTTTCTCCAGAATACTTTGTTTGAGATGGCCCTTGAGCGATACGTGTTTATTTCGGGACCAGTGTCATTCCTTTTCAAGCTGTTTCTCCTCAGACATAGGATTGCGCCTTTGGGAGATTGTTTAAAAGTGCGGATCCTGTTTCAGTCTTTAAAGTGAAACAGGATCCGCCCTTTTCACCGTCTTCTTCAGACTGATTTGATGACTCAACTTGGAGTAGAAAGCGCTCCTTTTGAGTCTAGTCCTTTTTGAGTTCCGGCACCTGTGATTCTCTAGGAATATATGGGATATATTTTGGAATAATCATTATTTCAAGGCTTCTGTCATCATTATTTCCACATATTTAAAGGACTGCAGCACTTTTACCAGCATTTTAGCACATTGCTTTCATGACCTCAGGCTCAAAGCTGATTCTGGCAGAGGAATCTTTGTTGAGGACCAGCTAAAGGGATATTCAATAGAAGTCAGTCATGGAGCCTCTAAAATAACCAGTCATGGAAGATTTATCTAACCATCCATTCACCATTATTTCAAGAGTGAAGCCTTTTTCCCAATTTTGTAAAGAATACTTTGTTTGAGATGGCTCATGAGAGACATGTGTTTATTTCGGGACCTGTGTCATTCCTTTCTCTAGATGTTTCTCCTCAGACTTAGGATTGCGCCTGTAAAGACTGAAACAGGATCCGCCCTTTTCACCCTCTTCTTCAGACTGATTTGATGACTCAACTCGGAGCGGAAAGTGCTCCTTTTGAGCCAAGTCTCTGTTGAGTTCCGGCGCCTGGGATTCTCTAGGAATATATTTGGGATGTTTTGGAATAATCATCATTTCAAGTCTTCTATCACCATTTTTACAGCATATTTAAAGGACTGCAGTGCTTTTACCAGCACTTTAGCGCATTGGTTTCATGACCTCAGTATCAAAGATGATTCTGGCAGACGAATCTTTGTTGACGACCAACTAAGGGGATATTCAATAGAAGTCGGTCATACAGCCTCTAAAATAACCCGTCATGGAAGATGTATCTAACCATCCATTCACCAGTATTTCAAGAAATGTAGCACTTTTCCCACTTTTCTCAAGAATACTTTGTTTGAGATAGCACATGAGAGATACGTGTTTATTTCTGGACCTGTGTCATTCCTTTCTCAAGGTTTTTTACCTCAGACATTGGAAGTGCACCTGTGTATGACTGGTGAAAAGGGCGGATCCTGTTTCAGTCTTTAGACTGAAACAGGATCCGCCCTTTCACCCTCTTCTTCAGACTGATTTGATGACTGAACTTGGACTGGAAAGCACTCCTCTTGAGCCAGGTCTAAGTTGAGGCCCGGCACCTGGGTTTCTCTAGGAACATGTGGGCGAAGTTTTGGAATAATCATTATTTCAAGGCTTCTATCACCATTATTTCCGCATATTTAAAGGACTGCAGCACTTTTACCAGCATTTTCGCTCATTTGTTGCATGATCTTAGAGGCAAAGATTATTCTGGCAGATGAATCTTTGTTGACGACCAACTAAGGGGTTATTCAATAGAAGTCGGTCATAGAGCCTCTAAAATAACCAGTCATGGAAGATTTATCTCACCATGCATTCACCATTATTTGAAGATGTGTAGCCCTTTTCCTACTTTTCTCAAGAATACTTTGTTTGAGATGGCTCATGAGAGATATGTGTTTATTTCGGGACCAGTGTCATGACTTTTCTAGCTGTTTCGCCTCAGACATATGATTGCGCCTCTGGAGTCTGGTGAAAAGGACAGATCCTGTTTCAGTCTTTAGACTGAAACAGGATAAGCCCTTTTCACCCTCTTCTTCAGAATGATTGGATGGCTCATCTCGGAGCGGAGAGCGCTCCTTTTAACCAAGTCTGTGTTGAGTTCCGGCGCCTGGGATTCTCTAGGAATATATGGGGAATGTTTTGGAATAATCATTATTTCAAGGCTTCTATCACCATTATTTCCGCATATTTAAAGGACTGCAGCACTTCTACTAGCATTTTAGCACATTGATTTCATGATCTCGGTGTCAAAGATGATTCTGGGAGACGAATCTTTGTTGATGACCTACTAAGGGTATATTAAATAGAAGTCGATCATAGAGCCTCTAAAATAACCAGTCATGGAAGATGTATCTCACCATCCATTCACCATTATTTCAAGAGTGTAGCCCTTTTCCCACTTTTCTCAAGAACACTTTGTTTGAGATAACACAGGAGAGATACGTGTTTATTTCGGGACCAGGGTCATTCCTTTTCAAAGTGTTTCTCCTCAGATATAGGATTGAGCCTGTGTGAGACTGGTGAAAAGGGCGGATCCTGTATCAGTCTTTAGACTGAAACAGAAACCTTCCTTTTCACCCTCTTCTTCAGACTGATTTGAGGAATCAACTCGGAGTGGAAAGCGCTCCTATTGAGCCAAGTCTCTGTTGAGTTTCGGTGCCTGGGATTATCTAGGAATATATGGAGGATGTTTTGGAATAATCCTTATTTCAAGGCTTCTATCACCTTTATTTCCGCATATTTAAAGGACTGCAGCACTTCTACTAGCATTTTAGCACATTGATTTCATGACCTCAGTGTCAAAGATGATTCTGGGAGATGAATCTTTGTTGAGGACCAACTAAGGGGATATTAAATAGAAGTCGATCATAGAGCCTCTAAAATAACCAGTCATGGAAGATGTATCTCACCATTCATTCACCATTATTTCAAGAGTGTAGCCCTTTTCCCACTTTTGTAACGAATACTTTGTTTGAGATGGCTCATGAGAGACATGTGTTTATTTCGGGACCTTTGTCATTCCTTTCTCAAGATGTTTCTCCTGCATGTAGCTAACCAATTTTCCCAGCACCATTTATTGAATAGAGATTCTTTTCCTCATTGTATATTTTTGTCTGGTTTATCAAAGATTAGGTTACCGTATACTGATGGTTTCATCTCTGGTATCTCAGATCTATTCCAGATATCGATGCTTCTGTTCTTGTTCCAGTACCAGGCTGATTTAATTATTATTGCTTTATAGTACAGCTTGAAGTCCAGAAGACTGATGCCTCCCAGATTGTTCGTTTTACTTAAGATTGCTTTGGCTATACGAGGTTTTTTCTGGTTCCATAAAAAAGTGAAGATTTGTTTTTTCTAGCTCTGTAAAGAATGCTGATGGTAATATGATGGGTATTGCATTGATTCTGTAGATCACTTTTGGTAGTATTGAGATTTTAATCATATTGATTCTACCAATCCATGAACAAGGTAGATTTTTCCATCTGTTTAAATTATTTCCAATTTCTTTTTTAGTGTTTCGTAGTTTTCCTTGTATAGATCTTTTGTATCTTTGGTTAAATATACTCCTAGATAT
>VBSM01001026.1:635764-704422 GCA_008086735.1 Cheirogaleus medius | reverse complement strand
CCCCCTCCCCAGGGTGGCCTGGGGCGGGGGTGAGCAGTGGGTTTGGCAGCAGGTGGGCATTTCTGGGCATGGGGTGCGGACTCCCCTTGAAGCAAGCCCAGATTTCACATCCTCTGAGGGCCAGCACCTCAGGGTCACAACCCCACCTGTTCCCAAGGGCACGGACTGTCCTAGGGACAGGGCAGGCCAGCCCCCTCTTTCCTGTGGGGCCCCCACCATGCTCAATGGTGTCCTAGGCCCAGGCTGCCTAAGCAGGGCCACCAGCCACCCAGAGACCCCTCACCTAAGTCAGGCTGCCGCAGAGCCCCGGGCCGCCCCTTCCTGGCTGATGGGACAGGGTGAGTGGGGGGTAGTTGGACCAGGTTGGGGGCTGGTGGGGGCGGCAGGGCTGGAGTGGAGACACAGGGTGGGGAAGGACCCTGGGGACCAGCAGAGCCCCACCTCCTGCCCTGGGCACATCTTCACCCCCGGGTCTTGGGGGCTTGTGACAGGCACCAGCCAGAAAAGGGGTGTGAGAGCTGCCAGTAGGGGAGCCGAGGCCGAGGGACAGCCCGTGACCCCTGCAGAGGCGGTGGCCATGCAGCATGGGCAGTGGGGGTCCTGGGGCAGGGAGGAAGGGCCAGCCCCTGTCACCCACCCTGATCACCTCTGGCTAGGGGAACCCGGGCCCTTTCTAACAGCTTTGGGGAGGGGTTCTGACGCTGGGTGACCCCTGGCCCCAGCTGCCCCAGGGCCGGGGGTAGCCAGAGCCCTTTAATGCTGTAAGTTTATACCCAAAGCTGAACCCCAAAGTGAAGCCCAGAGCTGAGCCTGGAGTCCCCAGAAGTTGCCGCTGGGGCCCCAAGCCCCCCAGCCTCAGGGAAGGCTGCCTGGGGACCGCACAGTGCTCAGCTCTGCAGCCTGGTGGGCAGAGGCCCACACTGGCCACAGGGACAGCCCAGCCCTTCCCCGACCAGGGCTGGCCTGTGTCCTGCAGTACAGCCAGTGCTGCTCGGGAGCAAGTCTGGGGCGCATGTCCTGTGGAGGGGGACGTCAGGGTGGCAGGTGAGGCCCAGTGGGCGAGTCCCAGCTGCATGGAGATGTCTGCTCATGGCCCCCATTCACACCCCCAGGAGAGCAAGTGCCCAGGACCTGACACAGCAGGCCTCTGCCACTCTGCTTCCACCCAGCGCTCTCCTTGGGGAACCTGCAGCCCTAAGCGGCTGGCACTGCCACTTTGTCCCTCTGGCCCACTGTCCTCCTCCGCCCTGGAGCCCGGGACACAGCAGGCTTTTCCAGGTCGAAGTGTGGGGGTCTGTCTGCTCCAGAGCCTCCCTGGGGCGTGTGGCGGGGGCCATGAGCCCTTCTGGGCTGCGGTGTGGGGCAGGGCAGCCCCCGTGCGGCGCTGGAGGATACAGGACTGGGGTCCTGCCAGCAGGTGGGATGAGCCTGGGCTCCCCTGGGCCATCCATCACTCGGACAAGAGACCAGGAGACCCCTGACAGGGCCCGGCTGGGCTGGGGATGCCAGACGTGGTGGCCAAAGGCAGTCCAGGGACCCCAGCCAGGCTCCTCCCCTACAACTGTGGGCAGTGGGGGCTGGGAGAGCCCCTGGAGGCCGGGCAGGGAGAGGGGTCCAAGGTTCAGGTGCCTCCTGGGTAAGTGGCCTGAATACCCGGGAGCTGCTGATCCACCCTGGAGCAGGTCTCCCGCCCTTGGGGGGCTGCAACCTTGGCTGAGCCCAGGCCCCGGACAGGGGTGGTTCTGCTCTAGGCCAGGAAGGGCCCCGCCGGGGGGGCTCCAGTAACGCCCATCACTCTGAGGAGAGGCTACCAGCTCCCTGAAGCGTAGACAAAACCTCTGTGGCCTCATCCGGCTTGGAAGGAACCAGGTGGACAGAGGGCACATGTGCCCGGTGTCCACTCGGGCTCACCAAAGACCCAAGGCCCACGGTCTGGCCTGCTGACAGCGGCCCTTCCCTTCCTGCCCGCAGCCCCCACAGGCTGACCCTGGTGGCCAGGCCACCCTGCCCGGGCCGGGGCGCACGCACACGGCGGCCCACGGTGCTCGCAAAGTCCTTTATTGTACGGGGCGTCTGTTCCGGGGTTGCAAAAGGACTAACAGGTACACAGCGAAATAGATAAATATGCCAAGCTTTTCTTTTTTTCTTTTTAAATCAGGCATTTATAAACAAGAAAGCATACATTAATTACATAAAAATAGTTCTCGAGTAGCAGAGTAAGCATCGTATTGTCATTAGCAGCAGCAGACGCAGGGACGGTGCAGGGGCTCCGGGTGCTTATAAAGGTAGAGGTGGGTTCTTTCCTTAATTGAAAAAAAAAAAGTCATTTGTGACTCCTGACTTAAAGCAAGAACAAAACACCTCCCGACCCTGGGGATGGGGCGGGCGGGGAGGGACGAAGAGGCCCAACCTGGTGGGAAACCGCGAGGCCGAGCCCAGCACCCGCGGGAGGACGTCACGCACGGAAACTGCAAAGGGGTTTCTCCGTCCCCTCTGGCAGGTGAGCATTTTTTTTTTCTCAGTTAAAAACAGCCCAGAAAACAAGACAACTATCAGGTAAGAAAAGAGTTTCTGAAAAAGGAACCACCATATACACGTATAATACAACGGTGTAAAATGAAAAGAAGTATTTACACAGCAATCGTTTTTACATTGGCTAGTTCTGTAGGAAAAGCAGATATTATGTGTATGAGTTAGCTGCTCCGTAGATATGAATGTTATTGCTGTTGTTTCTTTCCCTTCGTTAAAAATCCTCTTTCAGCATAGAAATGAGTAATTAAACTGAATACACAATCATCCGGATGACGGGTTTTACATACAGGGAGTCAACAGCCTGCACAACCATCCCTCCTCTCCCTTGTTCTGAACGCGGCCGACTGGCAGCTGCACCGGCCGAGCAGCCAGCGCACCCTCGGGCCAGGGACGCCCTCGCCCAGAGCTGCCCCTCACAGCCGGCCGGGACCCCCGTGCCCCCCACCCTCACCCAGGGAAGACTCGGGTGAGCCGAGACGGGCGCGGCAAGAACTGCCCCGACAGGCCCAGGGCACGAGCTGCTGGCGAGGGAGAGCCTGCCCCTGGCCGTGGGGCCCAGGCAGGGCAAAGTCGGTGACACTGTCTGGACCTTGCCAGGACCAAATCCCCCTGGTTCTTGGGGAGGAGTCACCACTGCAGACGCAGCTCTTTGCAGCTCTTTCCAAAGACATCTGGGACAGAGTGGGCGGGGGCAGGCGTGGAACTGATGGTGCGGAGGGAGGAGGAGGGCAAGGTGACTCGGAAAGCTCTTCACCCTCTAGGTCCTAAAACTCAGAGGCAAAGGGGCGAGGCTGGCAGCCCTGGGGGGGGCGGGGCCTGGACCTCACTGAGTTCAGACTGGGGACACGGGACAGCCACACAGAAGCACGCCAACACACGTAAAGCTTTGCTCCAACTAAATCATTTAGTTTCCCTTGAAGAAATGACTGAAAAACACAACTCTGGTAAAACAAGGCTAAAAACAGCATTCTGCATGTTGCATAACAAAACCGACCCTTTACAAGACACGGTAATAATGCCCATCGATGGATCTACCTATGGCAGAGGTGTAAAATCCCATGCATACAAATTTAATAACTGCAAAAGTAAAACAAAAGCAAAAGAAAAAATTTCCAAACAAACGCTGCATATACATGATGTCCCTTTTGCATTGCACTTTAGAAGGGGGGGGTCCAGCAGCCACCGAGACCCCCTCAGTAAACCAAGGGCAAACCCTGCGGACGATTCTGTCACCCACACGCACGGGGCCAGTCTCGGGTCTTTGCTTGCTGCCGCCGCGGTGGAAGATCCCGAGGCCGTTTGTACCTGCGCGCAATCTCCATCCCGTGAGCAATCGCAGCTGCCGGGTGTTAGAACGGATTCAAGCAAAGAATTCCTGTCAGATCTTTCTCATGTAAATAAATACCATAATTTTAGGATGGATAGCCGCCTCTTGTCTACTGGGAAGTCATTTTTCAAGCCTGGGCATAAGAAACCTTACACAATTTGCATAAACAGTTGAGAGTAAACGAGATTATTTGGAATAAATGCAAGGAACTTATTCTGATAGTGGCAGATTCAGTCGCTACCGAAGACAGATATTTTGGGGGTAAAAAGACATGAGTCAGGATTTGCTGTACAAGATGCTGGAAGGCACAGGACGACCCCGAAGTTCAGTTTTTGCATTTTCATTTTCTTGTGATTCCCTTGTTCAACCAAGCACCAGAGGGGATTTCTAAGCACTCGAGCACTTAGGATTTGAACTGCTCTATAAATTGGTAAAAATCTCAGTTAACTGGGGAATAAAAAGAGAAGGGAAGATTTTTGACAAAGTGCAGTTCTAAATATACGTTTAAAATGAACGAACAAACAAAAAAAGTAAAAGAAAAAGTGAAGTAATGCTGTTTTGTTCCAATGCTGCAGCCTCAGTCCCCGCGACGCTGGCCGAGCTGAGCCGGGCGCTGTGGTCAAGCAGCGCACGTTCTCGGGGAGCTGAGGGTGTGCCCGCCGCCACGGCCACCTGGCGCAGGCCAGCGCCCTGCGGTGGAGGAGCACGGGCAGAGCCCGGGGCACGGAGAGCTGAGCACGGCTCCTGCGCGCTCTGCCCTTCCTGTGCCCGCGGTGTGGTGCTGGCGTCCACGGCAACGTGGCGGGCGGGTGGGCGTCGTAAGGCGGGCAGTGTTTGGGCTCATCTCGCACGCGGCGCCGTCCCTGCTCTTCCTGGCAGCAGCAGGAAGACCTGGGTCCTTGTCGCTGAAAAAATAGACTCTGAAGAAAAACCCCTGCTGTCCTCACGCAGCCGCGGGCACAGATGAGCTGTGATGGCTTCCCGGGCGGGGAGGGTGGGCAGCCGCCACCCCCACTCCATCTCGGGTCTTCAGATGGCGTCATGTGTTGGGGCTTTTAAAAGTTAGTCATTAAAAAACATGTTGATTTTCTGAATTTCAAGTCTCCTTATTGGTTTTAAATAGCTTATAACAAAAGTGTAAATGTTAGAACGTTCTAGCAAGCAGAGGGCCTGCCAGAGCCGCCGAGCTGGCCTCGTCCCGGCTGCAGCTGGGGGACACGGCTTGCTCGATTGAACTTGGCCAGTACAAAATTTTGCAGTGGATTCCAAAGTATGTGGTTACAAACACTCGCATGGTAATAGGCACAGTAAGACGTTGTGCTGTGTGGGCTGCAGGGGCGCGGCCGGGGCGGGCAGGCCGGGCTGGGGGCAGCGCCACCCGCCCCACTCCTCTCTGCACCCTGTTGTCGGCGCCGCGGCAGCAGAGGCTCCGCTAGGGCTCCAGCTCAGCAGTGCCCTCGCTGCCCGCGGCCTCGGGGCGGGGCCGTGGCCAGAGCTGCTCCTGCAGCTCCTTCACCACCTTCTCCAGGTGCTCGCGGGCCTCGCGCTCCCGCAGCAGGTCGGCCCGCAGCTGCTCACGGTCAGCCTCCGCGTGCTGCAGCTTCACCTGCAGGTCTTCGATCTGAAAAGGACGCCACTGGTCAGTGGCCCTGGCCAGGGTCCCTGCCCCTCCTCTACCTGCCAAGACACAGGCTCCCGGGGTGCGGGGGACACGGGACAGTCCGCTCCACCTCCTCACCTATTGGGAGGCTCGGGTCCAACCTGGGGGCTTGCTCTGTGCTGGGCTGTCACCACCCTACCCTCCCTTGCTCGAAGGGAAGACCGGGCCTCCCGAAACTGGGGGCCCCTCCACCTTGCGTGTGGCTCAGAGCTTGTTTCTCAAGCAAACCCACCAGGAGAGGACCCTGCGTCTTGAGGCCTCCCCAAGACCACGGGTCTGCTGGCCACAACCCTGAGCTGGAGTCCACCCCACAACGTCCCAGGCCCGCTGGCCGCTTGGCCATCCATGGTGCCCCGAGACCCTGTGTAGACTGGGCAGGGCTGGTGTGGCCGATGGACCACGGGCCCAGCTCCACGGCAGCAGCATGCCCTGTGCCCTCAGCGTCCCGCCTTCCCCAGGACCCTGCGTACCTGGGCGGAGTACTTGGCGCGCAGGCGGCCGGCCTCACAGCCCTTGTCACACACCCGGACCTGCCGCGCCTGCTCCAGCTCTCGCTTCAGACGCATGCGTGACTCATTGGCCTCTTTCATCTTCTTCTCATTCTCCGCGCGCAGGCGCTCGATCTCCTTCCTCAGGTTGCGCTTGGCCTCCGTGGCCTCCCGCAGTTTCTCCTTCTTGGCCACGCGCAGGAACTCCAGCTCCTAGGAGGGCAGCAGGGGCAGGTGAGGGTCCCGACGCCACCTGCTGCCAGGCCTGGGGTCTGGTCTAAGCCTGGCTCCCTCCAGGCTGTGCAGGGGCCTCAGCACGCCTCCCTTCCCCACATGCAAAAGCCACGTCCCCGTTGAGGGCTGCCGGCCAGTGCTCGGGCTCCCACCAGCGTGGGTGGGTGGGCGGCCTTAAGACATCGACATCTGAGGGCCCAGGGTACCCCACACAGCCAGATGGAGACTTACAATAAGGGCCCTTCCCCCACTTGATAAAATATCCCCGACTCACACGTCCCCACCCCAGGCTGCAAACCATGCCTCATGAATATGCATATGGGAAATCACGCCTCCAATCAGAACAACCCAGACAACAGAGGCGGGCTGTCCTGGAGCAGGATGCACACCCTGGGGGGCATCTGAACCCTGCGGCTCTGAGGGCTGGCAGGGCTACAGTGCTAAAGCCCACGCTGGCGAGGCTGCCCTGGAGCTGCCAGCCCTGGAGCTGCCAGACACCGCCGAGGTGTGAATGCAGCAGATTCTGCGTTGCTGGGTTTGCCGGGGTGAAGGCTCAGACGCCCACACACCTCCTTCTCCCCAGGCTGTCTGCAAACCACACACCCCTTGTGCACTTCGGGAGAAACCAACACAGCGAATGGAGGCGCGGGAGCCAGGGCTGCCTGTGGGAACCTCGGGGCAGGGACCCAGGAAGCAGCATGTGCAGGCGGAGCCGAGAATGCATGTGTGTGTGCGTGTCTGCATGTGCCCATGCATGTGCACCGAGCCTGCTCCTTCCTGCTTGGGAGGCCTGGAGGCAACCATTTTCCAGAACACAAAGCTTTAGGAAGCGCACCCTCACCCGTGTTCTGCAGTCAGCAGGCCTTGCTGGCGTGCATGTGAGCACCCGCTCCTGGCGCACAGAGCACAGAATTGTCTCAGCACAGCTGCTCCTGCTCCCGCCACTAAAAATAGCCCAGCCGTCATTACGCCAGAGGAGCACACCCACTTCCTTAGCGGGGCAACCATGCGGGGCACGTGACATGTTGCGTGGGGCCCAGCGGGGAGGGCTGCGGTCAAGCCAATGGCGAGGCCCTCGCGGGAAGCCCAGAAGGGCTCTGCACATCAAAGGGGTCACCACACCCAGAGCCTCAGCCCCTTGAGGCTGAGAGGAGCACGAGGGGTGGCCCGGAGCGGGCGGCCTCACCTGGTGGAGGCTGCGCTTGGCCTGCAGGGCCGCGTTGAGCTTCTCCTCCTGCTTCACTCGCATCTTGACCACCTCATGCAGGAACTTCTCTTTGGCTTCCTTGGTGTCCAGGCCGCCCTCCAAGGCCTGCCGCAGGTGCTCCAGCTCCGCCTCCAGCCCGCTGGGGGCGTCGGCGTGGGCTGCGGTGTCGGGGGCGGCCGTGGGTGGGGCATGCGTGCCTGGGGAGCTCAGGTCCTTGGCGGAGCTGGATGAGGTAAAGGACGGGGAGGACAGCGAGGACAAGGAGGACGTGACTGAGGAACAAGCAGAGACAGAGATCACGTCACACAAGCGCCGGGAGCTCCTTGCTGCGTAGACTCGAGGGCGCTCCCGAGAAGGACCTGGGAAATGCTGGGGGCCAGGGGCATGGGGGACTCTGCCTGAGGATGTGCTGGACCCCAGGTGTCCCCCCACTCCCCCCAAACCTGTGCCAACCCCACGCCGATGCCCGCAGGGCGTAGAAAAGAAAATCAACTCACACTTACATTCCTCTCTGCTTTCAACTTCGACCTCAGCCTCTGAGTCCTTGTCCTCCTCTGGGGCTCCGGGCGCGAGCATCTCTGGGGCTCCAGGCGTGTCCATGGTCAGCTTCCGCTTCCGCGGCTGAATGCAAGTGGCGAGAGGCTCGGTGGCCCGGGAGACAACGGTGGCACATGGTGGGCTGTTCACAACCTTCTGCTGGGCCGGTGGTGCAAGGGCCACGTTGGGGGCCACGGCTGTCTCGAAGCTCTTGTAGGAGTAAAAGCTGGGGGCAGGGGCAGACGGGGCAGGTGTCAGCAGAGGCAGCTCTACCCATGGAGCCCCCGCCTGACATGGGGAGCCACGTGGCATCCCACACCACAAAGACCCATCACGGAACGCGCTCCCTCTGCAGGTGTCAAAGGTGTTAATACTTTCTCTTCCAACAACAAATCTTAACGTCAAGCCTTCAGTGACTAAGAATCTGTAAGTGTTTTCCGCTGGACAGGTGCCCTGGGCCAGCTGGACACAGACTGACCACGTCAGCACTCAGCAGACGGGGCCCCACAAACGCCACCACTCCACCCAGCACCTCCACAGAAAGTTCTAGATGTGCGCACTCAGATGCCAACCAAAGGGACCAACGCTTTTACCAAGACGCCTCAGGTCTGGCACCGGCCTGCAGAAAACACCAGGAGTCGCGTGGACGCAACACTCAGACGGCAGTATCTGTCACAGTGGAAACCGCGTGTGGCAGCCACTCACCTGTCCCGAATCAGGGCTGGGAGGTGTGGGGAGAGCTCTTTTTCACTCGCGGACACTGCGGGGGACCAGGGTCGGAAGGCGGAAAGGCGCTGGCGAGGGTGAACGCAGCCGAGACCCTGTCGAGAGAGAGGCGCCTGTGTGAGCGGCTGGGAGGAAAACCAGCCGCTGCACGTCCCTAGAGCCGGGCGGGCTCCGAGGAGAAGGGCCCGGCGCCCACCTCCCCGAGGACCCCACACAGGCCCCCGCGCAGCACCTTGTTGGAGGAGCCGGCCAAGGTCCGCAGCCAACCGGACTGCTTGTCCTTCTCAGAAGGCGCGGGGGACTGGGAGGAGGTGTCATCTGTTTGGGGTCTTATGGAGGCCGGGGGCTCGGAGGAGACCTGTGATCAACACAAAAGGCCCTGTTGGCACCTCTGGGCCCCGGGGCAGTCCCCCTACCAGCCCCAGCGAGCACATGCCCCATCAGACCGAGCCATGAAGGACCCCGGGGGTACTAAAGGCAGACTGGACTGCGCCCGGCAGGGCCGCCTGTGGGACGCGGCTCCCTGTGCGCTGACGGGCCAGGAGGGTTGCACGGGCTCGTGTGGAAGGCAAGCCGGACGCTGCTGAGGGCCACCACCTCGCGGACGGAACGGACGCTGCTGTGTGGTTTGTGGGGCTCGCCCCACAGCTACAGCGGGTTCCGAGTGGCATCGGGACCTGCCCTCCTGGTCCACAGCAGCTCTGTCTGATCCGAGCCCCATCTTCATCCCTCCGGACCGTCGTTCCAGAACCTGAGCCTGCACTCAGCAGGGACCCACGCTGGGGACCTGGGCTGAGCCACAGCGAGAACAGCAGGCCCATGCTCCGGCTCGGGACAGGCCTGGGAAGGGCAGCTGGGAACAGCGGGCTCACGGGCCAGCTGTGGGGCCTGACACGTGGCTGCCACAGGGAGGGTGGGCAGCACCTTGCCACTGCCTGGTTAAAGAACAGGCTTCCCAGTGCCCTCTCCATGGGAAGAAAACATCTCAGCAAGAAGGACATGCCGTCACACCCAAGGAGCTCAGCTTTACGGGACACTGCCATGCTCAACGCTCCTCATTTCTCACTGGCTCTGCTGTTGGAGGTAGCTCAGAGAAGCCACCCAGCACTCACTTGTCTCAGAAACCCAGTGCTATGCCCAGCAGGTGAGAAGGCACATATCTAAGAACTGACAAGGGGTACAGAGGCTGCGGGCTGCGTGGCCTCCGGGGCCAGTCTGAGTGGGAACAGCAACTCCTTCACCAGACGCCCACCGCAGCCCGACAGCACGAGAACCCCCCCAACCCCACAACTCTAGACCCCCGAGTTGTCCACTGCCAGACACGATCTAGACACAAGGCCTGTACCCAAGCAAAACCAGAACAGTCTTTGGAAGAAGGAACCCCCCGGCCCCATAGGACAGCAGGGAGGCCTCCAGGGTAGCAGAGCCAGGGTCTGCACCGTGGCCAACACAGGACACGCTGCTGAGGGTGACGGCCCGTTCACCTTCCAGGCCCAAGTACAGGAGGCGGCTGTGGGGGCCTCTCACCCGTTCACCTTCCAGGCCCAAGTACAGGAGGCGGCTGTGGGGTCTCTCGCCTTCAGCCAGAAAGCTTGGGGGGCACTTGGGGGTGGGGCTTCTCCCGCCTACAGGAACACGTGGAGAAAAGGATGCAGCTGGCCCCGGGGACAGAGGGGACAGGGAGCCGGGCCCCTAGTCAAGGTGCCCAAAGTAACAGTGTTTTCACCATAAAGCTCAGGACGCAGGGACAGCCCAGAGCCTGGGGAAGTCCTGGGGAAAGATCTCGCCACACCCGTGGCCTCCCCGGGAACACAGGCGGAACAAAGCGCGCACACCCCCAGCCTGCAAGGCTGCAGCCCCTCAGGGAAGAAGCCGCCAAGCAGGGTCGGGGCGGGCAGCCGTCTAACCTGGGCCCTGCCCGGCATGGGGCGCCCTGGGGATGGGCAGGTGGGGGATACACTCTGGCAGGGCCTTGCAAAGCAGCAGCTGTCCCTCTGGCCAGAGCAGCCCAGCTCTGGGGAAGTTTCAGGTCAACTTACACACTCAGCCGAGACACTAAAATAACCATTCAGGAAAAACGACACTTAAAATACAGTGTTGCTGCTTTCTAGGGGAAGTGCGTCTCGGTGACGGCTGGTGGATGCCCTGACCACAGGCCCACGCCTGTGCCCGGCAGGGGCAGGTGAGATCCTAGCTGTAGCAGCAGAGCCCCTTCCAGAACTGCAGGGGCCCCCTCCGGAGGGCAGCTCAGAAAGGGCCGGCCCAGGATGCCAGGCCAGGGTGGAGCTTCCTGTCTGAGCAGCCGCCATGGCAGGCGTGGAAAGGAAGCTCGGTTCAGAGAAAAGCCACAAGACCCGGCGCCGTCTGGTGCTGAATCTGAGAAACCTCAGAGACCTCTTGGGGGGAGAAGTGTCAGACGCCACCAGCTGCAGGGACACGCCCACCTCATGCCACCCCCGAGAGCAGTGCCGCTCTAGACACAGCTCTGCCCAGCGGGCACCGGACAGCCACTCTGAAATGCAGCACGAGGGCCCGGGCGCAGGGCCCCAACCCATCCACACGGTTCCCAGGACCCCACGACGACCTAGCCACGGATTCGGAGAAGGGGACGTGACAGGCCTGGCCTCCCACATGGCTCCAGCCTGGGCTGCCCTGGATGGGGCGGGTGTCCTGGTCCTCGGGTACCTGGAGCGACCCTTCTGAGGTTCTCAGTGAAAACCCAACGGCCCCTCTGACCAAGCACAGGGCTCTTTTGAGTCTGCCCGTCACCAACACAGCACAAAGAAGAACTTGCCAAACAGAGGACATCTGTGGCCTGGCAGCACCAGGAGTGTCACTAGAGCGGTGTCAGCCCAGGAGAAAGGACACCCTTCTTCAGCCCTGGGATGCCACCACCCCCAGCAGGACCCACGGGGGGCTCCTCTGTAGGCAGACAGTCAGGGACAAAGCCACGCCCGGCAACAAGACTACAGTGTCCCCACTCTGGTAGATCAGACCAGCCACCTCTGGTTTCTGACCCTTCCCGGGGCCTCAGAACCAGCCCATGAGGCCCAAGGGCACAGGGCAGGAGGCGGCTCTGGGCACCAGATGCACCAAGGCAACGAGGCCAGGGCCTGGGTGGGGGGGAGCAGCCAGGGGCAGGGCAAGGTTACGACAGCCCGGCGCCCTCTGCGTGAAGACCACAGCAACAGCCCAAGGAGACTCCTGCCCACTGTTGTTGGCCCCAGAGCAAGGTAAGGGCCAGTGCGGGACACCCACCGGCCACGGCACGCTGCTGCGGGTGAGCTATACACTCCCTGGCAGGGTCACAATGAGCCCTGCAAAGATGCTCCAGACATGTCCACCCACCTTCTGGGGCTAACTCTGAAACCCTTCCAGCGACCTGGGCTAAGGGTGGATACAGAGACACAAGAACGTGGTGTCCCCTGGATACAGATGGACCCTGCCACTAGAGAGCTGGGCCTGACGTGGGGTCGTGGTGGCTGCCAGAGCCACCTTGAGCCTCCAGAGCGGAGGAGGGAAGAACCTCAGATATGTGGGGGAAGGGCCATAGGGGCAGCTTCCCCAGTCCCAGGGCCACATGCCCACGTGCCACGCTTCCCCAAGGGCCTCGTTTCCTTGGGACGAAGACATCCCCTTACCCCTGCACAGCCCCAGGGGCAGGTCTGCCCTCTGCCACGGCCAGCACGTGGAAGACTGAGAGGAGGCCTGGGCTCCAAGGGACCAGCAGGACCAGAGACTCAAGAGGTATGGGGACGACATCCCAGGGTACCCCCATTGCTAGGCCTGCAAGAAGCCAGGAACAGAGAAGGCCCATTAGGAGGCCCCTTGAAGACCTTGTGCCGAAACTGTGCATACAGCCTGGGGCTCAGAGTGACGCCCCAGAGCAAGGAGAGGCTGCTCCTCCGCCACCCAGTGGGAGGCTGATGCCCCGAGGTGGAGTGCCAGCATCCAAGACCAAAGTGAGTGACGGGCCAGACGGCCGGCCCACAGGGGCCTGAGTACCCTGGGACAGATGAAGCCACGTCTGCACTTCCTATGGCCCCACCCGGGGCACTGGCCAGGTACTTCCCCCCACAACGGGGACAACACACAGAACCTGCCACTCTGGCCACTAAGCCTCAGCCTGGAGCCCTGGGCAATGACCTCGTTGGCCCTGCTCGCTGCTGCTTAGTTACTAACTGGAAGGGGAACAGCAGGACCCAGACCAAGAGCCTCCCTCCCTGGCAGGTCTGTGCTGGTGGTCCCTGCCTCCACCCTCCAGACACTGGGGTTGAGTCAACCTTGACAGAGGGTTCACACACCCCAAAGCAAAACAAAACACAGCCACACGTGTGGCCCAATGTGAACCTATGCAACCCGCCCAGCGTCCACACAGGTGTCAGAGGCACCAGCCGGCAAGGCTGCACGCGACCATGGAAGGCAGAACTCCAGCAGGGCTCCAGAGGGAGGTGGCTGTGAGCGGTGGCACCACAGGGACAAGGTCTGGGAACCAAGGAGACCATGGCAGGTGGTAGCCAGGCGACCTCGGCAATACCTTTGTGCTTTTTGTTTATCAACAAAGAAAGGGCCCCATTTGGTGGGCAAAGTAGCCCGGGTTAGTGTAGCTCCATCTCCGAATGTGTGGGCCTCACTTGAGAGACCACCTGTCTGCCATCGGCACCCAGACCCAAGGCAAGATAGGCCTTGCCTCGAACAGGTCTCTGCACCCTGGTAGGTAAACAGGATGCGGCATGGAAATGGGACAGGGCAGGGTCCCACCTCTGCTCAGCACGACCCAGGGAGCGGGCCGATGGGCCAAAGCCACGACCCACACTCTCCTTGAGCGTGGCCAACCCGGGAAACCAAGACCATGCCTGCTCTGGGGAAAAGCAGTGCCCATAATGATGTGCCTATAACTTCCTCCAACCAAAAAAATTTAGCATTTTCCTAAGTTACAGCCTGTCTATCACCTCACGCCCACTAAAATGGCCATAATCTTTTAAAATATGGACAATACAAATATTAGCGATGATGCAGAGAAGCCGCAACACTTGTGCACCGCTGGGGGAGTGTGAAATGATTTAGTCACTGTGGAAAATAGTGTGGCAGCTCCTCAAAAAATTAAATATAGAATTATCAAGCCAGGTGCGGCGGCCCACACCTGTAATCCTAGCACTTTAGAGCCTGAGGCAGGAGGACCGCTGTAGCCCCGGAGTTTGAGGCTGTAGTGAGCTATGATGCACTGAGCTCCACTCCACTGCACTCCAGCCTGGGCGACAGCGTGAGACCCTGTCTCCAACTAAAAAAAAATAATAATAATTATAATATGACCCAGCAATTCCACTCGTCCACTCCTAGATATAAACATACAAGATTAGGAAGCACGTGTCTACACAACCACCCGTGCACACAGCAGCACCACTTGCAGTCAACGTGGAAACAACCCCAGTGTCCATCAGTGGGCGACGGACACACAAGCCGTGGTCTGTCCGCGAGCTGGATGCCATCTAGCCACACAGCGGGAAGAACTACCGCATGCATCGCCATGAGGGTGGACCCGGGAGGGAGACATCACGCAGAGTGGAAGCAGCCAGACACAAAATCACATACTCCACGGTCCTATTTACACGAAAGGTCTAGAACAGAACAATCCAGAGTCGGAACAGCTACCAAACATAGGGTTTTTGTGGGGTGACAATAATATCACGGAATGAGACAATGACGGCTGCACATACTAAAAGCCAAACCATACTCTTGGCAAGGGCAGGAAATTCACAGTATGTGAATATCTCAATAAGTATTATCTAAAAACCTTTATTAAACAACAAAAATGTAAGAATGAATTCTTGGTTGAAAACCAAACTGCCGAGGTGACTGGTTTTCACTGACGTGCTGCCCTCAGAGTGAAAGTCAGGGCGGAGCTCAGGGTTAGAGACGCCGCATCGACAAGAAGGCACAGATGGCCGAGGATGCGCCACCTCACCACCCCTGTGTGGCCAAACGGCAAGATATCAGGACGTTCCCAGTCTGGACGCCAAAGAGACCCTCTACAACAGAGCCCGCGTCACACACAGAGGCCGGCACAACCACCAAGGCCAGCAATGGAGTCGCACCTTTGTCAGGCAAGGTCTCAGGATCAGAAGGGCAGAGCAGGCAGCCACCTGACCTCCACTTCAGGGGACAGCGTGACCTCCTTGTCACGAGGGACAGCCCACAGGGCACTGACGGCCACAGCCCTGAGGTCAGCTCTTCCCGCCAGAGGGGCTCCAGGGTGGAGCAGTCTCCATCCCAGACACGGGAATGGGTCCTGCCTGGCACAGACCCCAGGCCACTGTCAGGGCCAGGCCTGGGTGTCAGGAGACCAGCGGGCAGGGCCTGAGTCCCCCAGGAGTGCGATGGCTCTGGGGAGACAAGAGCACAGGAAGCAGCTGGCTGGGAGAGCGGGGACAGGCCCCCAGAGGCCACCCACCCAGGAGGGGCAGGCAACAGGCACCCTAAGTCGGCGCCCAGGCACCCAGCGCCCAGCCTGGCAGCCAGGCCACAGCACTAGCTGCGACAGGACAAAGTGGCCCTGGCCAAGGCCTGGAGAAAGGGTGGGGCTGCTCACAGGTCCCCCACAGGGTGGGCCAGGGGCTGGGAGAGGAGGGAGCAGGCACAGTGTGGCCTTCCTCCTGCCTCCTGCCGCAGGGGTCCAGTGGCTCCTGAGTCCACAGCCCAGCAGCAGGCACCACAGGGATTCCCGCCCAGGCCTGCTCCCGCCAACCCGTGCCAAGTCACAGGTTGGGACAAATCCCACTGCTAGAGACACCGCCTGGCTCACATGGCAACAGGCCAGGGCAGAACTGTGCCCCAGCCCCCTTCAGCTGACCTGTGACCTCCATGCCCCGCCCCCTCCCCCACTGGTACCTCCCCTGTGTTCCGTCATCACCTTATGAGCAACTAACAAAACACAGCGCCCCGGTGCCCCAGCTGCACCCCAGCTATGAGACAAATCCAGGTCTCGGGCCACAGCCAGGAGGACTAAGACGTTCTCACTCATCAGCAACAGGAAGACCACATCTAGGAATCTTAATAAAATGCATCTATTTCCTAACTTAGAGACTAAATAAAAAAATAGTTTCTTTTTTCAACAGGCAGATTTTAACATGGAACTCAACTACTAAGTAAAATTCCAAGTTAAAAAGTAGCTGCAGACTTGGAACTGAGCTATGACCAAGCATGTGCCTCACCCGCAGGCCCTGGGTGAAGAATAAAACACACTTGCAAGTTTTTATCACTCCAGCCTCTCTGGGATTTCCAAATCCGGGGAGGGCAAGGACTGCAGGCCAGCAGGGGTTTGAGGCAGGGGCTCCAGGGACAACCTCACAGCAGATGGCCAGGCCTGAGGTGCTGGGTGGGGCCAGGGGCTCTTGTCGGGGCAGCCGTCCCCCGCCCCGCCACTCGGTGAGCCCGCTCACCACCCCCTAGCACACAGTGTCCTCTGTATGATTTTCACGCCGTTTAGTGGCTCAGCAGATGAAAGCGTCTCATAGCGACGTCACCCAGGATGAGACCAGGCCTTCTTTACAACGTGCACCTCGGGTGTCTCCGTCACAACAGCCAAATCCCGCAAAGCCGTCAGGCCAAGGCCCCACGGACACTGGTGGGAAAGCAGCTCTTGAGGACTCCATCCAGGGAGAGAAGCCGCAGAGCGCCCCGTGCTGGCTCCCAGGGCCACTCTGAGACCCCTGAAACGCACCGCACAACATGCTGCAGACATCGGACACAATGCAAGTGCCCCTTCCACGCAGAGCTGAGCTCCCTACAAAACAGGGAAGTCCTCAAGGCCAGAAATGAAAAGACAATGAAAAGCCAAAGTGGCCCACGTCACGTCTGCGTCTTGGCCCCATCGGGAGGCCAGCGGTGATGCCATGACCCACTGCCCATGCTGGCAAAGACCCCTAGGACCCAGGACAGATGCAGGTACTGCCAGAGGGAAGCCCACTGGGAACCGCATCCATGGGTCTGTCTGTTGGCCATGGGGCTCCAAGGCACCTGCTGGAGAGGCCATAAAGTGGGAGCTGAAACAGAGGATCCCAAGCTTCGGCCAAACCTTCCAGGTCCACGGTGAACTGCACTCAGACCACGTGCCTCTGCCCTGCCTGCCTGGTGGTTCCCACCATAAATCTCTGCTCTGCTGTCTGATGTGGCAAATCCCAGCCACCAGACCCCGCGATGCAGAGGGAAGCACTGTGGGTCCAGAACTCCCGCTCCCTGCAGTGGACGCACATGGCACAGAGCCCTAACCCCACTCTGCCTCTGTCCTCAAAGGACACTGGGTTCAAGTTTATTGATCAGTTTAGCTGGCACCTATCAGCACCTGCTCTCCCCTGCCCAGAAGCAAAGCCCCTCAAACAGTGGCTGCTGGGAGCACGGTGCCTGTCACCACTGCCTGAGGGATCTGAGGAACGTCCTGCGGCCCGATGGCTCCTGTTGTCACAGCCTGAACAGTGCCCACAAGCCTGGCTGGGGAAAGGACACCACTGGAACCCTGGGCCTCTGGCTTGGCTGCACCCAGGGACAGGCACTGCCCTCCCCCAGGAGGCTCTGCACAAACCACACCTTCCTGTACTTTCAGGTCCCCAAGGGCACCAGAAGACCCTCCCCACTGCAACGCTTCTGCCCCCAAAGGTCACAGGCCTGACCCCCTCCCCAGCAGCAAGGTAGGCAGAGGGAACTTCCAGGCACGGGGGTCTTCCTTTCTCCCCACTATAGGCAAGGGAACACCAAAGGCAGCCGGCCAAGTGGACACACCTACATGGGCCAGGACTGACCCAGATGGGAAGGATTCTCACAGGCAGTCCCTGGCAGAGCAGCCCTCACCAGCAACGAGGCCGGAGGACAGTCATGGCTGCCACTCCAGTGGGGGGAGGGAGCCGCCTGAGGTGGGCTCAGGTGTCCACCTTGTCGGAGCTCCATCCACCTGCAGCAGGGCCTGGAGAAGCCTTTGCGGGTGAGGGACGGTGCTGGCCCCGGGGCAGGACGCTGCCATCACCCACACCAGCCTGGGCTCCCCAAGGCCTGGGCAGTTCTCGGAGGCCAGCAGAGCTGGTGTGGGGCAGGGGTCGCTCTGTAAGTGGTGACAGGAAGCCTCAGGGCCACTGGGCATTCCATGAATAAGCCTTGCTGAAACCAGCTGTGGCTTTCCACAGGTAAGCCCCTAAATTCCCACACTCGGGAATTGGCTCAAGATTTGAGCTACGGCACTTTTCTGAAAATTTCACAGTTCTAGAAATTACAAAGCTATTTTTATAAGTACCATTAATATTTTACACATGATAATTCACATTTCATATTATGCTTAAATTAACCTATTTTCTGGTTATTGTGGTACAGAGGAAACAGATTAAATTTGCAAGACAACCCCAAACCCCAAAATGAGGTGAAAATACCAATTTTAAAGATTCACTTGGATTTTCTTTAACTTAACTAGGTCATCTTTGCTGTTACCAATACTGTTCAAGGGGAAAAGCTAAGTTTTCTAAGGAAACCGAGTCAACCACCTGGTCCCATGCCTGCCCTCTCCCACCGGGGAGCCCCTCATGGCTGCTGCCCGCTGCCCAGTGTGACGTGCCACACAGAGGCTGAGTGGTAGAGCCATTGCACCTGTCAAAACCCAACGAAACCCAGCGATCCAGGGGCAGAACGTGCCGGAAGGAGAGTGTAAGGCTGGGCCACCCACCAGTGAAGGACTTGCCAACGCCTGGCCCAGCTGCCCTCCCAGCACTGCCCAACATTGCCCCCCTGCTGGGCAGGGGCCATCAACCCAGAGCCTCTCCTGGTACCTGGGTCTGAAGCGTCCACCAGCGGCCAGTGCCCAGCAGCAGCGAGGCCACATGGGCCCGTGGAGCCCTGGACATGGCCCCGAGTCGGGGAGGCGTGTGCCCTCCCACCCCACCCTGAGCCGGGTGCCCACCTTCAAACCACTGCACCATCAGGACCAGCGGGAGGTGCTGCCACTCAGCTCTGCAAAACCTCTCTCGGAATCGGGAGAGAAGGGAGAAGTCCCCTGGTGGACAAGGGGCAGTGAAATGGGGCCGTTCTCTTCCTTGGTAGGTAACCACTGGAAGGACTTGAAAAGAACAGGGTAGAATCCCAAGAACAGCAAGTCGGTCTGTGTATCTGCAGTTTCTGTGTTTTGGGCTTCAGTCCTCTAACTGTTCTTGTTTCAGGTGGAGTGCGCGGGGATCTTTTCTCTTCCCGGCCGGCCGCAGGGACACTGCTCCCTACAGACATTCCAGCGCGATTACTCGCGGGCGGGAGGGGCAGCCGTAATGGATGTCTGGCTGCCTGCCACCCCTCACCCACGATCGATGAAGACAAACAGGCCTTTCCACCCAGAATCAGAGGAAATGCTGCAGAAAGAGAAAAATGCGGAACACAGGAGGCAGCGCAGGATGTTGCGGTCGCTGTTCTTGGAAGGCTGATTCACTAAGAATCGGACTTAATTAAAAAAGTGTTTCACAGGACAGCAGGAGAGAGGTGGCCCGTCCTGCCACACGCAGCTGTACAGGGCAGCGTCTCACCCGACTCACCCGGGGGGCCTACTGGGGGGCCCAGACACGGCAAGGCCCGTCTTCCTCCTCCCGCCAATAAGACCTTGACACTACAGAGGGTGTCACCTGCCCCAGCCTCACGGAAAAGGGCAGGCGTGTCTCTGAAGAGCCCAGCGGCTCTGGCGACCTCAGCCCAGTGGCCACTTGCTGTCCCGGGCCTGATCTTTCTCTGCCCTGAGTTCTGGAAGCAGCAGCTTTGAGTTCTCGCTCGTCCCAGACAGCCACGCACAACACGCAACGCGGGGAGAGGCGGTCTCGTGTAAGGAGTAACAGCAGAGGTGACCTATGTCCACCCAATCCCTCAGTGTCCTGAGTCTGGACAGCCACCTCCGCTCCAGCACATGACCAGCCCTGCCCCTGCCCGGCCTCTCCTCCCGATGGGGACCCCTCCCGACCCCACACCAGCCAGGAGGTGCTGTCAGCTCCAGCTCCAGCCGCAGCCGAGTCTCCATCAACACCTCACCCTGCCCATGCTCCCTGCTCCCCAGGCCAGCCCTGGGCCCACCTGCACCTGCCCTGTGACCCCAGGTTCCTCTGTGTCACCACAGCCCTCCCTCAGGACCAGCCCTGATCAACAGGGACTCCAACACCCTGTGACAGGTAGGGGTCTCCATGCTTGGGCACACAGCCATCCTGTGATTCACCTCGGGCGTAAGGGCTCGACGCAGGGTGCTATGGAAAGTGCGCAGGGCCAGGAGGCACGGACTCTGGGGCAGCAGGCCAGAGAGGCCTTCCGCCCACAGAAGACAGCCTGGCAGAAGCTTCTGGAGGGAAGATGGCCTGGAAGGGTACCTGGAGGAGGAGGATGACCCTCTTTTGCTTGGACCCGTCATCAAGGCCACAGGCTGTGGACATCTCAGACGCACCAGACAGGGAGCTGGGGTGGAACAGGCGCAGGCCTCTGGGCACAGGCCCGCCTCCCAGGAACTCGGTTCTGGCACTTTGCAGGGGTCTCAGAAGCTGGTGCATCTCTCCAGGCCTTGGCATAGTAAAGCTGGGATATTGGTGGCTCTGAGGCCACGTTTGATCTCAGAGGGGGAGGGTCTCGCAAAGGAGCCATGGGGCGGCCAGCAATGACACACTGGCGAGAGGAATAGTCCACAGCAGCCACAGCGCCCGCATGGGAACGCAGCAACAAGGGCTGCCCGGCTGCAGCACCCCACGCCCCATGGGAGGCCCGAGCTCTGCAGGGGCCGCATCCTGGCCTTGTGCTGCCCCAGGTGCGCTCAGGTGTCTTCTCACGGCATCCATCCCTGGAGAGAGGAGCAGCTGGGTCTCGAGAGCCAGCAGACCTGAGTCCGCCAGGTTTCCATACAAAACACAGCCCCCCGTTTGTTCAACACCCCTGTCTTCCACACACGAAGGATCCAGGTTCGGTGCCACGTGAGGGTTGTGCTGACCGTGCTGGCGAGGGGGTGGGAGGACCAGGGGTGCCCAGGGACCTGTAGGAGGTCAGCCCCACAGGCCCAAGCGTGGGGTGGGGACTCCTTCGGTGTCAACAACACCCTCCCGGCACAGTGGCCCACCTCGGCATGCTGCGTGGGTGACAGACACAGGGTTGGTGGGATGGTTTATGTTCAGAAGGGTGTGAGAGATGAAGAACTCAGTGCCCGGGAAAAGGGTCCCCACCCACCCAACTGTTGCTGGAGCCCTGAGGGCACTGCCATGACGCCCAACCTCAGGCTGGTGAGACCCACCCCCACAGACACGACTCAAAGCAAGAAGGGCCGCTGGTGGCCAGCGGCGTCCCAGGGCCACTCAGGACAAGGGGTGAAACCACAGTGCACACACTGTGACTCCCAGAGCATCCCGCCTGAGAAAAGCACCCACACACCCACACACACATGCCCGCACACATGTGCACACATGCTAACACAGAACAACAGTCAAAGCACAACTCAGTCTCTGAAAAGAGCCATCCCCACAGGAGATGTTCTCACTCCTAATCTCAAAATAAAACTGAATTTAAGAATTTAGAATATTCACTTCTAAAGAAATAGTCCGGAGAGCAGTGCCTGGGGCGTGGGGGCTGTGGACCCTGTGCTGGGGCATGCACCACCAGGGCACACCCAAAGACCGTGAGGAAAGGGCCGGGCCTGTGGCCCAGATGAGGGCAGCTCCCTACCCTGGACACCCACCCATCTTTCGGCCAGGACCGCAGATGCACCTGGGAGGTCCCCAGAGGGGAGAGGAGCGACCTCTGTGGGATCCTCCAAAGACCCACGTTTTGCAGGGTGGGGAGAGATTTCGGTGCTAAAATAAACCATGAGTTTGAGCTTCCTGCCAGCTCATGTACTCGGCACAGGTGGGGACACTTGAGGCCATCCAGGGCCAAGGGCCGTCGCCCACAAACTCCATCCCAATCTCCCCAGTCAGAAGGAAGGCACAGGCAGGAAAGCCCCCACCCCCCGAGGGGGGTCCTTACAGGGTCCACCTTGAGAAGGCGCCAAGTCCATCACCACCCTGGGGCAGAAAGTGCCACCTAGAGACATTGCTACTTGAAGGTTTGGAGATTTTCATTTCTCTCCAAATTGGAATTAGATTTCCTGTCCAGGGCCAATACTTTTCCATCTTAAAATCTATATTAAAACATCCCAAGTGCCTCCACCTGGAAGAAGACACCCCCCTCTCTGTGCACAGGATGGGAAAGTGAGCAGGAGCCCTGCACGGGGCAGGGCAGCCCAGACAACCAAGAGCCTCCAGGGTGAGCACATCTGACGCCCCAGCCTGGGGCCCCAGCACCCCCAGAGACAGGAGGCTGGGTGGGGTCTAGATGACGGCTGCTGTGGGGCAGGCTGCACCAGGGCATGCACACCTGGGCCACCGTGTCTGGGAAGAAAAATGACTCTCCACTCCTCTACTGTGTAATCCAGAGCTGGCCTTGTGGGTGCGCGGCACTCTGCTGTCCTCAGCTTGGAATTCTGGACAATTTCACTTCTGACAAAAGCTTATTTTATAAGCAAAGTCCTACATGGCTACAGAACAGGTGAGTGAGTGAGTTGGCTCACGCAACACGGCCTGTCCACCGCCACCCTGGGCCGTGCACTGGCTCAGGGCTCCGAAGCTGCGCCTCCTCAGACCAGCACCTCCGCAAAGGCGACACGTCTGAGAAACAGGCGTGGCAGGGAGGCCGCAGCCTTGACACCCAGTTACTTTCTCTGTCCACCAACGTCTGACACCGTAAACCAGGGCGGAGGGTGACACGGCCACAGCCCTGCGGCTCAGCCTCGCTTGGCAGCGGAGGGAGGGTGTGGCCACAGCGAGGAAAAAGAACTGAAACCAAACAGCTGCGCTAGTTTGTGCAGCGTCTCCACTGCCGTGGTGAGAACAAAATCCATATGCATGTCCGGGTATAAAACATGAATTGTGCAATTTTGGTGATTCCACGAGTTAAGTGCTCCCACATTTGCATTTTAAACTGACGTTACACAATATAAAGATGAATGGTAAAACTTATGGTAATAACTTAAATTTCCAATTTTTCTCAACTTAAAATGACGCTGAATAGCAAGTGAAAACCACCAGGACAAGTTGATAGGGAGCACAGAACAGAGACTATGCGTTTATACCTGAGTAGCTCGCGATCCACCTTTTCCCGACATTTGGAGCAGCAACCAAGCTGCACAGCTGGACCTGGGCACTCCTCCCCTCACACCTGCCACAAAGGGCCGGGGTCACGTCTGGCCTGCGCTGGGCCAGGGCGTCCTCGGCAGGGCTACTCCCAGCAGTCCACGAGACGGGCAAGGGCCACACCAATGCCCCAACCACACGGGCCCCAAACAACTTGGGGCAAAGGACTTAACACAAGGGGGGCCGGGCCCAAGCGCAAGCGAAAGGTCTTTCTGAACAGAAGGCACCGCAAGTGTGCGGCACACACGAGCCCACCAGCGTTGGTGAAGCCACCGCCACCCATACCTGGGGCACCTGAGTAGCAAGTGCTCCCGCCACCACTGCCGCTGGCCGCAGGAATTTGGACAGGATTTTCTAATCTGTCTAAAAAAGATCTTCCAGAGGAAGAGTTCTAAGCCCATTTGTTAACACCTTCCAAATGCATGTCAAAAGCCGCTGACGTCAGGGAAGATGGAAATTTACTAGACAGATGGGGACAAGTTTGCATGCCAACTGCTACACGACACCGACCTCCAAACCAGACTGACACCGCGCCACAGGAATACCCTATGAAGCCCGAATACGAAATAAAACTTTATTTCAGAATGAACAAAAAGGCTCTCTGTTCCGTTAACTCAAATTACAAAATGAAATCGTTCCTCACCCCTTATCAAGAAAGGTCCACTTTGGGTCTAGCTGTCCCGGACAGCATGCGTGTGGGTCCTGGACTCGGCTCTGTGCCGCCCCAAGGTTCTCCTGCCGCGGAGCCAGGAGAACCACGGCCAGTGCTGATGGCCACTCTCTCGCCACCAGGGTCTTGGCGCAGGCCTGGAGAGTGCCGCTGTCCCACAGTCACCGCTGGCTCTCCTCTGCCCACAGCCCCTGCCCACCCGAGGGCCAGGACCAGTGTCCACACTGCCCACCAACCCTCATCTGAGGGCCAGGGCCGGTGGGAGGGAGCTGCCATCCACCTACTTCTCCCACGTCACGCAGGCCCGTGCAGACAGCGGGTCCTCCAGGGACGGCCCCAGGAGCTCTGCCAACTGGTAGGCGAGCTGCTGGGGCAGGGTTCCTGTCCCAGGCATCACAGCGCCCTCCTGGCTGCCTCACTCCCCCGCACACCGGCAAATCTCTTCCGATCTGGCCCTCACGGAGCAGCTGTTAACCAACCTGGGTTCTGGGTTTCTGTGAGATAACTGGGAAGAGGTGAGTCTGAGAATGGCCTCTCCCTACTGCGCCAATCCACAGCCAGCTCCTCTGAGGCCCCTGGCAGGAGGGAGAGTGGCAACCCCAAGAGGACTTCTCGGCAGGGTCAGGGCCAGGAGCCCTGGTGGCAGCGCACCAGGGTCTCAGGCATCACCCGAGAGCCCCTGGTCAGGGGCCAGGGAGGACACTGTGTGAGGGTCCAGCCCCAGGGCAGGGCTCTGGGGGGGTGACAGTGATGGGCAGGAGAGCCGCAGCCTCTGGGAGTCCATCTCTGCACGCTGAAGTGGCCGTCATGAGAGGGCATGCATGCGGGAAGCAGACAGACACTGAGCCTCGGGCCTTATCACAGACACGAAACAGCCCAGTAGGACAGAGTCCCCAGCGACCACGACAGACGTGGACCTTGAGGCGAAGGGGGTGTCTGGGTCTGTGGCACGGGCGGCAGGAGAACCACACCTGCCAACAGGGCATCCGCCTCCCGAGACGGCCTGGCCCACAGCGGCTCTGGAGACAGGCGCTTCCATGAGCCAGGAAGGGGAAACTGCGGCCAACCCCGCCTCACCCTGCCAGCGGGTCTACTCAGCCTCCTCTGGCGGCTGACGCCCACAGTGTTTTCTCTCCATAGAAACCGACACAACACGGAGCCAGGCCTCCGCCGCGTGGACCCTCCCCGCCCCTCTGGGCAGCTCCGCCTGGACTTCCGGCTTCGCGGCAGGGCAGGGCACCAGAGCCTTGGGCCTCATGTTGCTCACAGCACTGGAAGGCACAAGGGTGTCCTGCAGCTGAGGACACAGCCCTCGCCGCGAGGCCCCTGGCCCGCAGCACAACATCTGCCTGGGCGGAGGAAGCGGCTGCCAAACCCACAACAGGCAGCGGGACGGCCCCAGCTCCCGCCAGCACAACACAGGATGACGACGGGCTCCTCCCAGCAAACTGACAAAACCAACGCCTCTCCGAGATGTCACCCACGAGGCGCAAGGCGTGTCCCCTCCTCACTGTCGACTTCACACACACACACAGCCTGCCGCCCCCCAACAGGAGGCCCCAGGTCTCTGTCCTGCAGGGTGGGCTGGGTGTGGGCTGGGAGACGAGGACAAGACCTGGGCCAGCATCGGGACCCCCAGACACATGCAGGACGGGTGAGGTTTTACAACTGTAAATGTACACCTTCGCTGTCAGACGGGGTTCCTCAGGCCTCCGTGGATGCAGCTTCTCGACACCCCCAGAACTGCAGTGCCGGCCAGAGAGCCCAGACTCCAGTGCCCAACACCGAGGGACCTCCATCTCGCTGAGCACCCAGGAGGGCTTCAGGCTCCCAGCACCAGCAATGGGGTGGGCTCGGCCCGCCCAGACCCCAGCCTCCGCCCCGGCACAGGAGGCAGCTCAGGCACAGGGTAAGCGCCTCGAGAGGTTTCGGGCTAGTGTCAGGGTGTCAGGTTGGAGCTGCACCAGGGGGCTGAGGCTCAGGTCACAACCCACCCTTGCGAGTGCCACAAGCAGCCCATGCTGGGGCGCCAAGGACAGGAGCTGGTACCCCGGGAGCCATCCCTTGCTGGGAGCCCCGTTGCTGACCTGGCCATTGCTTCCTGTCCTCCTGGGGGGGGGGGTTCAGCAGTCCCTCTCCCAGGCCCTACAATGAAGGGATTCTATGGCCTTGGAAACCCTGCTCATGGAAGAGACAGGGTGCCATAGCCCTTGCCGCCCACCCCTACCACCCTCCGCCCCACCAGATTCCAGGGCCCTACTCAGGGCCACCAGGCCTGAGACTCTGCTGCCCAGCCTCAGCCTGTATTCTCTCGTCTCAGGGTTTCTCTACAAGGTGTGCGGCAGGTCAGGTAACACTTCCAGGGGCAGCCCTTGCCTCCCTCCCCAAGATTAGACGATTTATTTTTTTTAGAGACAGAGTCTGGCTCTGTCACCCAGGTTAGAGTGGTGCAATCGTAGCTCACGGCTGCCTCAAACTCCTGGGCTCAGGCAATCCTCATGCCTCAGCCTCAGAGAAGCTGGGAGTGCAGGCGCTGCCACCATGCCCGGCCAGTCTCTCCATTAATTTTTCTATTTTTAGTCAAGATGTGGTCTTGCCCAGGCTAGTCTTGAACTCCTGGCCTCAAGCGAGACCCTTCAACCCCGCGCCTCACCTCCCAGAGCACTGGGATGACAGGCGTGAGCTACCACCCGCACATTCAGAGGATGTTAGTGCCCGGACGGCACAGTGCCCAGCGCGCTCCCAGGGGCAGGCTCCTTGACAGGGGCTGAGCAAACTCGTTGAGTTAAACCCACCTGACTGCAGACATTTCTCCTAAATGGCAAAGAATGTGCATGGCTGGGGGCAGGGGGCCAATTTCACCTGCTTTTTAACAAACCCTACTTTAAAACTGTCACTTCCCACTCAGGAGACCTGTCAGTGAGGACTGTGCCACGGGCCCCACACAGGACATGCATCCACACGGGTCTAAAACGAGGAAGAAAGAACCTTTCCGTCTAAGGCTGGGCCAGGCTGTGCCCTGGTTGGGGGTGGGGCACAGCCACCCTCCCCCTGCGCCCCGCCCTCCCTGCAGCTGGAGCTGTTGTCAGAGGAAGGGAAGCATTTCCTGTGTCCCCTCCCCCAATTCCCCTGCATTCTTGGCAAGCCCAGAGAGGAGGCCTAGGCAAGAACTGGGGGGGGGGGGGGGGGGGGGGGGCAGGCGAGAGGCTGGGAGAGAAGCCAGGCCCCCCTTGCACCAGGCTCAGGGAGCAGGGCCAGGAAGGAAATGGGGGAGGGGCAACACGGTACCCAGAGAGGGGCCGGGACACCCCATCACCCATAGAAGGCGGTCTCTGCTGGGCCCACAATTCCCTCCCTCAAGTACCCACCAGGCTGCCAGCCCTAGGAGAGTACTGGCACACAACAGCCAGTGGCTGCAGTCACCCCCCGGGGGTGGAGGTCAGAGGATCCAGAAAACTGACCACCTTGTGACAGTCCACAGGAGAGCAAAGCTCCCCCACCCAACAGGGCAGTGGAGCCCCTCCAGGACAAAGGTGCCCGTTGGGGCAGCTGGGAGCCCTCGTGAGTGGGATTAGGGACCTGGCCTCTCCACCACATGAGGACACTGGAGAAGGAGCTGTCCTCCCCAGACCCCACACCTGCTGGCGCCCTGATCCTGGACCCCACCTTCAGGAACAAGGACGGACAGGCCCGCTGCTCTGAGGGCTATCTCCTGGCCTGGCCTCCATGGGGGGTAGGCAGACACAGGACGGGCTGCTGTGGACTTCTCCCCCAGGAGCTGTCTTCAAATCAGATTTAAAAACTTGCAGATTTTACCAGTGGGCGCCAGACTCCCTGTCCCATGGTCCGGGTACGTCCCCCCAGCACCATCCTTGTGGGGAAGCAGGCAGGGCCAAAAGGCGCCAATGGTCAGCAGTGCCCATTACGAAAGCATCGAGCCGAAAGCATGGGGGGGGGGGGCGGGAACACTCCCACTCCAAAACCAAGGAGAAAAACCACAAAGGACGCCCAAGTATGTCAGGAATGAAGCTGAGGGAAGAGGCTTTTCATCTTTTCCAGGTAAGATCAGCGGTGCTACTCAAAGAGAGCAGCCAGGAATCTGAGGATTACAATACGGGAGGGTTGCACCTCAAAGAAGGCGCAGGTGTTTTCCGATGAGGCAGCCCAGGTGGGAGTGTCCTCGGCAGGTCTGCAGCTGCCCAGCCCCACACAGGAGCACCGCCACTCTATCCTCAAACAGAAAGCTCTGTGCTTCCTGCAACGCTGTCTCTGGGGCGGTGCCAGGATGGCCCGAGGCACAGACTCCCCACCTGGCCCTGGCTCCCCAACCCCAAGGGCGCCCTGACCTCCCTCGAGGGCTAAGGGCCGGCCCACCTCTTTCTTGAGATAAACATCTCACACCAAGAAAACAACCTTTGACCTAAGCAGGTGAACCTCTGAGCCATGTGCTCCTGGGGTGGCCTGCCCCGCTGCCCCCAGCCAAGTGCAGGCAGAAGTGGTGGGGGCGCAACCATTGCCCTCCCAGAAGCTTGGCTGCGTATGACTGGACAGACGTGGGCCCAGGCACCAGTTCCTAAAGTCAAGGGACTGAGAGCTTCTCCACAGAGCAACCTCCCCCTGCTCAGGGAAGAACCAAAGAAAACAATTTGAAAGGCCAAAAAGAAACCACTCACTTCTCATCAGCCCCAATGGGCTGCTTCCCCCAGGACCACCCCCAATTTGCTTCCAGGCATGTGGAGCTTGTAGAACCCCCTGCCCAGGCAGGAGGGGCATTAGGCCTGCTGGAGTTGTCCTGCTAAGAGCTGGGGTGTTCTGGGGGCTGGGGCTGCAGGAGGCCTACCAAGGACCCTGCGGCGGAGCCAGGGGCAAGAAGCCTGCTAGGCCCAGGAGGGACATTTAAAGACAACACGAAGAGCTGAAACCACCCTGTCCAGGCCTCTTCAGATCACATCAGAGCAACTCCTCCAGTCTGGGGTCTGCAGGGTGCAACGTGAGGCTAAGAAAGGAAGGCGTCAGGAGGGGGCTGCTGCTCTGACTGCTCAGAAGCCAGAGCTCCTTTCAAGACAAAATCGGGGCCGGGCGGCGGTGGCTCACGCCTGTAATCCTAGCACTCTGGGAGGCCGAGGCGGGCAGATCGATCGAGGCCAGGAGTTCGAAACCAGCCTGAGCAAGAGCGAGACCCCGTCTCTACTAAAAATAGAAAGAAATTAATTGGCCAACTAAAATATATATAGAAAAAATTAGCCGGGCATGGTGGCGCCTGCCTGTAGTTCCAGCTACTCGGGAGGCTGAGGCAGGAGGATCGCTTGAGCCCTGGAGTTTGAGGTTGCTGTGAGCTAGGCTGACGCCACGGCACTCTAGCCCGGGCAACACAGTGAGACTCTGTCTCAAAAAAAAAAAAGACAAAACCGGGGCCCAGGAACCACCAGTGCCGGATTTCAACCAGACCCCCAGAGCCATCACCCTCTCTCGATGCCCTTCTCCGGGCAGCAGCCCTTGGGGGTGGGGGCCCCATGACGAGCCTGCTCCACTGGAGAAGCCCTGGTGCCCCACCCCACGAGCTGCTTCAGCTCCACATCTGCCACCCTGAGAGATGCCAACCCACACGGCCCAGGGGGTGCTGGAAAGACCATCGCAGAGAGCAAGGGACAGCAGACCCCAAACAGCTGGGACACCCATGCCCACCCTCACAGGGGGCAGGGGCTGTCAAGTTCCAGCCAGGGAAGTGATTAAGGATGGTGGCAGGAACTGGCCTCCCCCGTCCCTGCCCCAAGCCTCGCACACCCTGGCACCCACAAGTGCCACTGTCCTGCAGCCCGTGCGGCAGCCAGTGTCCACAGGCCCCTGTGAATACCACCGACTGACTGACAAGGGGCTGAGTGGCCACGTCCATCACACTGAGGGTCCAACCTGGAAGCCGTCTGGAAATGTGCTGTAGGGACACACGCAGCCAGGTGTCACTGGGCCTGCCCACTGTGGGAGGAGAGATCACACCCAGGCGGCCCCAGGAGGACTGAGCGTCCACACACCAGAACACACAAGGGCACCACGCAAGAAGCGTGAGCAGAGTGTGGGCTAGAGTGATGGCCACATTTGGGCCTTGCGGTACACACTCTGGAAGTCCCAGAAGGAACTGGACAGAGGTGTGCAGTGTCCCTGAACAGCTGAGCATTTTTAGCCTGTAAACAGCTTACCCACAAGCCAGCCAAGGGAAGGACAGAGGGAAGGGCCAAGCTGCAGGAAGAGGAAAAGAGCCTCCAGGCCACCAGGGCTGCACAGGCAGGTCACAGGGCAGGGAGAGCAGCCCCTGCCTCACAAAGCTCCAGCCGGCCCACTGCTGCGAAAGAAGTTTCACTTGCAGTCAGCATCATTTGGGAAGGCCGTGACCATGAGATGATGGCTGCAGAGGACAGACTGCAACCTGGCCCAGAACCTGACACTATCCAGGGAACACGGGCAGGGTCTTCTCACCTTTGCCAACGGCCCTCCATGCTGGGTGGGGCGGCCCTTGGCCACACTACACTGTCCCTCCGTCCCCCCTCAGGCCCACTGGGCACGTGCCCTTGGCCGCCAGGCCACCCTTTCCAAAGGCCGGGGCCAGGCACGGGGTTTCTCTGGCTCACAGAGACGCTCAGGCAGGGGCTGCTGCAAAGGCTGATGGCGGAGCCAGGGCACCTGCTCAGAGCCACAGCATGGCCGAGCCATGGCACCTCAGGACACCCAGCCCAAGCATGAAGTGGGCCAAAGGCTGAACAGAGCCTCTGACGGGAGTGGGTCAGGGTGGCCACGGCACACATAACCCATGGGGACCGCACCTGTGCAGCTGGCTCTTGGGATCTCACCCCATAGAGCCTGGGGCCTGTCAGTGCCTTGGCTTAAACGCAACAGAGCCAGAGAGAGCCAGCAGCTCCTCCAGGACCAGAAAGGGCTAAGAATTGGCCAGAACCAAGGTGTCTGCAAAGCAAGATTAACAAAAGGCCAGTGTCTTTATTTAGTCAATAAAAAGTGGTGACGGGAAAACAGGTGAGGAGCAGGAACAGCTCTGCAAGGAAGACGCAGCCATGCCTTGCCACAAACACAGCCAGGTGAAGGCAGCGCTCTCCTCTCGCACCTACCCACCTGGGGTATCTCTCTGAGACGACAGTGCTGGGTGCAGGTGAACGTCCCACCCACCTGCACATGCGCCACCTGATCCTGAGACCAGGCTGGGGGTGCAGGCTGAGGAGACCCGCACTTGTGCTGGGCGCTCCCCCAAGTCTGAAGGCCGGCAAGGGTTTGGATCCCAGTGCTGCCGAATCAGCGAGATGCCGCCAGCTTCCTCTCAGGACTGTGGGGCAGAGGTCAAGGCACCCCAAGTACCACCAGCTGTGACTGCCCTGCCGTCTTCAGAGTCTCCATGCCGTGGGACACACTAGGGCGTGGCCCCAGGACCAGACAGGAGCCCACTGCATTCGAGACCTCCCCCGGGCCTGGGCTCTCCACGGAGGGGTGGCAGTCAGGGCTTCAGGCCCCCAGCCAGGATCTGTGCTGTCACCAGGCCCTCCCCGTGGACATGTGGGTTTTCTTACTGTCTGCCATGGGCACCCAACTCCGAACAGCACTTCTCTCCCGGTTCCTGGAGCTCAGGAGAACTGTCAGGGGCAGGGTCCCAGGGCTCCGGCTCACCAAAAGAAGCAGGCAGGAGAGGAGGGAAGGCACTACCATCATCCTTTCCCGCCTGGGGACTGTCCCCAGGCACAGCCATCCTCTCCACCAACTTCCCAGAACCTGCAGCCACGGGAAGAAGAGGGGCCCAGGGCACGTGGCCAGGTGGACACCCCCAGGTAGGTCTCGGGTGGCTGCAGAGACCTCCTTCATGTTTCCCAAATAAAGGGCCAAATGGCCCGGGTAGTCGCCTCAGGAAGATCGCTCTGTGACACCTGCATTTTGAGCGCTGTGTCGACATCACAAACATCCTCATGGAGGCGGCGGACAGCCTGTGCTGTCGGCCAGTGCACTGTCTCCCGACTTCATGCCTCACCGGCCGGGAGGAAGCACAAGCTGCGCATCTAGGTGGACACCAGAGAGCCTGGGCCATGCTGACAAGGTGCTGTCCCCGCACAGGAACAGGGTCAGCATGTACAAACAAGGGGGTCAGGCCCAGACCACAACTGAGAGTCCTGAGGCAGCCACCGGAAGTGCTGGTTCTGAGGAAATACATCCGCGCTCCGGGCGGTATTTATGAGCCTGGCTGTATTTAACTAAAGGGGCTTGGCATTAAGTGACAAGGCAAAACTATGAACCAACTCACCCTCCGTTCACTGTAAAAAAAATAATAAAAACAAAGTCACAAAGGGCTTCCCCGAGCTCAGTTGGGAAAGGGAGGCCACAGCCCACGGGCACAGCCACTCCCGCCCCCCTGGCTGTCCGCACCACGGAAAGGCTGTCTTCCCACCTCCTTCCGCTTCGCTGTTTTGTTTTGGGGTGACAATTGTTTCTATTTATCCCTCAACTTGGAAGAGTATGTGCTTTTGCCTGATTTTCAACACCATCTTTAAGCGACTGAAACATTTAACCTTGGTGGGGGGACTCAGCCCTTTCAGCAGGTTTTTAATCCCCAGAAAGGCTGGGCCCTCTCGAAGCTCCAGCCCCGCCCGTCTGCACAGAGGGCAAGGGGTCGTGAGAATGCAGGAGACGCAATAAAACTGGGGCAGTGACCTTTTGAACCTGCCTCTTTGCAGGGCGGGCCTGGAGAGGGCCAGGCAGCCTGGGGGGCCCCTGCACCCGCCCACAGGGGTGAGTTCTCCCTGGAGAAAACGGAAGGAAACAGCAAACAGGCACTGCTCTCCCAGTCCTGCTCCCTGCCTGCTGTTTTGGGGACCAGGTGCATCTTTAAAATCCCTTCTCCAGGAACATCATCGCCAGGGCTCCCAGGGCATCAGCCTCTCCAGCCACCGCACAAACATCAGGACCTCCTGGCCCCTTGGCAACCACTCTGGATGCAGGCAAGGGGCTGAAGGGTGCTAGAGGGTCCTCCAAAGGCACCAGAAACCCCTCCAGGGTATAGGGCCACAATCCCCGCCCCAGGGCAGGCCAGGGTGGGGCTCAAAGGGACAAAGGTTTCCCAGGGCAAGCACAGCTCAGCATGAAAGGGAACCGTCTGAGGTCTGCTGGGGCGGGGCAGGCAGCACAGTGCCTCCTTCACAGGAGCGAGTGGTCTCATGGCGCATCTCCCAAAACCTGGTATTAATCTAAAAAGTTTAATTCTGAAACTGGAAACTGTGTGGGTGATGGGACATTAAACAGGTCCTCTTAAAAGAGGTGCTAAAAAGGGGGTGAACCACAGTCACAAGCTTCCTGAGCCTGAGCCTGGCACCCCACAGCCAAGACATTCCCCCACAACTGCCCGGCCACAGCTGGCTGCTGGGGGGCAGGCAGTGGCTCACCCTTCCTGTGACCCCAGCATCTCGGGAGACCCCGGAGGCCAGGAGCTCGAGAACAAATGCCCCTGGAGCCAGCAGGGAAGATGGGGGCAAAAAGGTGAGGGTGTCCTGGCCTCTGCTGTCCTCAGGGACTGTGCCGGGGCCCCCATGGTCCCGGCCACGAGACCAGAGTGAGCCCAGGCTCATACACACCCCAGACCCACCGAGAAACCCTGAGTGCAGGGGTGTGTGTGAGAACGCACATCTCTCCAAGCCTCGCAGGCACTGCACACCGCACAGACCCCTACACCCAGAACCACCCACCCAGCAAGACGGGTACCCTGCTCCAGCCCAGGGTGGCCCAGGCACTTTGGGGCGGGAGAGGGGCTCTCATGAACTTGCCCACTCCAGAGGCTGGTCCCCGGAGGGTCCTGCAAGGTGCCAGCTGGGACCTCCAAAAGTCAGGCCAGCCCTGCCCTCCCTTGTGCCTAGGGGACCAAAAGGAAGGGAAATGGGGAGTGGCTGGCCATTGAGTCCCTGTGTTCCTGCCCCACCCCCAGCCCCCGCTACAGTCGGGACAGCCTGAACTTTTCACCTTGGGCTCAGACTCTGGAGAAAGGCCACGGAGGTGTCTGCCTGGGAGGCGTCTGCAGCTTGCTGCCCTCCCATCCCCCTCCACAAATGTGTATTGCCCGTTTTACGATCACCAGATGGCAGCCTGGGGATCTCAGCTCCCATCACCCACCCGACCGCCTGACCTCTCATAAACGGGACAAAGCCCAGGACCTGTGGACACACCCCCAGCCAGCCAGGGCCCAGCACAGGAGGCTCCAGGTCACCACTGTGCGAGACCTGAAGGGAGCCGGGACTGAGGGGCCCAGGGACAGGGTCAGGCTGAGGCCTGAGCCAAGCCCGCTGAGACCCCTCGACCCTCTCCACTCGCAGCAAGGTGCTGGCCAGACTTCACTGCCCAGCTACAGGGGCCAAGATGACCAGGGCACAGCCACCCCTGGGCCAAACCCCAGCCAGTGGGGGGCACGAGGGGGAGGAGTGAGCCCATCTGCCTACGCGGCAGCCACCTGACACACGCTACTCTTGCCCAGAGCCCTGAAGGGCCATCACACGGCTGCATCCCCACCATGCCCAGGGCCCAAGGCCAGTTCAGAAATGACAGGAAGGAAGGAGGGACGTGCCCAGGCCCAGCCATGGTGCTGCTCCCCCAGAGCCCGTTTCTGTCCATGAAGTGAAGGTCTGAGGCAGCAAAGCTCACTGTCACAACCCAAGAGCGAGGCGCCATCAGAGCCACAAGACCTGAGTACAGATGACCCCAGCCTACAAAATGGCTTCACTGCAGGAAATGTCACAAGCTGCTGAGGATGGACGGACGATCTGGACTGTGGGGGCCCCGTCGTGTGGTCATTCCCTTGTCGATGCTCATGTCACCGTCCACAACAGTTCCTGGCTCCACCCCAAGGCACGGTGGCAAGGCCCTTCTCTCCTAGAGCTGAATGTGCAGAAACAAGCACAGCAGCCGGGCTCCTCGGGACAGAAGGCACGGTCCCCAGGTCTCCCCCTCAACCCCCCCCCCAGCTGAAGGCTCCCACCACATTGCCATGCTGGTCCCTGTGCCCCCCCATGTGGCCTCAACTGCACCCAGGGCCCCTCTGCCCCTTCACTGCAGCCCTCACAGCCAGAGGGAAACCGCCAGCCTCACCTCCCCATCCAGGCAGAAAGTCAGGCCCAACTCCCCACACGGCCAGGGAGGAGCAGACAGGAAACTGCCCCCGTACCACCGAGGACCAACCAATGTGGCCCCACGGCTGCCCTGTGGTAAGCTTGGCACCACCAGGGAAGCTGGATGGACAGGCCTCCGTGCACTTGGACGCGGCTCCCCAGGTGGTCCGTGAGCCCACAGGGGATCTGGCTCACTCCTCAAAGCCCCCTCATCAAGTAGTCCCTCGTGTATCAGCTGCACACGCATCAAAGAGCCTTGGCAGGAAGCAAAACACCGCCCAGAGCCACAGCACTGCCACGTCTCCCACCGCCCGCCCACAGGTCAGCACCTCTTCCACGCGCGGGTGTGTTCTGTGGTCAGGACGCACGGCTAGCTTTGTCCACCTCCACCCTCACACGCCACCTGGTTACAGGTTGTCCAGCAGCCTCCAGGGAGGAACCCAAGGGGTAAGGAGACACACACAAGGGTGACAGCAGCAACATGAAGGCACCAGCTTCACGGAGCCAGGGCGCATCCCCTCCCCTGCAACCCAAGAGGAGCCGGGGCGCACCCCCTCCCTGAAACCCAGGAGGCACCTGGTCCAGGGCTGGGGAGGAGTCAGACGGGCCTGGCCATGGCAGGTACCAGTTCCATGCAGCACCGTCAGAAGGATCCTGTGCCCTGGTCCGTGGGACTATGCTTCTGAAAGTGAGTGACCTCCACAGGGGGTGATGCCGCCCAGCACCCAAGCAACCATGGCCAGCAGTGGCCACAGGGCACAGGCCCCTTGAAGACCTCCATCCTCCCACTGGAAGTGGCCTTGGGTTCAGGCTGTCAACTGGAACCAAAGCGTGACCTAGTAAGTCTCATAGGACGTGCACTTCTGCTCATGAACCTATGTCCTAGAACAGTCTAGAAACAAAGTCCACAAATCAACCCCACACCTCAGGACACTCAGGCATCTGTGTTCTCGGAAGCAGGCTCGGGAGCAGGGCTGTGAGTGCCGAGGAGCTCTTGGGGACCCCCCCCCCCGGTGCTCTGGCCACAGTGAGAGCAGAGCACAGCACTGACCACACAGCCCCTAAAGCCCCCCCCAGGACTCCTCGTGAGAACATGGCACCACCTCAGGCCCAGCCAAATCCCAAGCTACCAACCACACCTCTGTCCTGAAAGAAGACTCTTGAAGGAACAGGATACCGAAACATGGAGAGGTTTGTCTCCCAACAACGTAACGCGAGAGCACGCAGGCCACTGCCACCACTCCGCTCCAGCCTGAAGCGCACATGCCCCATCCTCACTCTCAAAGGGATCAGAATGCCTGGAAATTTTTGCAAACAAACTGAAAAATTCAATTTTATCACTGCTCAAGCTGAATTTTGAGTGGCACTTGGTACCCCCTTCCTGACAGCCGGCCCAACTGTTGACAGCCCTGAGCTTGCAGGTGTTACTGAGAGCTGTGCAGACCCAGGCTTGTCACAGAACCAGTGAAGCGCTGGCTCGATGCGGTTGCCAGTCTGAATAGCCACAATCATGGCACTTTGTTCCCAATCAACTCCAACTACAACTGAAAAGGCAGTGATGATGATGTTAACAAAACGAATTTAATGCAGCCAAAATTACTGCCAAAGGAAAACATATCCGCTCACAATGGATGTGCCAGTCAGCACAATTCAGCAATTTTTTTAAAACCTGCTACCATGGAGCAGGATTTACTCACCTTCCTCCCAAAGTAGAGACCACCCCCAAGGACCTGTCATTTCAGAGTCTCAAGTTATTTTTGCTCTGAGTCTGATGTGAATTCAGTCCTAGAGCAACAGAGCAACTTTCTCCCGCAACAAAGCCTCGGCCTGAGGGGAAGCCGGGGCTGCGGTGTCCACAGCAATGTCTTCATCTTCTATCTCACTTTTCTAATGGACACGCGGAGAGAGCCTGAGAGGCTGAAAGTCACCAATGGATGTGGCCACGACCACACTGTGGGAGAGGAGCGGCCGTAGGGACCTACCCTCCCACCTGGAACGGCCAAAACCCAAACAAGATGCAGGAGGCAACAGCCCTTGAGACCCTGGACACCTGGCCAGGCAGTGATGGGATGGTCCCCGTGCTCTCCGGCCACCCAGTTCATTCCCACCAGAGCTTCCATTCATGGTGCAAGAGGGGACCCAGCAGACCCCGGAGTTGACATGGAACTGACGATTCAGGGAGACCAACGTGGCTGGAATACACAGCACAGAGCAGCAGAGAGGACTGCAGGGCCGCTCGAGGACTCTGCAGAGCCCAGGCCAGTGCATGCACGTGAGGGAACTCCACGAGGTGCGGGTAGGCCCTGTGCCCACACAGGAGAACCTTGGACACACAGGGCCCTGGGTCCTCCAGAAGTTTGCCACAGTGATGAGGAGTGATTCGTCCTAGACAGAGCCCTGGTCTGAACCACCTAAAAAGGCAGAGAAAGGATCAGGCTGTCTCCAAGTAACTCAACTGCATCCTAGACAGAGCTCAGGAAGATTTACAGGAATACAAAACACCAGCACCTAAACAGGTAGACTTTGAAATGTCTGACACCCGAAGAGCAGGAAGATTGAACCACAATGAGGAGAATCATCGATCAACAAAAATGACCGGAACGAACACAGATGTGAGAATCCGCAGGGACACCAGAGCCATTTCTACAGCTGTGCTCCACACGTTGAGACAGTTAAACAGAGACATAAAAGGTTCAGTAAAGTCCCAAATCGAGCTTCTGGAGATGAGAAACACACCGGACGGGAGCAACTGCAAAGGAGACATCAGGAGGAGACTGGTGAGCACGGATGGGCAGCAGCAGAACCTACCCGAGATGAAACGCAGAAAGGAACGGGACACAGGAGAGAAGGCTGCGAGCTGGGACCACGCCTCGTGCCTGACACGCAGGTGAGCAGAGCACCTGGAGCAGGCAAGACTTAAGAGCATCTATAAACCCACAAAGCTCAATAACTCCAAATGCACGCAACGTGAAGAAAACCACAGCGAGGTGCACCATAACTGACAAGGAGCAAATCTCGAAGAAAGGCACGCCACGTGGAGGGGGACACTCGATAGGAGGTTCCTCTGGAAACACACGGGCAAGAGGGCAGCAGAGCAGCAACTTCAAAGGACTGAAATTTTTTAAAAAACTCAACCGTGAATGTTCATAGGGCATAAAACAAACAAACAAGTAAAAAGTCAACCTAGAACTCTACACCTGTGCAAATGCCTTTCAAAAATGAAGGGGGAAATAAAGGCATTTTTAGACACACGAAGCTAGAAGAACTCACACCAGCAGATCCGCACCACAAGGAATGTTAAAGGACGTCCATCAGGCAGAAAAAACAGTACCAGACAATCCTATGTCAACACAAAGGAACGAATAGTAGCAGAAATGCTAAATACTTCGGTGAATATAAAAGATTTTTAAATTTAAAGTCCTTTTAAAAGACAGTCGTTTAGTCATAAACAATAACAATGCATTACAGGTTTATGACGTAAGTAAAAGTAAACTGCGCCACAGGAAGCCGGAGGGGAGAATGGAAATATCCCACAGCAAGTTCCTATGCTCCAGACGGAGGCCACGCCACTACTGGAAGGCAGGTTACGCCGAGTTACCGGCAGCTGTAGAGGCGCATGTGTAAACCCAGAGGAATCGTTCCGATAACAAGAGTAGACAGCAAATAAGCCAACAAGGATGCGGTCGCTCAGCGACGGGGATACGTTCTGAAAATGCGTTGTCGTGTGATTTCACAGTTGTGCGAATGGCATGGGGTACACACGCACAAACCTGCACGGCCGGCCAGTGGCATCTGGGCCACAAACCACACACTCTAGGCAACTGAAACACAATGGTATTTGTGTATCTAAACACATCCAAATACGGAAAAGGAACAGAAAAAATACATTACTATAACCTTCTGGGACCATCACTGACCAGAAAGTCGTCATGTAGTGCACGAGCATGTTTTATTTTTATGATTAATCCAAAAGAAGTCATTAAAAAGGGAATAAAGAACAGACGGACAAACAGACAAAGCTTTAAAACTGATCATCAGTGACCACACTGAGTGTCAATGGTGTGACTGTCCCAACTAAAAGGCACAGATTTGTCAGGCTGCATAACACAGTCATATGTAGCCTACAAAAAACCCATTTTAAACATAAAAACGAAGAAGTTAAAAGTAAAAAATTGGAAAGAGATATTCCATGCTAACAATAGTGAAAAGAAAGCTAGAATAGCTATATTATTGTCAAAGTAGATTTTAGAGCAAGGACTATGAGCAAGGGACAATAAGGACATTTCATGATGATACTAATAAAAAGTTAAGTGAAGGCCAGGTAATCGAAAAACAAAAAGGATGCAACTATTTACAAAGCTACAAAATACATGAAGCAAAAATGACAGAACAGCAAAGAGATACATACAAACATGAGAGACTTCGGCAACCTTCAGTCAATAAAGGATATAACTGTAGCCAGAAAACCAGCAAAGACACAACAGATCTGGACACACCATCAGCAGCCTGCCCTGACCAACGCTTGCAGAACGCTGCACCCAACAAGGGAGCACACGCATTCTTCTCCAGTACTTGGAACATTTTCTGACAGACTATGCTAGGCTGTAAAACAAGTCACAATAAACTCAAAAAGATTCACATCAAAGTATGGTCTCTGACCACAATGGAATTCAATTAGAAATCAGTAAGAGAAATCTTTCTGGAAAAATCCCAAATATTTGGAAATTAAGAGACGTACTTCTAAATAACCCATATAGAACAGAAAAAATCAAAAGGTAATTAGAAAGTATTTTGTCCTGAATGAAAATTAAAACACAACGTATCAAGCTGTGGGATTCCACTAAAACAGGACTTAGGAGAAAACTCACAGCACTGAATGCTTATATTAGAAAAAAGAAAGGTCTCAAATAAATGATTCAGCTTCCAACTTAGGGAACTAGAAAAGGAGTGAATTCAACCCAAAGCAAGACAAAGAAAGGAAACCACAAAGATCAAAATGTAAATAAATTAAAGAGAAAACAGGAAAAATAACAGAGGCAATCAATGAAACCAAAGCAGGTTCTTTGAGATCAATGAAACTGATGAACCTCCAGGGGTCCTCAAACTACTGGCCCGCGGGTCGCAGAGGACATTTATCCAGCCCGCAGGGTGTTTTTGCCCGTTTTATTATTTTACTTCAAAATAAGATATGTGCAGTGTGCATAGGAATTTGTTCATAGTTTTTGTTTTTAAACTATAGTCCAGCCCTCCAACGGTCTAAGGGACAGTGAACTGGCCCCCTGTTTAAAAAGTTTGAGGACCCCTGCCTAGACAGACTGATCAAGGAAAAAGAGAAAACGCCAGCGCTAGGAAGGAGAGGCGGCATCACCACTGATTCCCGAGGCCACAGTAACAGGACCTGCCACCCGGCCTCATGCCTGAGGTCCCAGCTACCCTGGAGGCCCAGGTGGGAAGATCGCTCGAGGCTGCCAGGAGTTCAAGACCAGCCTGGGCAATGCAGCTAGACCCCATCCTTAATAATAACTTAAAAAAGAATAACAGGGGAGAATAAACAACCTTATGCCAATAAACTGGACAATTTAGATGTGAGCAAATTACCTGTATAACATAAACTAAAACTCTCAATGAAGAACAGATAAACTAAACAGCCCATACAGTTAAAACTTCCCACAAGCAGGTTTCAATAGTAAGTTCCAACAAACATTTTAAAAAGAAATAATAATTCTTTAAGAAAATTTAAGAAGAAGGAATACATCCAAAATCATTCTACGACTCTGGCATTACTCTGATACCAAAACCAAAGACATTACAAGGAAAGAAGGAAAAAACTCTACAGACCCATTAGAGTCCCCCATAAATATAAATGCAAAAATTCTAAACAAAATTTTAGCAAATAAAATTCAACAGTATTCAAAAATAATAATAATACATCATAACTAAGGGGGTTTTATCCCAGGAACAAAAGATTGCTTTATAGCATCCCAAAATCAGTCAATAATTTACCATATTAACCAACCAGAACAGAAAAATATTCACCTATTAATATCTCAATAAATGCAGAAAAAGCATCTGATAAAAGCAAACTAGGAATAGAATTCCAAGGATTTCCTCAGTCTAATAAAAGGCATCAACAAAAATCCCACGCACAACCTCAGGCTCAGCGGTGAAGACTGCATGTGCGCTTTCTGAGAGCAGGAACAAGGATGTCCCTCTCCTCAAGCCATGGCTACTCCAGCTGTGTGATCGGGCAGACAAATAAATGGCACCCAGACAGAAAGGAAGCAGCAGAACTGGCTTTATTTGCAGATGACATGATCACCTATGTAGAAAATCCGATGGAATCTACAAAAAAGCTACTAGAGCTAATAAGTGAGTTTGGCAAGGTTGCAGGCTACAAGATCAATATACAAAAATTAATCATACTAGCAACTTATAATCAACAACTGAATTTTAAAGAGAAATACTATTTACGATAACAAAAAAAAAAAGAAAAAAGAAAAACTTAAGAGACGAATCAGTAAATCTGACAAAAGACGTAAAAGATTCATGTACTGAAAACTGCAAAATATTGCTGGAAGAAATTAAAAACCAAAATAAATGAAGAGCTGGCCAGGTGCGGTGGCTCATGCCCATAGTCCCACCTACTCAGGAGGCTGAAGCAGGAAGATCACTTGCGCCCAGGAATTCTGAGACCAGCCTGATCAACATAGTGAGACGCTGCCTCCACAAAACAAAACAAAACAGCCCGGCATGGTGGCACATATCTGTGGTCCCAGCTACTGGGGAGGCAGGAAGATCACTTGAGGCCAGGAGTTTAAGACTGTAGTGAGCTACGGTCCTTTCACTGCACTCGACCATAGCAACAAAGAGAGATCCTGTCTCTAAAATAAAACAAAATAAAACTTAAAGTTATAGTATTTCTAGAAGAAAACAGGAGATAAACTTTGTGACCTTGAGTTAAGGAAGGATTTCTCCACTGGGAAACCAAAGTACAACCCAAGAGAACAAACTGGAAAGTGCACTAGGTGAAAATGTTTAATTCCACTCTTTAAAAGACACGGTTAAGAAAAAAGAAAGCAGCAAACAGGAAGGAGGTCTTTGGAAAGCCTAAGTATGAAAAGGGACTTGCATCCAAAACATATAAAGAACTCTGAAAACTCAACGATAACAACCCAATTTAAAATAATGGGCAAAAATTAAAACAGACACTTCACCAAAGACAACATCCGAATAGTAAATAATGACACATGCAAGAAGATACTCAAGATCCTCAGCCATTAGGGAAATGCAAAATAAAACCACAATGAAATGCCACTTCACACCTATTAGAATGACTAAACTTACACAGCCTGGTGCAGGTGGCGCTGCCTGTAATCCCAGCACTTTGGGAGGATCACCCCTGGAGCCTAGGAGTTCCAGGACGGCCTGAGCAACATAGCTAGACCCTGTCTCTACAAAAAATAGAAAAACTAGCCAGGCATGGTGGAGGCTGAGGCAGTAGGATCACCTGAGCCCAGGAGTTTGCAGCTGCAATGAGCTATGATGACGCCACTGCACTCTAGCCTGGGCGACACAGTGAGACTCTGTCTCAATCTAATAAAATTAGAAGGCCCGACCACAAGTGCTGGTGGATGTGGAAGAGCCAGAACTTCCCTCCAGTGCTGGAGAGAACACTGTATGGTACAGCCATTTTGTGAGATAGTTTGGCAGTTTGTAAAAAAGTTAAACATAAACACAAATATGTGATCCAGCCATTCCACATCTAGGTATCTACCCAAGGGAATAAAACTTGTATGTTCCTACAAATATTTATATGGAAATATTCAAAGCCACTTTATTTGTAATAGTCGAGAGGTGGAAACAACCCCAGTGTTCCAACAGGTAAATGGATAAACAAACTGTGACACAGCCACACAACAGAACACTATCCGCCAGTAAAAAAAATGAACCATGATACGTGCAATTGCAAGAGTCTCAAAATAATTACAGTGAGGAAGAAATCAGACTCCCCCCAAAAAGAAGGTACATGATTTCCTTTATATAAAGCTCTAGAGGGAAGGCCAACTGACCTCGAGTGCTGGAGGCACTCTGGCGGCTGCCAGAGGAGGGGCTAGGGTGGGCAGGACAAAACATCTAGGTGACAGGTTCATTATCTCCTCAGCAGTGACGTTTTACCCATGTGTACATACATCAAAAGTTATCAAACTGTGTATTTTAAGCGCACAGTTTACTGTATGTTAATCATACCTTAAAAAAAGCTGTTTTAAAAAATAACTATACAGCAATTATCCCAACCAGACCCTTTATATTCTAGGATTTGTCTGTTTTGTACCTTTAAGCAACTCCACAGGTCAAGACAAACATAAATTAGCAAGTCTGAAGCCATCATTTCTTCTGTGGTTGACCCCAAACATATCCTTTTCCATCCCAAAAAATTTCACAAAAATAGTGCTGCACTGCATTACAATTATTTCTTTCTCTAGATCAAAAATCTCTAAGCTTTTCTCTGGAAAGGTCCAAATCATAAATACTTTGGGCTTTGTGGGCCATGTGGTCTCACAACTATTCAACTCTGCTGTTGCAGCACAAAAGCAGGCACAGACCACAGGGCAAGCGAAGGCGTGGTGTGTGCCAATAAAACTTTATTTACAAACTCGGGTGGGGGCTGTAGTTAGCCAAGTGGTTCCAGGAACAGCAGCAGCCGTGTCACCTGGAACCTGTTAGAAACACACATGGCTCCAAAACTCTGGCAGTGGCAACTAGAGACATGTCATGGAAGAAGCCACACCATGACCCCTGTGATTCCAGAGCCTGCTCCTGCCCCACTGTGGCTCTAGAAAATCTCAGACAGACAAAGTGATCCAGTTTATAGGGACAAATCCCAGGCAAATGCCCAATACCTGAAAGGCCACAGACCACACTCCCAGACAGAGCCCTGCGCAATCTCGAATAAAACCTGAGTCTGTGGACCAAGGACACTTATGATGGCGGGGGTGGGCGGTGGGGAGGGCGGGGTGGGGGTGGGGAGGAAAACAAGACCCTTCCTGATAAACCTGACACTGAACGGCTAGTGTTGGTTCTTTTCATTTCTTGCCTGACAAGAGTTTCAACCCTTTTAAAAAAACAGTTTTAAAATGCCTCCGTGTACATCCGTCCTTGACTCCACATCACATTCAACAAAATTTACCCCTGAATCACCCTTCAGGGACGATTAAACCTCAGAATCTTAGGACTGGAGTATCTGAGCTATTCCTCCACACACCAACCACGACACGCCAGACACTGAACATCAGGGTCCAGGGTCCATAAATCCTGCATGTACACGCAAACACACGTGTGCATGCACACACACAAAAGACAACAAATCCTGGTTATCTGAGCGTTACTCCTAGTTAAAGCCACAAGGAAGGCCGGGCACAGTGGCTCACACCTGTAATCCCACACTCTGGGAGGCCGAGGCAGGAGGATCACTTGAGCCCAGCAGTCTGAGGCTGCAGTGAGCTATGATGATGCCATTGCACTCTACCCAGGGTGACAGAGCAATATACCCTATCTCAAAAATAAAGAAAAAAAGTAAAAGAATCAGCATTACTATATTTTCCTTTTTAAAGTAGCTCTTCATGTTCTTCTTTGCTCGATGCTTAAAATGCCAACATTTACCTAAAAACTTCTGCAATTCTAGAGAAACTTGTCAAGAAGATATAATAATCAAAGGCTTCATAAGGAGTGAAACCAGCTTCAACACGGAGGAGCAAAAACCCATTCTCTCCAAAGTGGCCCACAGCCCTGCTCTCCAGTGAGGGAGAGGCTGTGTCACGCTCGAGCATGCACGGGCAGAGGGCGGCAGCCACAAAGCTCAGGGCACGGAGACGCCAGCTACCATCCAACAGGAAGTTTCAAGGGAGCCGACTGTCGGCTGGGCTCCCACGTGCCCCGCTGCTCCCCGTTGCTGACATGCACCCCGGCATTGACGCGCCAGAATTGCCAACATGGGGAAAGCTACCCGTTTAAAGCTGAGGCCTCAAACCAATCACAGAAAGGAATTCAGAGGAAACCAACAGAAGAAACTGTCAAAAAAAAAACCCAAAACATATAACATGTCTGCAGCAATAGGAGGTAAGATATGGCGTCCACAAATCAAAACAGGTGGGAAAAAGAAACAAAGAAAAAGGACATCTTAGAAAGGAAAATGAAATCATAGAAACTAAAAGTAGTCAGCTAAAAAGAAAGTGCAAGCTGATAAAGCGGAGGAAATCTCCAGAAAGTAACACCGGGACATGGAGGAACGGGGGCTACAGCAACAGGAGGACCTGCCACCCAAGACGACTGATGTCCAACCATAAGGACCCCAAAGGAAAGAGGAGGAATGGAATGAAGCACAAGGAAATGTCACTAGTGTCATCCTGAAAATGGCAGAGAGCCTCCGGATGACGAGGGGCCAATGGGTACCCAGCACAGGACCAAAAAGGACTCACCTCGCGGCACATTATGGCGACATTTCAGGTCCAAGAGAAGGCTCCAAAAGTTCCCAAGAGACAGGCAGGTCACGTGCATGGGCACGAGTCAGGCACAGGACTTCACCACGGGGATAGTGGAAGCAAAACACTGAGAAGAAAGTCGACAGAGTATCCTGCTCCCAGCCCAACAAACACGTGGTGGAAAATTACCCATTTTGCCATGCGATGCCCCAAGCACCTGTCCACACAGCACGCTGCAGTCACCCAGATAAGGCAATGGACCCAGAAGGGGGTCCTAGAGAGGCCCCCACACCAGGAAAAGGCACAGAGACACCCAAGGCAAAGAAAGCCCCAGGCACAGCGGCTGGCAGCAGGCGGGGCGCCAGCCAGCCAAGAGCCCCTGGACCACAGAGGCCTGTGCAGAAAGGCAGGGGAGGCTGGAGCCACAATGAACAGCCAGAGATCCTGAGAAAAGCGAGCAGGGAGCAAAAAATGAGGAAACAAGCCTAACTCCAGGAACAGGGAGCACAGAAGAAATACAGCCAGAGACACAGTTTCAGGGCAGCAGGTGGCACGAACAGGAAATGAGGTCAGGACAGAGAGATCTGACAGGAAATGAGGTGAGGACACAGAGTGGCCCAGATGGGAAATGGGGTGAGGACAGAGTGATGTAACAGGAAATGAGGTCATGACACAGAGAAGTCTAGATAGAAAATGAGGTCAGGACACAAAGAGGTCTAGACAGGAAATGAGGTCAGGACACAAAGAGGTCTAGATAGGAAATGAGGTCAGGACAGAATGATCAGACAGGAAATGAGGTCAGGACACAGAAAGATTCAGACAGGAAATAAGGCTAGGATAGAGTGATCTGACAGGAAATGAGGTCAGGACACAGAGAGGTCTAGACATGAAATGAGGTCAGGACAGAGTGATCAAGCAGGAAATGAGGTCAGATGATATCCTCGGTCATAAAAATCAGCCCTAAGGACAGATTTATCAAAACCCTAAGGCACAGTAGTGTCAGCACACCTGGGGCAGGTAGTGAGAACAGGTCCCCTGTTAGGAAGACTAAACAGCTGGGCCAGGGGTCAAGGGACAATATGCTTGTCACTCAAATATGTGGGGCCAACAAAACACGCATGGGAGTGGAAAGTACCCTCCTACAGCCAGTGGCACAGGGCAGGATAGGGAGGCCAGCTGTTGTCGTCTGACTTTTGGTACTCTGACTACAGACCACGTCCACGGGCTCCTTAACTAGCAACAGAGGATAAAAAGAAAACCTGCATGGGGGGATGACTAACACCAAACTGGGAGAAGTCACCTGGGCTTGCAGGACACGGGGGCCAGTCTACACCAAGTGCCACACGACTGAAAGGCGACGCCAACTGTGCTCAACTGCAGAGCACAGGCGTCTGGAGGAAAGAAGTGCCGTCTCAGCTGTCTCCACCAGACTGCGGAGCCCCACAGGGGCACAGCAGAGGAACCACGGGTTCCAGGGGCACATGCCGGAGGCCTGTGCTGTCCTACTGGCAAAACCCCGAGTCACACCCAAATAGCGACCACAGTCCAGCCAAGAGTGTGATGACTTTGGGAACAAAAAGAAGATTCCAACGCAGCTTCCACCTCTCAGTCCACTTTCCTCATCCCCAGCAGCGGCAGTAACCACGAGTCCAGGTGCAGCAGCAGGCAGGGAAGGTGCTCATCACTGCGCACAGCGATGGTGGACCAAATTTTCACCATGTCCAGACTGAAATCAAGTAAATTAAAAGGAAAGGCAGCCAAATAAGCATCTAAATAGGATCTCAGCCTCCACAATTTGGTGATTCCCAGGACGAGGCAGCGTTACCACAGGGCTACGAGGGAGAGGGACACCCCAAGCACCCCAGGACACAGAGACCCACAAGGGAGAGGGCAGAACCAGGCCTCCTGCCCCTGCCATGAGCACCCACGCTTGGGGACCAGGCCGGGCCAGGACCAAGCAGGCCTGTCCAGCCAGGCCACGCCTCCTCTAACAGACCTCCTAGACTGCACAGAGCAGACCTGTCAAGGTGAATAAGCAACTCCCACGGGGCCAAACCCCTTAGAGGAGCAGCCCACCCTCAGCCCACCTCATCATCATGGAGAACGCATCAGGAGCATTTGGAACAAGCGTCCTCAAACTACGGCCCGTGGGCCACGTGCAGCCCGCCAAGGACATTTATCCAGCCTGCCGGGTGTTTTTGCCCGTCTTGTTTTTTTACTTCAAAATAAGATATGTGCAGTGTGCATAGGAATTTGTTCATAGTTTTTTTTTAAACTATAGTCCGGCCCTCCAACGGTCTGAGGGACAGTGAACTGGCCCCCTGTTTAAAAAGTTTGAGGACCCCTGATTTGGAATAATGAAGTCCGACCAAGAACCACGAGGTGCCACTCAGAGTGCCTGTGAGGACCTGTGAACACACCACAGCCTGGACGCTGCTGAGAATGCCTCCTCTGTGCACAAGGCCGGGTTCCCCAACAGAGCCAGGAGCCCTGGTCCACCTCCCGCTATGAAACGGCTACTCGCAGCCTGGGAATAGTTCCTCCCCCAAAGCAAACCCCAGAGTTGAATAGGGTGCCCACTGGAAGGCACCACGCCCCATGTCTCAGCACTACTTCTCGTACGGGACAAGCGTCCAGAACGCAGAACCTCCAGCAATGAAGCGCCCTGTGGACAGCGCTCCAGACTGAGATGTACGCAGACCACCAGAACTGAACCCCCAGCAAAGCCTTTGTTGACAACACAACCCCACACATCCCTTCACCGTGGGCTCCCCGGGGCAAGTCAGAATCACGTGGGTGACATCCACTCTGGTATGTGGTGCACAGTGTGCACCCGGGGACAGGCCGCACACCAGGTTCAGGCACCTGTGGCCTCACCTCCCAGGGCCTCTGCAGATAGGGGCAGGCAGGGACACCAGAGCCAGCACACAGCACCTGCCAGAAAACATCAGCCAATTCCTGTCTCCTCATTCTCTAAAACAGCCCATTTTTCCCTCTGCTTCACACTTCTGTCAGCACCGGGAAGTGTGTGGCGAATTCGTTAACAAATGTACACACATTGGGAAAACGTCCTTGGAGCAAAGTGAAGGCCCCCGATGGAGGCCAGGGGCCTTCTGGGACGTGGCAAGTACGCAGGGAGGGTCTGAAAGAGCAAGATCGGCATGTCCTACATAGCCTATTTCCTCTAAGTGTCCGTCTGGGGACAGGCCTGTGCTTCTCCTTGGAGTATAAACAAAAAGATACATCAAAATGAGAATAAAAAGATTACTTTTCAGGAAGCCCACTCTAAGGATGACTTGAAGGATGGCTTCCCAGCTTTTCCCCCCACGAGGCCACCTTTGCTAAACGTGGCAGTGGGTGTCGGCCCACACTTGGGTGTTCTGGGCTCAGAGCAGGTGAGGCTGTGCTGTGGGTAGTATGCCGTATTTACAGGGGAGCTAAAATAAATGTAATCAAATCACATCAAGAAACATTCATTCCAATTCAGCAACCTTCATTTTCTTCTTGGAATGTTCAGTATTTCCAATCCTCTACTGGTGAGCTGGAACCTCCAGGAGGCTCTTCTGGAAGAGCTGAGTACCAGCCTGGCGCTGGCCCTGGGGGAGGAGCCCGCACCCTGATTGAGCTTGGGAGCAGCTGCGGGCACACAGGCCTGGTCCTCCGTGTCATGGCTGCTCCTTTCCCCCAAGCTCCATCTTCTCTTCTGGGACTGATGGCAGAGCCCCAGACTTTCTGCTGAATGCCACAGTATCACTCTGCTGTCAGCAGCTCAAACAGACAAAAGCTGCCGCAGGCAGAAAACACCCTGACGCAGAGGAACCCTGCAGGTAGGGCCAGATGGGACCGAGGGCCCAGGCTGTTTCGCCCGGCATGAGGACCTCCGGCACCTGGGGCAGCCCCTCCAGCCGTCCCCACAGGGCCCAAAATATCCTCCGTCAAGCTGTGACAAGGGCAAGCCCTTGCCTAAGACAACAGCATTCCACTCAGAACTTTCTCGGAGCAGCTAAAACCAAATCCATCTTTCCTTTACCTTAAAAGACTTTTGAACATTTAAGGTAGGATAAGGTTTAAAACTGGAAAAAAAAAAAAAAAAAAAAAAAAAAGGACAGTTTTCAATCCTCAATATCTTAAGGTGTCCCCACCCACTCTGCGCTCCTCTTCCTTCCTGGTTCCACTCACCCGGGTGGGGCTGTGCAGACCTGGGGGCACCACAGGGCCCCTTGCAAGTGTGCAAAGCACGAGGGAGACGAGCATGAGTCCCACATGCCCTGGCGTGTCTGGGCACAGCCACTGCCAGGCACAGTGAAATGTCAACTGGGCGCAACAGCTGGGGAGGCCTCCAGACACGGCCAGATACACCACAGTTCAGTCGTGCTGTGGTCAGAGCCAAGGCACGGGAGGGAGGACACCATGTGGCTTTTACAATGACCAGTGACAATCGGACTCAGGGAAATGGCCAACATTCACATGTAGAAAAACACTTTACCGCTCATTTTTCTAGAAAAAGCCATCTCGTGCAAAACGCAAGTAAACTTAGCTTCACCAGTAACGTGCGACCAGTTCCCCCACTGCTTGGCACCAGCCCCCAAGATGGCTGCCTTGAGGAGGCACCAGCCGGCAGGCAAGGCCCCTGTGGGAGGAGGACCGTGTGCAAGTTTGGGTTTAGCCTCCAACTGAGTCCCAGTCACTGGATAATCCAGTTAGGAGTTCACAAGCCATACAACGCGGCCACAAGCTGTGCAGGTGGCCGGGTGCCGGGCAGCGCCTTGCTTGCTCTCAGACGTCAGCAGGGACCAAGTCAGTGTGTGCTCCAACGAAGAGCAATGGGCATCACAACAGCGAGAGTGGACTGGAACAGTGGTTCTTTAAAAACACAGTCCACAGTGCTACTGAACGGGAAGAGGGCAGATGGAAGCAGGCAGTGACGGTCACCGTCACTGTGTCAGGCAAACTCCCAAGGGACCCTGACGCACTGGAAGAAGGTTCACGGGGACAGGGACATACCAAGTCTAAAGTCTCCCCACAGATTACTTATTAACTACTGAGGAGAGGCTGTCCTGAGGCTGCCTGGCAAGGCTGCGGGCTCCTGCCCTGAGCACTTCCCGGCCTCCAACCCAGCCGCCAGGCAGCACCACGGACCTTCCATGCACAGCGTCCCAAGGGACTGCCCAGGTGGAAAAGGCTCAGGAGAGAAGGTGGCTGATCATGGGCCAGGTCCCTGGGCAGAGGCAAAGCCCCCAAAAGGACGCAGTGGGTCCAGGGCCTGGGGGCAGGGATTGGCTTCCTGGACTTGGCCACTATGTTAGGGTCACATACCATGTCCCATGTTTTTAGGAAATTCACACTGAAGCACTTGGGAGGAGGACCTCACAGACTGAAGCATGTTCTCAAATGACCAGCAAAAAATGGCAAAAGCAATCATGTGGAGAGCAGGCCACCTTGGCAGAGCAAGAACAGCAGCTGGTCTCAGGGACAGGGACCCGCCATGGCATCCTTGCAACTTCACTGTGGGTGTGAAGACGTCTCAAGATAAAAGTCCCACACTAAGGAGAGGTGGCAGCTTGCAAACAGGCCAATTACTGCTCCTCTGCCAGCCGTGGACAGTGGTATACCGGGAGCAGAAGCAGCCACCCCACACCGAGGCAGGATGGAGGGCTCTGGGACAGCCCAGCAATGTGACTCGAGGGCTGTGGCTGTGCAGCCCTACAGCAGGGCCTCAGGTTGAGCCACATTTAGTGGTTTCTCTAACACAGGCAACCAAAAGCATCCAAATTGAAACCAGAATGACACTAACTCCAAAAGCTCCAAATTTTCTGAACTGTAACAAACTCTAGCTACAAAAACATCTCAAATTCCAGTTCAACTCCCTGGTACAACAATTGACGCATCTAAGGGGCCTGTGACCAGGACGACTAGGCAGCAGGAGGAGGCCGCAGCCCGAGAGCCCATCTGCGAAGTTGGTGCCACGAGCCCCTTCCTTTCCTGGTAGTGGTTCTCCCCTCGGAGCTTTCAGCCCAGCAGTGCAGGGTGGGGACCAGGCAGCCCTGAGCTGGTCTCCACACACTGCCTTGTTCCCATTTTCTGAAAAATCTCTTTTCCTAGTAAGAATTGTCCTGGGGTCAGTTTCAGCCCCTCAGATTACGCTATAAGTGAAGAACCAGTCCCTGTTGGGCCATGTGCCTATGTCACTGCCTGAAGAATCATAGAAAGCTATGACAGTTCAGAACATGCCATTGGCCTCACGCTGAACTGGAGCCCTAGGCAGCATCAGAGGTTGAACTCAACACGTGTGCTGGCGCCAGCACCGCCAGTCACACCCAGCCTGCACACTGGGCCCTGTAGCCCCAAGACGTCCTCGGCCTGCGTCCCCAGGGATTCCAGGACAGTGAAGGTCCCCAGTATCTTGAAGAGCAAGGACAGGGCCATGTGGACCCCACCACAGTGGGCCTCAACCCTGGGGCCCGGGGGGAAGCACCCTGCACATTCCACCAAGAACACTGCCCGATGGCTCAGCCTCATCTCAGAGCAGACCCTCGGGGGCGGCCAGTGTCTGGCAGCACCGAGAACCTGCAGCGCACGCCCAAACCTGCTGCTGGCTGGCACACCCACGGTGCTGCGTGACAGCGCCTGCAGGCGTCCATCAGGTGACCGACCGGCTGACTGAGGGCACGTTCACCGTAGCAGCATCCAGACGCAGCCCATCAGCTAGGCCTGGCTCCCGAGACTGCCTTAGCCACAAAGGAGAGAGGATGAGGGGAAACTGAGGCCCTGAGAAGTGACATGACTCAATGTCACAGAGTGAGGACATGGCCAAGCCAGGATTCAGTCCCGGCCTTCAGGTTTTAACAGTCCATGCCTAACCAGTGCTGCCTCTAAGTTCCTAGAAACTTCTACCTGACCAGAAATAAAAATTACATCAACTACTATTTACATAGAAGACAAGAGAAGGAAAAAGAATAGGTTAAACCCCAAATCCTGTTACAGCGATTTTCACTTGACTCGTGGGCAGAGAACTGCAGTGGGTGAAGCACGTACCCTGCTGGAGGACTGTCCCCCTCTTTCTTTCTTTATACCCAAAAACAAAGAGCCACCCTCTGCCTAGGGTCAAAGGCTGCCTGCCCAGGCTCCGCCAGCTAGGCCTCCCTTTTGAATCTAACCAGTGGCCTCACCCCCACCCACGGGCTTGGGACCCGAGTGGTATTTGCAAAACAAAAAGCGAGGTCCCTTCTTTAAAAAGCCACCCTGTAGCTGTGCTCAGGCCCCAGGCCCCCCTCATTAATATTCAACAGTTAAGACAAAGCTGGACAAAAGAGCACAGCGGTCACCCCGACCAGGAACTTGCCCCAGGGCCCCGGCCTGCTCCTGACACAGGAGGCCAAGATGGGGCCTTTGGAAACCAAGGGATGGAAATGGCCGCCTGAGGGGCTGAGTCACCAGCCCAGTCAGTGCAACACTGGGGACAGGAACGTGGGCAGCATGGGTACCACCCATCCTGGCTGAGGTGCCATCTAGGCCCCAGGATCCTGGGGGCCACCCTAGGAACCTCTCAGTCTTGTCTCCCAGAGGGGCAGTCGGCCAGGCCTGTCGGGCTCCGGGGAAGGGACATGGCTGCTCCACGCAAGGTCCCCACAAGCACCATGGTCACTCGCACACGCTGACCATAGCCTCTCAGCAAGGTGCTAGAACCAGCAGAGCCAAGCTAGTCCAACACAGGGCTGAGAACTGGCCCAAACTAGAAGCCCTCCCAAAAGAGGCAAGCAAGCCGCACCCAGGGACAATCCCAGCCTCGGCAGACGTGGCAAACAGGCAGAAGGGAGGACACCAAAGCAGGTGGCCAGCAGTGAGAGGTAGGGCTCCCGGTCACTCTCTCCAAAAGCCAGACTGGACTCCAGCCAGGGGTCAGCTGTGCGCTCCCCGAGGGCACCTTTGGAGCCCAGGAAGGAGGAAGAACAAGTCCTGATTCCAAGAGAGGAACACGCCCCAGGGCCCCTGTCCTCCTGTTTGTGGGAAATGCCAAGGTCAAGCCACAGGCTGTCCCCAGCCCAAGTACCCACGGCAAGGGGGTGTCCCTCCTGTCTGGCAGCTGCACCTCCACCCCAGGAAGATACTTCCAAGGACTGCCAGAAAAATGGCACCTTGCTCAGGGTATTTGGGGAAGAGATTAAAAAGGTAGGAATGTAGGCCTTTATGTTTTCAGTGAAGCCATTTTTTTAAATGAACTTTCTCCAGAATCTGGCAGGACACAAAATGAGGAGAAGGAAGGTGCACACCAGCTCATGGAACCGCCCCAGGAGACTGAAACCCTCTTGTGGCCCTGGGCTGAGGCCGGCCTTCTTTCCAGGCCCTGCCCTCGCCCGCTGCACATGCACGCAGGCCTCCCCAGGAATCAGGGGCAGCCCTGGGTGCAGTGGGTGAGGCAGGCTCTCCAGTCCACCAGACTAGCCCCTAGGGTCACAGCATTCTCTTTCATGGCTGCCACAGGCCAGGCACACAGTAGGGACTCCATAACGGAACGTAAGGCCCGCCTGCTGCACTCCCAGTTGGAGACTCCACTCCCCCAGTGGGGCTCACAGTCCTTCGCCCTAGCAGATGGCTGTCACCTGTGCATCGGGCAGGAACCTCTCCCTTGAATGCCATAGTCCCAGACACAGACCCGGGCACCGGGGCACACACAGTGGTCTCCTCTTATAAAGAGGAGCCCAGCACTGAGATGTTCCTGCCTCCCGATGCCACGGCAGAGAGCCAAGGGCAGACCTCTAGCAAGAAGGACAATTAAACCGCAGCACATGCAGTAGACTGGACAGGAGATGGAAGTTTACACAAAATGGGAAGGGATTCTCATCCAGCAGAGACAAAGAATCACGTCTGAACCAAAAAACCAATACCCAATTCAAAATGGGCAAGGGACTGGAACAGACATTTGTCCAAGGACAACGGAATGGCCGATACACTTGCGAAGATGCTAAGCATCACGAATCATCAGGGAAATGCAAATCAAACCACGGTGAGACACCACCTCATACACATTCCGATGGCTACTATCAAAAAACAGAAAATAACAAGTGTTGGCGAGAATGTGGCGAAAGTGGAACCCTGGCAGGTGGGAACATACAACGTTTTAGTCACCGGGGAAAACGCCAGGGCAGAACTACCCATGATCCAGCGATTCCACTTCCACATCTGTACCCAAAAGAACTGAAAGAGGGTCTGAGGACAGTCTGCATGCCACATCCACAGCAGCAGCATTCACTACAGCCAAAAGGCTGAAGCAACCCGAGTGTCCATGGACAGAGAAAGACAAAACGTGGCCCATCTGTACAATGGAATATCAGTCTCAAAAAGGAAGGAAATCGGACACATGCTGTCGTATGGGTGAACCCTGAGGACACTGTGCTAAGTGAAATACCCTAGTAGCAAAAAGAACAAATAACATTTGATTCCACTCATACACATACTCATGAGTATGAGGTTCCTAGAGCAGCCAGATTCAGAGACAGAAAGTAGAACGGTGGTACCAGGGGCTGGGGGGAAATGGGGGGTGGGGAGTTAGTGTTTAATAGGGACAGAGGTTCAGTTGGGGAAGATGATCAAGTTCCAGAGATGGAATTGGTGGTGGTGATGCTGCACAGGAACATGAATTGGGCCAGGCGCGGTGGCTCCTGCCTGTAATCCCAGCACTTTGGGAAGCCAAGGTGGGAGGATCACTTGAGGCCAGGAGTTGGAGACCAACCCGAGCAACATAGCAAGACCCCATCCCTAGAAAAAATAGAAAAATTAGCCAGGCGTGGTGGTGGTGCCTGTAGTCCTGGCTACTCAGGAAGCTGAGGCAGGATCGCCTGAGCCCAGGAGTTCAAGGTTGCTGTGAGCTATGACGACACCCTGCACTCCAGCCTGGGTGGGAACGGGACTCTGTCTCAAAAAAAAAGAATGTAAATGTCCTTAACACCTACCCAAAGGTACACTTAATGCTAAATTTTATGTCTATTGTGCCACAATAAAAAAAAAAATATGCACAAGGCAAATTACAGAAAAAAAATACTAAAAATAACAAAATGGCCAACTCCACTAGAAAGCAAAGGAATACAAATTAAACTGAGATTTTTCAGCTTCCAAATTAACAAAGATACCCTGTGTGACAGTGCCCTAGGGTTGTGAGAAGGTGGGAAAATGGGCAGCTTAATTTCGTGGGCACAGAGATGGGCACGCCACTGAAAGAAGGTTCTGGCGAGGTGTAAAGTCAGTAGCCCTTAGACAATCCCTACCTTCTGGGGTTCTCAGAGGCTACTAAGAAAACGATCAGAAACGTGCACAAAGACCTAAGCACAAACATGATTACCCCACTCGATTCAGGCTGCAGAAGACAAGCAGATGTATACTGTGTGTGTGAGTGCGCACACGGATCAGCAAGTACACAAAAGGGCAATGAGCGAGCCGGCTGGCGTGCACTCTCACCGACCCACCACACTCCCCGTCCCCAAAACTCACCGCACACACCTAGCACTACATGCAGCTGCCACATTTACAGCCAACAAGACCAACGGGCAGGGAAGGCAGGACACTTTGCAGGACAGGCTGACACCACCAATGCACCCTCCGACCCAGCCGTTTCATTCCTAGGCCCATGCTGCAGACACATGTGCAGCTCTCGTGGCCATGTGGGCCAAGATATGCCCAATAGCATCTGCTCTCTGGTCCCGAGGTCGAGACTGGGGACAGCCAGCCAGGAGGAGCACAAGGGCTCCCAGCAAGATTGCCACTGTGGACGAGCCCTGCTGAAAGGGGCTTTTGGGACAGCACAGTGGCCACCCTATGGCCCCCAAGGGCAGACACGGTGGGCGGGCGCTCACATGGCGAGAGGGCAGGGCGTACCGTGTCTGAGGGGAGCAGCCAAGCAGGTGGCTCACCCCCTGCTGCCACGCACTTGTCAAGATGGTGCTTCTGTGATGCATCCGTGGGAAGACGAGCCCTGAAGCATCTCTTGCAATAACAAAAAATAGCAAGTGCCCTTGACATTAAGTAAATTACAGAACCCTCAATACCACCAAATACTCTGAAAGACCAGGCGGCTGGCCGACAGCACCCAGCGGCACTGACATCCCAAAAGGCGCTAAGTGGAGAAGGGCAGGCACAGAATAGGAGTTTTCGCTGCGGTAAACCAAGAACAGCTTCATCCACATGTGTTCACGTCTGCCTTTCATACCCTTCTGTACTGTCTGAACACTGTTACTGCGTGCTTTTAGCTTGTTTTCTAGAAGGATGTTAAAATGGTATTTCTACAGTAAACCTAATAACAGAAATACCTGTGACACCTCCCTCGTTCACTGAAAAAGGCAAACCATGGCGTACATGTGGAAAAACCCAATTGAAAAAAATAGTTTCAGTCACTGGCAAAGATCACAGTGAGGGCGGTGACCACAGGGTCACTCTGCACTTTCCTCTGCCATTTCAGGATCCTTCGATGAGCATATACCAGCCGCCTTCCTGACCACACACATACAGGGAGATGCACGTTTACGAGAGCACACCACTTCCCCTCACCGGGCCTCCTAACTGCGGGGGGCTGCGCTGCGGGCCCACCATCGAGGCAGGTCTCAGACCATCTGAGACAGTCCCCAGGCTGGCCCTCCACAAGGGGCAGGAACCGGCTCTGCGGCCAGCAAGCCCTGGCCTGCTCTCTCAGCCTCTGTGCCTCTCAACAGGAAGAAATGTCGTCTCTGCCAGGCTCAGGCCAGCACTTGGGATTGTCCCCGCAGGCCATCATCATACCACACATATGTACGCAGGCACAGAAGACCCAACAACCACACGCGGCAGTGTCCCTAGGTCCCGAAAAGCACAGCAGAAGAGCCCTCTGGGACAGCAAGGACTGAACACCAGCTGGTGTAGAGAAATTTTCATTAACTTCTTGAGGCACATTAACAGCATCATGGTTAAGATTTTTTAAATTCCATATGTGTTAGATGTAGATATTGAAATACTTAAATATGAAATAAGATGATGCCTGGGATTTGCTTTAAAAAATTACAGTCCCCTCACAAAAACAGGAGAGAGAGTTAGAGGAAACAAAATGAGCCAGATGCTAGTAACTGTTGAACTGGGTACATGGGGTGCACAGTCTCTCTGCTTTGACATAAGTTTGAATTTTCCATATAAAACTGCATTTTTATCTGTCCACAGACATATTTAAGCCCCACGTTCACAATGACAGTACAGTCCCCCTGCCAAGGGGGACCCAGGGTCCTCCGTGCCCCTGGGGAGGGAACAGTAGGGTATGACTCCACAGGGCTCTACCTGTCAGGACCCACAGCTTCCTGGTTTTCTGCCTGTGTCCCTCAAAGCTTGAGGGGGAAATGGCAGAGGCCATTTGTGTCGGCAACGTGGAGCCTCTGCAAACGCCTCCCCTGCAGCCCACACGTGACAGCCTGGCAGTTCCCCTGACAAGGTTTAACCCAGAACATCACAGGGTCTGGGCACAGCCAAGGAGGCCGACAGCAACAGGGCTCCACCTGCCCAGCCCTCAGCCGGGCCATCCTGCGCCACACGACAAGCTCAGCGGCCAGAGGCCAAGGGAAGGGGCCACTCTCCCCAGAGGGGTAAGAAGAGGCCATGGCCAGGCTCCATCTACCCTGGGCCTCAAACATCTTCAGTGACACAGTTGTGTCAGTAAAACTGTTGTGCTTTACCCGTCTTTTACCTGACACACGAAAAACAGGATGCTGTACTTCTCTCCCCACCCACCAGCAACAGTCTGCATCGAGGAGCAGCGCGGGGCTGGGCCACCGAGGCACCAGGGCCATGGTCGGTGTCCTCCCACAAAGACTTGCAGGGGTGCGGCACCTCGCCGCCTCTCCTCTATTGGATTTACGACTGTGTTGTTCTATTGAGGAGGAGAAAGAACTTCACTTCTGACATCCCCAGGTTCTCTAATACTGTACAATGACTTAGGGCTAAATAGAACTTTACACCTTAAAATCCACTTTGATTTCCTTTACCACGGGCCCTGATGGCCCTGCCCACAGGCCCAGCTATACAGCCCTGTCCCCGAGGCCACCACCAGCAGGACCTGCTCCTACAGAGCCAGGCGACTCCCCTCGACAGCTCATCGCAAAGCCACGTGCCTTGGGAAAGGCAGTGTCTCTGTGCTGTCCTACCCCGGCCACCACTGCAGCTCTGGCCTTCCCCATTCCTCCTGGCCACCACTTAGGCCTCCCCAGGCCTCGATGGCCAAGGTCCCAGAAGGCTGGGAGAGCCTTAGGGGAGTGGGACCCCGGGAACAACATCCACGTTGTGGGGCTGTCCTGCTGGTCCTGGGGCTGCGCCTCACAGAGGAAACCAGGACACAAGCCGTCACAGACATGCTGCTCCTGAGAGAAAACAGATCTAGTCCTTCATTCAGAGTCAGTTAAGTCAACAAAGAAATCATAATTCAAGTAAAAATGTTTAAGTGAGAAAATAAAAACCCTATCTACACTAAAGGCATCAAGCTCAATCAGGTAATTAACAGGGCGGGGCACTAAAAACCACAGAGGACCCCCAGGAGACAACTTTAACAGTGTAACCGGCAAATTGAAGCAAATTCTAGATCCACAGGAAAGAGCAATTTGTACCAATCGCCCCGTCCACACTGGACAGCGGGGCGGGGCAGGTGGGGCTGGGCCCAGCAGTCGGGCAGGCACATGGCGGGCAGAGCCACACCCACCCCAGCGGCATGGAAACCGCTCTCTGGTTCAAGAAAATCAAGAGGAGGCTCTCAGACAGTAGAGAGAGGAACCTGGAAATCATTAACTGAACTGTGAACCCCCGAGGCAGAGAGAGCAGCCGTCCAAGGGTGGCTGTGAGCAAAAGCCGGGACCACGCGACAGGACACCAGCCCCATGCCGTGGGGGTCCCCGTGCCTGGGTTCCAATCACTCACACGCTGAGCCCAACCAGGCGGAAGCCCTTCCTGACTCCACCTCCAGTCTCGGTGTCCCAGGTGCTGTCATCAGCTGCCCAGATCCCACCTGGGACAAAGGTTCTCCATGTTCTCCCCCCACCCCAGGAGTCCAAGGCCGCCGCAGCAGGTCCCCACGGCCAGCCAGTACTCCAGAAAACACAGAGCGCAGCTTAGCGCACTGAGCCACAAGGAGGCAACCCGCAGGGTTTACCTTGTTTTCACAGTTTAAAGAGCTTTATAAATTGAGACAAAATCCACTTAGGGTCAGGCGAGCTGGGCGACACTTATTGCATACAAGAATGTTAAAAAAAAAATCACAGTTTTGATAGTTCTGCAAAAAAAAACTTAGCAAATTTACAACAAAACTGTCAAGTAATTAAGGCAAGGCACTTCACACATGAACTTAAACTGCTAATTAAAATCCCCTCGCTTAATTGACTACATTTGCATATCATTCAACTTGGGAGTATAATTTTTTTAATGGTTTGGGCAACATGGTTGTAACGCCGGGAAGCAGGGAGCAGCAGGTGAGGCGGAGCAAGGATACCGCCAACAGCACCCAAGCACCAGGCAGGTGCCAGGGCAGATCAAGCGCGAGTCCCCTCCTCCCTCCAGGTCCACGAGAGTGTCCAGGGAGGGAGCAGCTATGGAGGTCCAAGGCGCCCCCCACCCTAGGCCCCCTCCCCAGGAGGGCAGGGCCAACCCAGGGGCACAATGCCCACAGGGAGGGCAGACAGCAGGCCCTCCCGTAACCCCAGCCAACACAGAGCCCCCGCTACGTCCAGGCCTGCTGGCGGCACAGGCTCCTGGGTTACTGCTAGTCTGAGGGAAGTGTGGCAGCAGCATGGGTGGGCACGGCGTCCTCGGGAGACGTACACCCCCCCAGCACATGAGCACACATGCGCTGTGCGCATGGCTGGCTGCCCCACCTGTCCGGCATGCTCCTCCTCCCTCAGACCAGGGCTCAGAGTCCAGACCCCGAGCTCACCTTCAACAAACAAACAAGAATCCCTCACCCTGGTGCCACAGGCTCTCACCACTTCCAGAGAGGAAGCCTCCAGGCCGGGAGCGCCATGGGCCGCCGCCACCCTCAGGCATCAGCAGGGATGAGTGTGGCAGGAAAGCACCTTCATCCAGGGGCCGCACCAGCACCAAGCAAGGCCCCGCCCAGGCACCGTGGAGAACCTAGCAGGGCCACCCACGTCCCAGGGCAGCACAGGGAAAAGCATGTATGGGCAAAGTGGCAGCTGTGACCACGTCCACTGCCATGCAGAGATGGCGGGCCAGGGAGCCAGGCAGGGAGGCACAAGGACAAGCTGCTTTCCAAGAGCAGTTCGGGTTCTCCGAGTCTAAGTCTCTCAAACAAATCTGGGGCCAGCAGGCGACACATGGGGCCCAAGAATGACCACTCTCCAGCTGCCCTGCGGCCATACCAGGCAGGGACCATGAGGCTGGCTCCAGCACAGCACCTGGCAGAGAAGCCCCTGACACCACACACAGGCATCAGCAGGGCTGCCCCGAGACATACTGAAGATCAGCCTCTCGCTGCAGATTAGCTCCTTAAACAACCCGTCCCAGGTAGGGTCCAACAGGCCAACCTTTGACCTCCGTCACAAGGCACAGACCTCCAGGGACCCTCATGGGTGGAGCTCAGCTCAGCACAGGGCATGACTTAGGAAGGGGAAGGGCCACTCCACAGTCTAGTCAGCACCCTGGCCCTCAGGTTGGCTGCGCAAGTCCCCACACAGACACCCTTGCCTCTGCAGACCCTGGCTGTAACCATCAGGACAAGACTGATCCTCCAAGGAGGGCAACAGCGTCAGGTCCCCTCACCAGAGCCGGCCTCCCCCAACACCTGTGCCCACCTGAGGCACCGCAATTCTCTAATGCAGGAAGCACAGGGGAACCCGCAGAGAGTCTTTTCAAGTAAGCAAATGCAACTTATTCACAGAGGGTCCCGGAGCCCAGCACCCCCTTCCTGGCCTCTGCACCTAAAAGCTGCTGTAGTTGCCTTGGCCAGGTGTCTGCCTCTGACCAGGAACCCACTGCGCGTCCCTCCACACCCAGAGCTGCCCACCCCAGTGGAAGCCTCGTCGGAGGCTCCTCCAGGCAGGCCAAGAGCTGGGCACAACAGCTCTCACTGCCGCCAGCCAAAGGTAACATTCCAGCGCTTTCTGAGCATTTCTACGTGGACCCTGGGTAGAACCCAGGGTAGAAGTGTCCCCAAGTCAGATCTGAGTGAACCACTTTCTCCAAAATATAAAATGGGGAGAGAAAAGAATGACACGTGACAAAGATCCCAACTCCACTCTTGAAAGTGTCCAAGTTTCCCTTTTCTAGCCAGAGAACAGCTGCTGGTGAGCCTTGACAGCCAGTGATCTCCACGGAACCACTCAGGGAGGATTTACTCTGGCCCTGAAACTGGGGCCTCAGCCGTAACCACAACCCACACACGACCCCCAAGGCCAGGCCCGACAGTCACACCTGTAGCTAGAAAGTCATGGAGCCGGAGCTTTCTCTGCATCTTTGTAAGACACAGATGCCAAATGTCAAGAAAGAACCTCAGCTATTCCCCAGGCTCCTTCCAGTCCTTTCCTGAAGCCCCTTATCTGTCTCCACCCAAACAAGACAAAGATCACCCAAAAAAACAGGAATTCCAGCAAAGGCCAGAGCAGGACATGGCGGCAGTGTGGGTGCTCCGGTCATTCCATCCCTCCAGATGTTAGCAGTATCCCCACAATCTCTTTTAAAGTCCAAGCCCAAATTTGGTCTGTCCTTTCAGTACATAAGCAGACTCCAGTGGTGGCGTGACCCACAGCTGGAGGCCCCCCAGGAAAACACAAAGCACTGAAGGGAGGTGGGCCCTCTGGAACCCGACTCACAGATGCAGCGCTGGGAACTGTCACTCACTGTGCCCCCCCTATGCCGGAATGTTCTGGGCGCTTCCCAAGGGTGACCCAAGGTAGCCTCAACCAACAGCAAAGCGGCCAGCACGGCCCCCGGTCTCCAGAGGATCGACCAAGCCCCTGAGGGGTGACGTGCGGCAGATCTAGGTGAGGCTCACCCAGGTGAGAGGGTGGCTTCATGGCCTCCACGGCCCCATGTGGCCCCCAGGGACACCATCCATGGCTGTGCCGGACACTGACCGGAACCCACTTCTGACCACGCAGGTGGCAGCCAGGGCAGGAAGGGGCTGACCCCTAGGTGTGAACAGTCAGTCTCCAGGGGCTCCCTCTGCGACCCCACACCCTGCCCCAGGGCCTGGCAGTCAGGAGGGGCATTTTCTTTCTTTCTCAGTTCTCCCAGATCTTAAGGAAATAATTCAGCCTCTGTATTTTGACTCAAAACAAAGAAACTTTTTAAAACATTTCAGTTGAAACTTGCATAATTCTTCCAGTGGAGAAATCCTCCCTAAACTTTCGCAATCCTTAGAAAGAGACACATTATTGCCACAGAGAGCCCAGCCGGCGGTGGACACCTCCTGCCAGACGGCCAGGGCCAGGATCCGGCCCTACCACCTCCTCCCGGAGGCCCCGCCAGGATGGTGCAGCCCCAACCTGGGCTCTAGGCACAGCTCGGGTCACACTTAACCCAGACTTCCTCACGAGCAATGTCCTGTCTGCCCTTCCCGGCATTTCAGACAGACGTTACACAAACCAGCTGCAGGGGAGGTTGAGAAACAAGACGCCGGGGAGTCAATGACCTTACTCTCCACAGCTCTACACCGACAGGGGGACTGGGCAGGGGTGAGGACCACTCAATGACCCTGCTGCCCTGGAAGGCAAGGGAGAGAGCCAGCCCCGTTCTCAGAGGGGTCCCAGACCGATGGACAGAGGAGCCAACTGACCATGCACGGAGAATGACCTACACAAGGCTCTGCTCCCTACAGAAGCCTCCCGTGGGCACCCAGCGGGAGGGGCGGGGCTAGTGGGCACTGGAGACCCTCACACCCTCCCTGGCTGCAAGGGGTGGGCAGGGGGCAGGAGCCAGAGCGCACGCCTGAGCCTCAGCTTCCCCACTTGAGAAGACCCTGCCAGCCTTCCTCCTGGAACCCTTACCCACCTGGGGCGGGTGGTGCCAGACAGACCAGACTGAAGGCCCGCCCAGGGGCTGAGAAGTCACCATGGAATCCTGGGAAAGCTGGCGCAGGACACACATCAAGCACCTCTTCAGAAGGAAGCCAGTGGACAAAGGGTCAGACGACCCTCCAAAGTGCTCGCCAGACTGCGGGCGTCCGGTGAGCACAGCCCCAGATGCCATGCCAGCTGCTGTATTGAAGGGGGGGTCCCAGAAAAAGCAAGTGACCTCCAGCTTCTGCTGCTGTCCCTTCCTGTGGTCATTCCGGCTTAAAAGAACAAAACCCGACTTATTCACAGAGCCTCCCAAAGCCCAGCAACCCTTTCCTGGCCTCTGCACCTAAAAGCTGTTGCCGCTGCCCTGGTCAGCTGTCCGCCTCTGACCAGGGAACCGCCAGCCGGATGACACACAGCGCAGCCCTCCGCAGTTTCCAAACCAAGCAACCATCAGCCAACAGCCCCCTAAAAGGCACCTCCACCCACACAGAACAATTCTACCTGAAAGATCCCTGAGAACTCGGGCATCTGAAGGAGAGAAGAACAGCCATCTGAAGCAACCCAACCCCCCGCCATCAAAGAACATCCACGACCACGAGCAGCAGTTAAAAGGAGCCCCCGTTTCTGGAACGCGCCACGGCCTACTGCCGCCGTCAGAGGCACCACCTCGTCGTCAGTCTGAAAGAGAAGCACTTGGTTGCCCAGCGAGACGTCTTGCGGGACAAGGAGCCGTGTCCCAGGCAGCAGGCCAAGTGGCAGCACACACATTGTCTCCCTTTCTGAGAGCCGTCCCTGACCACAAGAGGACCGAGTCTCGTGTAGTCCAGAGCTAGCAGATAACCCCAGAGACAGGGACAGCGCCCCCACCCCCAGCAGAGAAGAAGAGGGGTGGGCACGGGGAAAGCTGAGAGGCGCCTCTTTGCCACACAGTTCCAGCAGCAAAACCACCCATCCATACTGCACCTGTGACCCTTGACACACAAAAACCCAAGCTCAATGAGGCACCAGCCTCCAGTTTACAGATGAGGAGACTGAGGCAGACAGAGGCTGAGCAACTCGTTCAAGGTCACAAAGCCAGCAAGGGACAGAGTGGGGAAGTGAGACCAACCCCACCTGCCCAGGACAGCAGCCACAGGGGTCCCAAGAGGTGACTCGCCAGGCACCCAAGCTGCACCACAGGAAGAAAGCGGGGCCTGACGGCCACCAAACAAAAGCAGGACAGCTCCTCTGCCCCTGTGACATCAGGGCAACAGCAAGAACGACTGCCAGCCCTTCACGTTGCCACAGCACCGCTGACATGCCAGGGCCTCCAGCCTGGCTGACTGCCCACAGGGTTTCCGGGGCTAGAAGCTGGAGCCCCGCCTCCTGCTCGGTTCCACACTGGGGCGACCACATGAACCACGACCCCGCTGTGGCCAGGCCATGAGCAAAACAGGGTAGGCAGAGGTAATCAGGGCGCCAGGGACCCTGGGAAGGTCACCAAGAAGCACTGACCCCATCCCACTCTGACAGGAGACTCGGCCCACGCCCTGCCACAGCACCCGGAAGGCGTTCCAGCTGCCCCGCTTAGCACAGCCCAGAGGCCTGCTGGGAACAGCAGCCCCTGCAAACAGAGTTCCAGTACATTCTTTGTTCCTTCTGCCCTCGTCCTCGGCAGATCAAAAATATTAAAATAAGCTACAAAGGAAGTGAAGAAATCAAAACATATCCCGAGAATGAGCTGTCAAGAGGCGAGTGGGAGGAGCCCACAGGGACTAGCAGGGGCTGGGGGCTGCCTGGCCACTCCCTCTAGGACAAGGGGTCAGCCAGCCCTGGGTCCACACCCACCTTGACGATGACACTCCTGCCCACGTGGCGCCCTGTGCGTACACAGACAAGCACATGGCGGTCTGGGGGAGACTCAAAGGGACGATACTGCCCAGAGCTCCCAAACACACAGTGACAAGAGCTGTGGGAGCAGTCCCTGCCCACCACACCACACCGAGACCATGGGGCACACACGGCGAGTACCCCATGGGAAGGACAAGGCGGTCCTCAGTCCCTGGTCAGGAAGGACTCAGGAGCTGGCGAATACACAGGGACCCAGGCCGAGGCCATCACTGCCAGGGCAGGGCTGAGTTGCCCCTGGGGCCTGGAGACCCCAATCACTTGCACTTAGCACACCTCATCATGGCGGGCAACTGTGTTTTAATCAGCAAGTGAGACTTCAAAGCAGCACCAAGGAGGGCATCAAAAGAGAAAGGTAGCCCAGACCTTCGGCTTAAGCGACCAGGACAAGGCTGTCGGGCCCGGCTCCATGACCAGGGCTCAGGGCACCATCGGGCCTCCTCCCGGAGCAGCACGTGGGCCAGGCCTTCCCTGAGCCCAAGGGACCCAAATCACACGACCTGCTGCAAGGGGGGGAGAAGCCAGGTGATCTGGGCACCCCTCTGCAGCAGCTGTGACAAAGAGTCTTGGCGGCCACTCCGCCTGCCCCCAGCAAAACCCAGGAAGACAGAAAGACCATAAACATACACACACACACACAAACCCAGAGTCCGACAAAAACAAACAGACACACCCTGCTCAGACGAGATAAGTGTCGCTCAGGCTCAGGCCTCAGCCGCAGGCAACCCACACCCATCTGCCTGAGCCCACCGCAGTCCCCACACACACGGCCTCCTCAGGCCACAGGCGCCCCAAAAAGAAGGGCCCCCAGCTCGTAGGGAACACCACCATGCCTGCCCCAGCCCACACCCCCTCTGAAGCGAGGGCACCAGGGCTGCTGGGGTGTCTGCAGCCCCACCACCAGCATCCTCCCCCAACCCAGAAGTGGTGTGCAGGCGATGCCACCCTGGCTCTGGCCTCGCCAGGGGCAGAGACACCACTGAGCACACAAGCGCACACACATGCACACGCTCCGCAGCCCCCTCCGAGCAGAGGCGACAGTCCCTCGCTTCCATCCACAGCCCCTCCTCCCCACGACTCTGACACTCCGCTGGAGGGGCGCCCAGAGAAAACCGGGCTGGAGCATCTATTCACAGATTCAGAAAAAAAAAGTTTGATGCAATAGCTGAATTAATTAGGCCTCCCAAGAATAGCTGAGCCAATGCAGCATTCTGTGTGTGCAATTTAATAAGCCTGGATATTTAAAAGAAAAGTTACAAACACTTGGGGAGGTGGCACAACGGAAAGTTCCTGGGGACCCCGGTGAATGATTTCCACATCCAGAGGCCTGGGAGCTGCCCAAGCCGGATCCCACAGATCCTCCCACTGGCAAACAACAGAGTCCGGGCCAGCAGCCCTCCGCACCGCGCCCTTCTGCGTTTCACAGAGGGACAGAAGGAAATGGGCGAGTCCAAAACAAATCGCAGGCATCAGAAACCCCACGGCTTGGGCCTGGGTGCTGCTGACCAGGCCAGAGCTGGGTGCCAAGTGGCCCTCCCTGTACAGGGGTCTCTGGGATGTGCGCAGGCCCAGGGCCACCAAGTCTTGGCCCCTGCCACTGCAGCCCGGACACCTGGCTTCTTCATTTTTGTGTCGGTCCCAAGACTTGAAGGCACAAAATGGGGAGCAGATGACAAGCCAGGCCCCGCCTAGCCCGAGCTGTGCTGCTGGGGACAGGAGAAGGCACTCCTCTGTCTGCAAGTCTGAGAGACTTGGGGTGGAGGCAGCAACCTTCGCCCCAACCCTGTCTGGATGCCTCAGGGGGGCCCCAAAGAAGACCTGGGACTGAGGCTCCCCGGCTGGGCCCTGCTGGATCTGGTGTGCTGGAGCCCAAGGCAGGCCTCTCCCTCAGAGCAGGAGCACAAGGCCTGTGCCGCCCCTGAGCCTCCGCAGCCTATCTTGGTGACGGCTGTGGGCCTGGCGATGGGGGTACGGGAGGAGGTGCTACCCACCAGGCCTGGCCCCTCTGTGTCCCCCTCAGGGTCACCCTGGGTACCAGGCAAGAGGATCTTCCTCCCGACTGGCCCTGGCGATGGAACACTGACAATGCCCTGCATTCACTTAGCTCAAAACCAAACCCGGAGACTGGGGATTAGGCAGAAGCACAGATCCCAACCTTCAGAGGCCAGAGCCCATGGCCCAGGAGGGTCCCCACCCCAGGCGCAGCCTCCCCAGCTCCCAGCCCTGGGGACACTCACCCGGGGCACCCGCCGCTTGTACTTGTTGCCATAGTCGAACTTCTCCTTCACGTCGTCCAGGCAGCGGCCGAGGCGAGCCTGCTCCTCCTTGCCCGTGTAGTCCTGGCTCAGCAGGATGTAGGCCCGCCAGTTGGCCGAGTCGAAGCCCCAGTGGCAAGTCCGGTTCTCCAGGGCCTTGTGCGAGTGCACCACGAACTTGTGCGGTGGGTACATGAGGCGGCAGTCGAGGCACTGGATGCAGGCGGCGCTCGGGCTGCTGTAAAGCTCAGGCACCAGCAGCCCCTTACACTTGCCGAAGCACTCGTGGTACACGCGGACGCTGCGCTCGCTGAGCTCCAGGCCCAGCGCCAGGCTGGCGGCCAGCTCCTTCTTGCAGGGCGGCGGGTAGGCGCCACCATAGAGCAACGCGTTGCACAGGCGCTCGGCGTCCGTCTTGGTGATGAGCCCGCACGAGGGCGCCGAGAAGGGCAGGATGCCCATGACTTTGAGGATCTCCAGCTGGTCAGCCGTGCAGCGCGAGCAGTAGATGTGAAGCTCATCGCACACCGAGTTGATCTGCTGCAGCGAGAAGTCGCGCAGCACCGAGTTGAGGATCTGCGGCAAGCACAGGCGCTTCTCGCCGCCCACCACGAAGCACGAGATGGTCTCGCCCTCCAGCACGGTCTCGCAGCGCTCGGTGGAGCGGTCGGACGGCATGAAGAAGGGCCCGGGCAGCACAGGCGGCGGCGGCTGGATGGCAGGCAGGTGCAGCACGGGCGGCGGCTCGGTGGCTGCGGGCACCGGCGCCGGCACCGCGGCCGCGCCCGCCTCCTTGGCGCTCTCCTTCTTGTAGGCCTCCTGCGCCCAGCGCGCCGAGAAGGCGGCCGGGCCGCCCAGCGAGCTCATGGAGCTCAGGTGGAACTGCTCCAGCGTCTTCTGCAGCCCCGGGTGCGGCTGAAAGCCGCCCCGGCCGCCCGCCGTCGCCTCCATGGTGCGCTCCGGCTCCCCGGGCCGCTCCCGCTCCCGCGCGCCCGGGCCCCCCCGGCCCCCGCCGCCGCCCCGCGCGCCCCGGCGGCGCCCGCGGCCCCGGCCTCGGCCGCCCCCCGCCGCCGGCTCCCGGCCGATCACGGCCGCGGCCTCGGCCTCACCCGGGGGCGCGAAGGGGAAGGCGGGCGGGGCGAAGGGGTCCCGCCGCTGGAGCCCGCCGCCTCCCGGGCCCGGCGCCACATCCACGCGCCCCGCGCCGCGCCCGCCGCCGCCCGGGCCCCCCGCGCGCCCCCCGCGCGCCCCCCGGGCTCTAGGCGCGGGGCATGCCCCGGCGCGCGCCGCCAACGCCAACGCCAACG
>VBSM01001026.1:559759-569882 GCA_008086735.1 Cheirogaleus medius | reverse complement strand
GGCTCACCTGTCCGTTCTTTCTCTCCCCTCCAGAACGAACCCTTGCACACAGGTGGGCCATCCTGGCCCGAGGCAGACACAGGGTGTCCAAGATTCAGGCCACCTGTATCAAGTCTGCACCTTCCCCAGCACCCACCTGGCCATCGACCGCAGCCTCCCGTCAGCGCCCCGGGGCCGGGAGCCTGGGTGTCAGCCAAAGAGACTGTCACCGAGAGCCGGACCCCACGTTCGATGTTCTACTGCGGGCAACTCTGAACCTCTCCGTCCCTCCCCTCCTGCCCCACACCTGGACAGCTGATGAGAAGCCCAGACACTCCCTCCCTTCTGGTGCTGGGGGGGTTCAAGCCCTGCAGGTCCTGCACCCCGGCTCACCTGCCCTCACCCCAACCACCCCGATCCCCTGGGGCAGCCCCTTTCCTGCCCTTCCGCCGCTTCTGGACCAGCCTGGGAACCCCTCCCCGAAAGCCTTGTCACGTGAGCAGGAAGCCTCCCCTTCCCTGTGCACGCCGTATCCTCAACGCGGACACCTGAGCCCAGTGTCGGGCAAGGCTCTGTCCCACCTCTGCAGGGTGACCAGTGGTAAAAATGGAACTGCTGGTACACGGCCCGGGGGTGTTTTTAAAGTGGGGGGCTGCCCTTCACCCCCTTCCTCCCACTGCCTGTAGCATAGGCTCAGGGCCCCCCGCGCACCCAGAGATGGGGCAGCCGCCCTCGCCCGCTAATCTACTCCGCGACTCGGTCTCTCCTTCTAGACGCTCACTGTCTGGGGGGCAGGAACTGTGTTCGAGTCTCAGCTCTCACGGTGGGTCCCCCTGCACCCCGGCAACCAGACAGACAGATTTTCACACGTCCACACGTCGTCCCTGTTCTAAGAGGCCTGGGAACGGCTTCCCAGGGACCGCAGGCCAGACACCGTCACGACGTCAGACACTTACTTATCACGTCGACGGGATTCGACTGGAGCGACGGGTGTGAACGGCGCTGGCGGCAGCGCCGTGAACGGGGCAGGCGCGGCTCAGACAAGCAAAGCTGGGCGCAGTGGGCTCTGATGGCGGAGGGGCGTCACGCGGCCCGAGGGGCACCCCAGTTTCCCACGGTTATGGGGCTCCTCCTTCACGTTTCCTCCTCCTTCCCCTGAGAGTCGTGTGGCCCCCCCAGAGCAGGAGGAATGGGGGTGCCGGCCCCCCCATGTGTTCAGGACACACTGAACCGTGTCATTCTCACAAGCCTCCCAGGAGGTAAGGCCATCGAACAGTGGCAATGTCTGGCCCCACGTCGGTCCTGTACGTCCAAAGTCTGTGGGAGCCATAACCTCCAAGTTACAAAGCAACAGGCATGAGAGCAACACAGTGGGAGAAATGAACACACACATACACACGCGCACACACAGGCACATGCACACATACATACACACGCTTGCACACACAGGCACATGCGCACATACATACACACATGCACACGTACACACGTGCACACATACACACGCACGCGCACCTGCAGGAGTCCTGTGGCCTGGCTGAGACTAGGGCCACGTCCCCACGCACCATCCTCCCTTCCTCAAGCTCCTCCCTACGGGGGCTGAGAGCAAAGGGTGGTGACAGTGACCACTGGGGACAAGACAGGCACAGGACGGGCAGGGGTGCTGAACCCTCATACCAGCTTGGGCCCCCAGCCTGCAAGGCAGGCCTTCCTCCCACCCCACTCTACGGGAAGGGAACTGAGGCACAGGGTACATGACGACCTTTGCCCTGGGCCCTGTAGCTCATGGCTGGCACAGGCCAGCTAAGTCCCGGGCTCACAGCTGCAGCCGGAGGGGTGAACGCAACACACACGGACGCCAACAAGTCAATGAGCAGCGGAGCCTCCCCACAGGGGGAGGGTTATCCCGGAATTTCATCACGAAGTCGTGGAGGGAAGGAAAAGGGGAGAAAGCTGGGGGGCGGGTGGAGCCAGCAGTTGAGACCACCGGGGGACCCCACGGTCCCCCCCGGGAGGAGTGAGGAGGAGACACCACCGGCCTCACTTGCTTACAGGGCCTGGCTGGTGCACTTTTCTAGATTTCTTAAATCACGTTTGAAATTCAAAACAGCTTCAGTACCCAAACACTAAAGGAGCGGCGTCTCCCTGAAACTAAGCCTTCTGGAAGGTTTTATGCATGTGCTGAGGGGAAAGTCCCCAGCTGTCCAGGTACAGTCACACACGGGACTCGTCACCAGAGCAAAGGGGGGTGCAGGGCCAGCCCCGGAGTAGGACCCCACACGCCCCCTCCACTAAGGAGAATCGTCTCGATGCCTTTAGCAAAACGAGCCGTCCTGCTCATTTCCTAAGTGCTATGGAAAACCAGGCACAAGGAAGGCAGTCTGGCCAGGAGCCCCGGCCACAGGAGGGACAGCACCGTGCAGGGACAGCCCCCGGGCCCACGGAGAGCGAGCTGTGAAGACTGTACACCAGCACCAGTGACGACAGAAGGGAAATGTCACCCTCCATTTCGTGGAATTTCCAGCAAGACCAAAACTCCCCCTGAGTAAGTCTCCCCCGCCCAGGAGGGCAGGGCCGGGCCAGCCTCACCGGCCCCCTGTGAGCCGCCACCCGGTGTGGCCATGCTGTGGGAGCCACAGTCCGGGGCCACGTGAGTGCCAGAGGCCGTGTTGCAGGTGTGGGAAACAGAGGCGCAGAAACCACATACCACCCGCCGGCACTGAGGGAGGGGGAGGGTCCCTGGCTGGAGGCTGTCCCCTCTGTCCCCTGCCCACAGGGCTGAGCGGTATGACCTCTGACCTCAGGCAGGGTGCCCCCAGGAACAGCCTCCGGCCTGTGAAGGCGTCTGAGGGCCCCGGCCTCATGGTGGGGGCAGGTGTGAGTGGAAGCCCCCCAGACGCCCACACTGGACACGAACCGATCAGCCTGCGGCCAGGAATAGGCGCTGAGCACAGACGCCGCTTTTCCGTGGGGACCACGAGCTGTCGTGCCCGTCCCTCCTCTGTCCCTCACCCCGGGGCCCCCTTGCTCACCCAGAGCGGCTCCCCGAGCTCCCGCGCGGGGGAGGCCTGGCCACGCAGTCTCCTCCCGTGGATGCCTCCGCTCCCCGCGCTACCTCCCCCGGAGGAAATCAACTTGCAAATCGCTCCTGAGCGCCCGTATCAGAGACACCATTGTCCCTGGCGCGGCCTCCCAGGTTGTCCGGGGAGAGGAGGCAGCATCCAGACACAAAGGCAGAGCCCTGGGAATAAAACCCGGACCTCGGAGATGAGGGAGGTGACCGGGAGGGACGGGCCGCAGGGCGGGGCCGGAGCAGAGGCCCCAGCCGGCGCTGGTGACGGCCCGGCGAGCGGTGACGCCAGCACAAAAGTTGCTGCCTCCGTGGAATCCTTGGCTCCCGCAGATGGTCACCCTGACGTGGGTGTTTTTCCATGTGGCACATTCTGAAATACTTTTAGCAAAACAACCTCTACCCCTGCAAGGAACGGCAAACCCAGGAAGGACAGCGGCAGGCGTCTGGGGACACAGGTCAGCCCGGGGGCTGAGCCGACTCCTCCTTGGCTGCCAGGACGGTGTGTATCTGCAGGATTGTAATTACGGTGAGTGTCAGCGAGACGTGGGGGTGGCTGATATGTGACAGGGACGGGAGCCTATTTCAGAAGATGAAAAATAACTCGCAGCTCCGACAAGCTGGCTCGGGGCGGTCCCGCACTGCCCCGAGGACGCGGCAGGGCCGGAAGGGCGGAGCCCCGGGGTCAGTCCTCCCTACAGAGCCTCCGCATCTCACTTTTGTTAATTTGAAAACGTATTTCAGGGGTTTTCCACTCCTCGCAAGTGATCTTATTCGGCAACAGGGACCTATCATCGGAACAGGAAGTAGATGGCACCAGGTGTCACCGAATTAACTCCTCCAGCCCCAAGAGCAGGGACTCTGTGCAGCCGCATGCCCCCCGCGGCTGTCCCGTCCGGTCCTCCCCACTGATCCGCGACAGCTCTGCCCCCCACCCAGCCGCTGGGCATCCCCCGCCCCCGCCACGGCGCCGCTCAGCCCTCCGAGCCTCACCCTGTGAGTCCTCCACGAGGCCTTGCGTGGCCTGTGGTGCCGCCGGCCCCGCCCTCCTTTCCCTCTCTATCACCGCTGACGATAATCACGACCTGGGACGTTAAACTACCTGTCTGTGCAGGTGAGCCTGCTCTGCCTGAGCCCGTCTGTCTGCTCACCAACAAGGGGAGAATCCGGGACCCGGCCTCCACCGCTGCCTCCCGGCGTCCAGGAAATCGGGGTGGATGGATGAATGAATGAATGGCAGGACCCCAGGCAGGAAATGTCTCAGAACGTCACCCTGAGGACAGTCCCCAAGCCCCTTCTCCAGCCTCAGGGCACTGTGACGTCACATCTGTCACCTGACTCGACATCCGGCAACTCAGGTGCAGGGGCATTGCTGTCCCCAACCGGGATGAAGCAGCTTCCAGGTCATGTGTGGCCCCAGGAGCAGCCCCTCCCGCGGAACCCCCCTAAGTCGCGACACAAATGACAGCGGCGTGTTATTAGGTCCAGAGCAGTGAACACCTTGGCATTTGGTCGGCGCATGAGAACAGGGACGGCTTGAAAGAGGAGTTCTTCACGGGCAGCGACGGCTGCGCCCCCTTCGCCAGCCCAGCATCCTCCAGGGGAGACCATATCGGCACAGAGTCAGGAAATCTGCTTCAACTCCCCCCACGCAACCTCGGGACGGGCTCGATTACCCTGAACTGGAGCAGGAGTTGGGGGCTGTTGTCCAAACAGCGTCACCGACCACCCCTGCCACGGCGGCGCCTCCACCTTGCAGACAGGCAGGCCACGCCTGGCACGAGCCCGACTGGCGCTCCTTGGCCAGAGGCCGCGCACGAGCTTCTGGGGCTGCTCTGCTCTGCTCTGAGGTCGAGCCCAGTCCCAGCTCAGATCTAGCATACGCCATGTTCACAGTTTCCCAGATTATTTTCAAGTTAAAAAAACTATGTCTTTAAGTGAAGCATCTCCTAAGTTTGGAGAAGCAGTTTGGGACCTAAGCGGGTCACTGACGCACCTGGTCCGCACCTGGTCCACACCTGGTCTGCAGGGCAGGTAAGTCATGCTTTATGTCCCCGGGGGTCCGGGCCACTCACCCAGCCGCTCTGCCTCCTCCCCCCACATTCTCCACCGGCCGGTTTGTTCTGGGCGTCTCCAAAGCCCCCGAGAGAGGCCCACGAGGTGCTTTGGTCCCAGAACCCTTGGTCACACCTAGCATGTAATGACACAGGCCTCCCAGGTGGCCCCACCGGGCACGAGTGTGCAAGAGGCAGATCCGAGCCCACCCCCAGCGTGGATGCCGTGAGGTCAGCCCCAGCCCACAGCGCCCCAACGGGCTGCTCTGCTGCTCCCCAGCCGCTCGAGGGCCGGCCTGGGGGTCCCCATCTGCAGAGGGCAGGAATGCCTGGCGCAACCAGTCCCAGTCCACAGCCTGGGCGCCAGCCCCGTCCGGAACACACGGCTGCCCTGGCAGCGCTCGGCGCAGACTGGTGCCCGTCCCGGTCAGGGCGCCGCTGGTGGCGTCAGGGTGCACGCTCCACAATAGCACTGTCAGGACCCGTCCTTGTCGTGACAACTCACACAAACGAATCTGCACGCAACGCTGCAAAGCACAACTCACACTGACGGCTGCCTGCCAGGGTCCCCATTCCGGGTGGAGGTTCAGTCCCAGGGGCTGGTCCTGAGCCCCAGGTGGCCCAGGCTGGGGATTCGGGGCAGAGTGAGGTCAGAGTGGACCCAGATGAGCCAAGCAGCCCTTCCCGCACCTGGGCGGCCGCTGGAGGGAAACCCGGGAGTCAGGAAGTTCACGAGCTGAGCAGACCCAGATCCAGCGCGGGGCAGCGGGTGCACAGCCAGGATGACCGACCGCATCGGCCCAGGAGCCGTTTCTAACTATTGTAGCCGCTGCCACGGCCACAGGTCTGCGCCCCCCAGAACCCCCGCCTGCCCAGCAGACACATTAGTGGAGCCAGCACCCATGGCTGACTTCCTGAGCGCCTGTCCGAGGCCGGCGTGGAGCTGAGGACTTTCACACACTGTGCGCCAGACCCTCACACAATCCACTTCAGCTCTCTGTGTCCACACCTGCCGTCGCAGGGACTGAGACCCGGGGAGGAGAGGTGACTCGCTGGGTTACCACGAGGCTCGAGGGTCCGTCCACACCAACGCTGGGCTCGGAGCTGCCCAGTGGTCAGGCCCCTCTTGGCAGCAGCGGCTCCGGATGCTCAACCATCCCCTGATGCTGTGTGACTTGGGGACCTACGATGTCACCGTGTGACCCTCGGGGCACACACTGCACGACACCAGGACACCACCCGCCAGACGCGGGGAGGACTCGCTCGGGGCCAGCCGGGGCCCAGCGCACGCTGACCACCCGAGGGACTTCCAAGCAAGCCAGGGCCCTGCCAGGCCAGATGGCGCCGGGGACTGGCTGCTCATGGGGGAGCCCCGGCCACACGCGCCCACTTACCTGTCAGGGGAAGGCCAGGCCTGCCCTGGGCGCGACGGTGACAACAGGTCATAAACACAAGGACCACGTAACGAGAAGAGCAGTGGCAGCAGAGGAGCAAGGTCGCTGGGTGGGACACACACGTCACCGCAGAGACAGGGACCTGGGTGCCGGCTTCCACAAGGCCAGGGAGGGTCGCTCGCTGCAGGGCACACGCCGTATCCAACACACAAGTCATAAATCATCCTCGTCCTCAGCTGTCTTCTTTGAACAACTGACGTGAACTTGCAAACACAGTCCATTCTGGGAGGAGTGTCATTTCTATCCACCTCTGACGTGGGTCCCTCACTGCTGCCCTGGACCCACGGGGGCATCGACCACTTGAACCCTGGCCCAGGTCACGGCCTCCGACACCAAACACACCTTCACGAGTGGCCGTCCCCAAAAGCATGAGACATAGCGCAGGGCTCAGCGCATCCCCCTCACAGTCACCAAACACCCACGGCAAGCTCGCCACACATGGGTCACCCCAGGACGGCGGGCACCTGCAGAGGGAGGAGCCACAGCACAGCCCAGGCCTGAGGCTGTGGGGACTCAGCGGGACCATCCCCGAACCCACAGGATCCGGAAAGCAAACAGAAACCACCTCGACGGAGAACCTCAGAGGCTGTGTGAAGCGAGAGCCCAGGGCGCAGGTGAGTCCCAGGGACACAGGTGAGCCCCAGGGAGCAGGTGAGCCTCAGGGCACAAGTGAGTCCCAAAGTGCAGGGGTGCACTAGGACGCAGGTGAGCACCAGGGCACAGGTGAGCCCCAGGGAAACAGGTGAGCACCAGAGCACAGGTGAGCACCAGGGCGCAGGTGAGCCCCAGGGAAACAGGTGAGCACCAGAGCACAGGTGAGCACCAGGGCGCAGGTGAACCCCAGGGCACAGGTGAGCACCAGGGACACAGGTGAGCACCAGGGACACAGGTGAGCCCCAGGGAGCAGGTGTACACCAGGACGCAGGTGAGCCCCAGGGACACAGGTGTACACCAAGATGCAGGTGAGCCCCAGGGCACAGTTGTGTACCAGGGCACAGGTGAGCACCAGGATGAAGGTGAACACTAGGGCACAGGTGAGTCCCAAAACGCAGGTGAGCACCAGGGCTCAGGTGAGCCCCAGGGAAACAGGTGAATACCAGGGTGCAGGTGACCACCAGGGGCACAGGTGAACACCAGGGAGCAGGTGAGCCTCAGGGCACAGGTGAGTCCCAAAGCACAGGTGTGCACCAGGATGCAGGTGAGCCCCAGGGTAGAGGTGAGCACCAGGGACACAGGTGAGTACCAGGGCGCAGGTGAGGCCCAGGGACACAGGTGAGCACCAGGGCGCAGGTGTGCACCAGGGACGTGGCGTGGGTGACCCTGGGCCCAGCAGCGACATGACTTGGACGCTTCCCAGGTGTCTGGGGGCAGCGAAGGGGAGGGTGGAGGGGCAGGGCTGTGGGGCCCGTGACGTCTAAGACACTGGGTCTGTCGTCTCATGTCTCCGTGGGACTGAGGTTCAGTCTCCTCCCCTCACCCTCAGTTTCCTCTCACCCCCCCAGGGGTCACGACCCGGCGGAGCCACAGGCCTCCACCAGTCCACCCGCTCACGCCCGCTCACGCCCGCTCACGCCCGCCTGTCCCCTTCGGCCCTCGCTACCGGCTCACTTTGAAGACTGAGGCCTCCAAGGCATGGGCCGCCCGGGGGCCTCTGGCTGCCTCAGATACACCATCCTTTAATGCTTAAAAATAATTAAATTTAAAAGCTCCCTTTGTACAGAAACAGACCAGCTAAAACCCATGAATAAATTACGCTTGTTTTGTTCATTTCCAAGAACGACATCTCCAAGCTCACTGAATTTGCGTCCTGAATAGACCCACGAAGCTCCACGTCCACCTGGCCCCGCAGCTCCTTGTCAGACCCAACAGCTGAGAAAACACAGGTGGTTTTCCTCACCCGTGGCCTGTCCCCGAGGGGGCCAGCACCTGCTCCAGGAAAGGACGAGGGCACGGTGGCCACGGCCATCGTGAGTCCTGCGCTCTGCCCCCCGGCACCCTCCGCCTCCCTCCCCGTGCTGTGCGGGGCCAGTGCTGCGCGGGGCCGTCTCCCAGGGGAGTTCCCAGGGGCCGTCCCTACGGCCACAGTCCCCAGGCCTCCCGCTCTCGTCTGGGACCCAACTCTCGTGGGAGACACAGGAAGGGGCGGCAGGTGGAGGAGAAGTGACCGAGAGTGCTGGGAGGGCTGCGTGGACCGACGGGGCAGCTGCCACTAGCTGGGTCCTGCGAGTGTCTGGGGGAGAAGGAAACGCCGCGGTCCGGCCTCACTCGGGCCGCCGCAGTGCCCGAAGCTAGGACGTGTGAATCTACCACTTCCTGGGGGTGGGGCAAGTCTCACCGGTGACCAAGCACCACCTGATGGGACAGTTTATGCTCCACATGACAGTTTTCCTTAATGACTTTTTATATCATAAACATAATCTGAAAACTTGGAAAACACCAAAAAAAGTGAAAGAGGAAGAAAACAATGGTCCGCAACTCCATTCCCCAAACGCTGCCGGCGTGTGCTCCTGTTCTCGGCCCTGAGGTCTGCGCCTGCCAGGCTGTCTGCACCTCTCACCTGGTCGGCGGTGCTCGAACAGAAGAGGTAGAGGTAGAGAGGTAACGGTTGACGAGCATGGGGCTCGGTCTGTCATTGAAAACCAACCCAGGGCCGGGCGCGGTGGCTCACACCTGTCATCCCAGCACTCTAGGAGGCTGAGGCAGGAGGATCACTTGAGCTCAGAAGTTCAAGACCAGCCTGAGCAAGAACGAGACTCTGTCTCTACTAAAAATAGAAAAATTAGCCGGGCGTGATGGTGCACGCCTGTAGTCCCAGCTACTAGGGAGGCTGAGGCAGGAGGATCACTTGAGCACAGGAGTTCTGGGCTGCAGTGAGCTGTGATGATGCCGCTGTCGGGTGTCTGGGTGACAGAGCCAGACCCCATCTCTAAAAAGACAGATGCTTAAAAAGCGTGTTCAGTAATATGCTTAGATCACAATGTCAAGAAAGATGAGTTTCTGTATATTGCACGGAGAGTTAAATTAACATGGTTAAATTATCACCATGGAAAAGGGTCTGAAAATAAATAAGCCAAAAGTTAAAAGCAAAAAAATAAGAACAAAAGGCCACAGCCAGGACCCGCGGAATCCCAGACCCCGAGGCCCGTCCCCAGCTGGTCCTCATGGATGCTCCAGCCGCCCAGAGACCGGCAGGACAGGTCAGAGGAGCAAACTTGCAGGCGGGGACGGTGGGGTGGCAGGGGACCCCGCGTAGGGAGACTCGGGCTTCGTTTCCACAGTGCCGGGGGCCTCCTGGAAGAAGCATCGGTGTTTCTCCAAAACCACCCAAGGGTGGGCATCTGACCCTAGTGACAGGGGCCGACTTTTGGGCCTCAGGAAGGAGTGGCTAGGATGAGATGTCACAGCCGGGTGGCATCCTGGGGGTGGTGTGATGATCCCGCGGGGACACTGGGCACAGGCCCTGGCACGCAGCGCTCAGACCACAGCCCCCACCCCGGTCAGCCGCCCTCTCTGGCCAGGTACGCGCCGGCTACTACAAGACTGTGGGGGGGGGCCGAGGGTGGGTT
>VBSM01001026.1:545375-559659 GCA_008086735.1 Cheirogaleus medius | reverse complement strand
CTCCGGGGGGGGGAGGGTGTTACCAGCTCCGCCCTGGGCTGAGGGGCACAGGCTACCTGTGCGGTGTGGCTCCTAAATACCACTAAGGTTGCTGGGGCACAGCAGAATTCTACACCTGTCCTCCCTCTCAATAAATACACAACTCGGCTCCCCCTCCTGCCTCCTTGCCCAGCCGACAGAAGAACCCCACCCGCCTGGAGGGTCACAGGGAGGGTGGGGAGAGAGCCAGCAGCTCACTCTTCTGTCACTCTGGGGTGCAAACAGCCTGTCTGCCATCTGTGCCTGACCCCACAACTGACCGCCACTTGGTGACAGAGTGCAGCCACACAGGCCCAACCCTGCGCAGCCGGGTGGTGGGGGGCACAGTGATGTGCACTCGGAACGCCTCAGTGTCCCACTCGCCCCCACCCACAGCCCCGGCCAGAGACCAGGGCCAGGGTGATCACGCACGGGGCTGCAGGCAGGGGACCCGGACACAGGATGGCCCACCTGTGAGCTGGTGACCACGCACCTGTTCCGCCACGTGATGGGACAGTGTCAACTGGCCAATAACCCCAGCAAGGTCCGGGGACCCTTGCAGGACCCTAGACTGCGAACTACTTCCGTAATGATAACAAGACAGTATTTGAGGCTGGGCACGGTGGCTCACACCTGTAATCCTAGCACTCTGGGAGGCCGAGGCAGGAGGATCGCTCAAGGTCAGGAGTTCGAAACCAGCTTGAGCAAGAGCGAGACCCCGTCTCTACTAAAAATAGAAAGCTATTAAAGTACTCCAACTTGCACACATGCTGGATTTTTCTCATATACTTCAACCAAAAACGGCGCAGTTTAGTATGACAGACTGAACACAGGAGACATGAAGAGTCCAGCCGTCAAGTCTTCAAAGCCAGATGCAAAAATGTTGCCACCCTCTCGCTGCATTTGTTTGGGGAAAACATCTTTTTTCTTTAAAATAGTGTTATTTATGTTAACATGTAACAGGCTTATAATTTTAAATGGATGAATAAATAAGTATTTCTCATTCTATAGGTTATTAAGTATGGAACGTCTGATTCCCTTAAGTACTAGGTTTGACAGTTGATACCTCTGACATTTCATTTTGAGATTTCTTGTTTTATTTTATTGGGAAGGTGCATCGTCCTCAGTCTTTCAAACACACATTTTGGCTTGTGATTACCTTTCAAAAAATTTTTTAGAGCAATGTTTGTGAAACCATGGATAACTAAAAAATTCATGATATTTTGGAATATGAGTTCCATCGTGGAACCAGTGCAGTGCAGACAGCTTAAAATATCAACGAAGTGTTTGGGAAGGGTGTGGCTAATGAATGCACAGTATGTTGATGGTTTGAGAAGTTCTAATCTGGTGATTTTAATCTTGAAAATGAACCATGTAGGTGACCTGAGACCAAGGTGGATAATGATGAGCTAAAAGCTGTAGTGGAAGCGAATCCATCTCAACCTACGTGTGCATTAGCAGCAAGGTTTGACATTACTATTCCAACACTACTGGACCATTTGAAACAAGGTACCGGCAAGGTACAGAAGCTGGATAGGTGGGTACCGCATAAATTAAATGGCATCAGAAGAGAAACCACCACAAAGCTTGCCCCTTTTTGCTGTCACAACATAAAGGTGAACCATTTCTACACCATATTGTTACATGTGATGGAAAATAGATTCTTTTTGACAATCACAAGTGTTCAGCACAAGGGTTGGATAAAGATGAAGTGCCAAAACACAGTCCAAAACGGAATATTCTTCCAAAAAATGGTGTCTATTGGGTGGTCCAGCGCTGGTATTATCTGCCCACTATAGCTTCATGAATCCTGGCCGATCCATCACAGCGGATGTCCACTGCAACCAATCAGATGAAACGATGAGGATGCTTGCGATTAAGTAGTTGAGATTGGTTAATAGAGACGGACCAATTCCCTTGCAAGACAACGCTTGACCACATGTCACACAAACAACGCTGCTCGAATTACAGAAGCTCGACTTGGAAACTCTCTGTCATCCACTGTATCCACCAGACCTCGCACCAACTGACTACCAGTTCTTCCAGGCTTTGGGCCACTTCTTGCAAGGAAAAGTACTCATTTCTCAACAAGCTGTGGAAAACGCCTTTCACGATTTCATCGCCACTCGCTCTCCAGGCTTCTTCGCTGCTGGCATAAACAAGCTACTGTTAAGATGGCAAAGCTGGCCGGGCGCGGTGGTTCACGCTTGTAATCCTAGCACTCTGGGAGTCCGAGGTGGGCAGATCGCTCAAGGTCAGGAGTTCAAAACCAGAGCGAGACCCCATCTCTACTAAAAATAGAAGAAATTAATCGGCCAACTAAAAATATATAGAAAAAATTAGCCGGGCATGGTGGCACATGCCTGTAGTCCCAGCTACTCGGGAGGCTGAGGCAGAAGGATCACTCGGGCCCAGGATTTTGAGGTTGCTGTGAGCTAGGCTGACGCCATGGCACTCTAGCCCAGGGAACAGAGTGAGACTCTGTCTCAAAAAAAAAAAAAAAAAATGATGGCAAAGCTGTGTGGATAGATTAGGCGCATACTTTGATTAATTGTACTGCTTCTTGTTTGGGACAAATAAACTGAACTTTTGATTTGAAATCAGACATTTCATATTTAACACATTAACTACCATGTGAGTTATATGTAACTCACGCTAGTTTTGAGCCCGGGGCCTCGAGAAGCAAACCCTGCAGCAGGTTCCTGAAAAATCTTACTTGTTGATGTTCTCATTGTTACAGTTAACATTGACAATTTAACTCTAAAAACGTGGACTATGTCGCATATAACTCACACACAGAAAACAATAAAAAATAACACATTAGAAAGTATCGTTTTGTTTTAATAAAACACAGCGGTCCCAGGAAAAACATTCTTTTGTCTAGTGTGGCAGCCAATGCATCAATGACCTAATAATTTCCAACACAGTAACTACTGGTAGCTAAACCCACACACATACACCCAAGAGGCCTTTTAGGACCCCGATACTTTTCATGAATGTCAGGGGTCCTGAGACTGACGCCGGGCCCAGAGCTGGCATGGAAGCAGCGAGGAAGGGACGGGGGCTGCAGGACTGACGGGCAGGTGGCCCCAGTCTGTACCACCAAGGCAGCAGCCTCCCCTCACCCCGCCGACGCCTTCCCCTTTGAAACCCCAGGGCCCCCCAAGACTAAATCCTTCGGGCTAGAGACGAATGGAAAGCCAAGTGCCCGTCACTTGAGAGCTGAGACCAAGGCACGTGAGATGGATCTCAATGGCACGGTCGCCTCAAACGTGGCTTCGTGTCCAGACCTGCCATGGCACAAGGAGAAGAGAAGCAGGAGGGAACCAGCCAAGACGTGATACCTGTCGCTTCACCGGCTGCCCCAAAAGCTGCCCGGTGTCTGACTGACGGGTCCATCCCATCCACCTGCTAGTGCTAGGGACACTCCCGGGTGCCACTCGGAAATGGGACAGCCCGTGGCCAGTCGGGACAGACGTCACTTTCCGAGCTGCTGTGACAGACGTGAGCTTGGACATTTGGGCAAAGGCCCAGGTGGAATCAGGGCTCCTGTCTCCTCCCTGATGTCCCCACTCCAGGGGAGAGTGGGGGATGTTGGCATCAGCTCTGAGCACCGACTGTGTGCACTCACCCCCATCCTGCCCTTAGTGGCCTCCTCACAGTGGCAGCCTGAAATCAGCAATGGCGGGAGCGTTCGCAGCAGGGAAATCGGCCAGAGCTGCAGCCCGGCTCCGTCGTTCCCCAGAGAGCCGGCTGTTGGGAGTTCACAGCACAGCACTGCTCGCATGGCAAACAGCCACGAGGACGCTCAAGTCATTTTACATTCACGATTGATTAATTATAGGTTGGCCGAGGCAAGTAAAGCATTATCAATACCAGACTTACTCCTTTTCATTTGAGGCAGACGGTCAGGCGGCAGCTCGGCAGATGGGGTTTGCCGAGTCCACCCCGGACGGCCACCCCAGCGGCCTCGAGCCTCCTCCGCGCTTGATCAACTCAGGAAGCACTGCCGGGTCCCTCGCAGGGGTCGTCCCTCCTCCCCCGGACACACAGGTCTGAGCAGGAGGCGCCAGGACAGGTGGGGCCGGGTAGGCAGCACCAAGCTTGCGAAGAGCCGCTGACACCAACGTGACACTACCGTGCTGTCCTCGGAGGGCAGCACTGTGGACGTGGGCAGCTTCTTGGCGCAGCTACGTGGAGTCCGATCTAGAGATTCAGTCGGAGCAGAACCACGACGGCCCGTACCAGGCCTGTTTTACCGTGACTGCCGGACAAACCACGAAATGCACGAGAGCAGAACACGCTCACGAGAAAAGATGGCCCGGCGGAGGGAAGCTCACGGGACAGGCTGAGGCCGCACTGCCCTCTGCTCACCGCTGCCTTTGTCACCCGCGGGGAACCGAACGTGTCCCGGAGCTCAGGGAGGAGGGTGGGAAGGACACCTGTGTCCGGTGCTGAGATGGCCCAGACCAGCCCCACCCGGAGCCAGGGCTGTCCCCTCACCGTGGCCTGATCTGATTTGAGAAGAGGTGAAGGACGGCTTCCCCCAGCTGCCCCCAGGGCCCCCTGCCTCACACGGCCCCAAGAGCTCTGGCTGCGGCACAATGACCTCCAAGGCCCCCTCCCACTCCTGAGCCTCTAGTCCCCAGGGACCCTCCTCGAGGGTCCACGCCCACAGCCCGGACAGGCCCAAGCCCCTCCCCCCCGCCAGCCGGGGACCTGCTGTCCTCCTGCCTCCACCCAGGCCCCTGCCGGCCCGGGTCAGGCTCTCACCACTGCTTCCCCCGCCCCAGCCGACCTGCAAGAGCCCAGGGCCCCTGGAACAATCGGAGCAATGAAACAAGGAAAACAGTATCGGATTCTGAATAAAGTCGTACCCACGCGTCCACACCGACAGAAATAGACGATTGAATAAATTACAAATGGGGCGGCAGAGACAAACTCCTGCACAGAAGGCCCCATGTAACTCATGTGGCTCCTGCACCTGCTGGGAGGGGAGGGGACCCCCAGCCCTAAAGTGTGGGCTGCGCTTGGCAACGTCCTTTCCAAGGGGACAGGACGGGGCGTCGGAGTCACCGCACATCAGAGACCCGACAAACACCGCCGGAGCCATGACCAAGGTCGACACCCACGGTGACAGGTGTCACAGGACGCGTGTGTGCCCGTGATATGACGGCATGACGTGGCGAGAAGGGCGCGTCACCTCCGTGTCCTCCCCCGGAACCCGTGAGCCCAGTCTGCCCACGAGAACAGCAGGAGGCTCCTCCTCGGCTCCCGACCGGCCCCTCCGACGGGCGAGGTCAGAACACGGCCCTGAGACACGAGGACTAAACACGACGTGGATCGCGGACGGGACAAGGGCGTCCGGGAAAAACTACGGCAATCGGAATACGGTGTAGACTTTAGTCAGAAACGTACCAATTCCGGTGACCAGTGGCACCAGCGAGCGGCGCTGATAGTCTAGAAGCCACCGTGCTCTGCGCTGCTGCTTCGGTTGTTGCGTGAGCCCAAAACTGCCCTGAAGCACAGTTTTCCCAATACCCCTCGTGAGGTGGGCGAGAGAACCACCCTCTCCTGCGGCCAGAGCGTCTGAAAATCACACCGGGCCATGCGGGAGCCAAAGTCAGGGAAAAGGCCCTGTTAAAACTCTGCCCCACGTCCCTGGTCCCACGAGGACTCGGCCCGCGGGGCAGGCTGGTCCACGGCCGCCACTAACGCCCACGTGTGCCGTCCATCCTCCCAGACTGTTTCCATACTGGTTTTGCTGCATAATTTAGCCTCAGGAAAGTATAATCTAGACGGTTCCCAGGTAAACACAGGAGCATGAACACAATTATTTACCGACACTCCCTCCCAAGGCCACAGTCGAAGGAAGAAAAGCACCAGTAAACTCCAAACGGCACAGAGAGGCAGAAGCCAGCAGTGATGCGCTGAACCCTGGGGGCGCACGGCCCCTCAGACCCCGAGAAAGGCCGGGGTCAGAGGCCGCAGATGCCAGGAGAGGGGCGGGCCTCAGTGCAGACTCCCAGCACCACGGAAGGCCACCCTGCCGTGGCCTTCCCATTCCCACCCTGCAGACCCCGTTCCTTCCCAGAGCGGAACAAGAGGGCTCGGACGCGTTGGGGGTCTTCGTACCGAGGGGTGAGAGCCCCCCCCCGCCCTCTCTGGGCAGGACACTTGCCCAGGCACTTGAGCAACCACCGCTGGGGCTCCCGGGAGAAGGCCCAAGCAGGCCCCGGACCGTGACCGCGGCCACCACCGGCTCCGCGGAGCCTCAAATCAACTTGGGCGGACGAGTGGGGGTCGCCTTGGAGCTGAGGAAGCCTCCGAGCCAAGGGAAACAGAAAATAAGAGCCTCGGTGGAAACAGAGCCACGCAAGAGACCGAAGAAGACACTCCTGACCCACGACGCCCTGGCGTTATCTCTTCATGGGCACGCTGTCACCAGCAGGCGGCGAGCTCGCGGCTCGTCACGCGGCCAGTCCCGGGGCAGCTGGGAGCCGGGATATTACCGTCATCCCAGCTCACGGTGGGAGGCATGGGGTGGGCAGTGCGGTCACTGAGGCCACACCGCTGGGAGTGGCAGGGCTGGGGCCTGACCCAGGAAACGCAGCATCAGGCCCTGGGGCACCTCGGCAAGGAGCAGGGCCTCGGCCCGGCCCTGGGGTTCAAGTCCCAGCACCACCATGTACGAGCTGTGTGATTTGGGAAAATGTCTCGACCTCTCTGTGTCTCAGGTGCCATTCTCTCCACAGAATAAAGAAAATGACAGAGCCTACTTCACGGGGGATTACACGGATCAGTTTACACACGCGAAGGCCTAAAACCATAAAGGCGGCCGAGAACTGTCATCACCATATCACATTAAGGTGACTCCTGGCTGTAATTAGTAACCTAAAGTAGCCGTGCGATTTTGTGCTTCTGACACAAGAGCAGGACGCTCTATTGTTAAAAGGAGCCTTCAGAGAACAAAAAAGCACTCTTGAAAGTTAAAAGATAGGAACACGAACATGAAGAAAAACTTAATAGATGGTTTTTGACAAGAAAATTGGAAGGTATTTCTAGAAAATAAACAAAGAAATGGACAACAGAGAAGAAAACCGGGGGACCAGCCTGGGAGGCCGGCCAGCGGTCAGTGGCAGCTCCAGGAAATGATAACGGAGGGGCAATGATCGTGCAAGAAACAACCGAGTGGCAAAGCTTCCCACACGGGAGCGTCACGCGCATCCACGCCGACGGCTCCCAGCACAGGAGACAAGACGGGCTCCACATCCAGGTTCAGCATCACGAGACTTGAGGACACTGAAGAGAAGGTTCTAAAAACCGTCAGGAGAAAAACGACACACGCACATCAGAACGGCACCCAACTGGGCAGCGGGAGCAAAGCCTTCACACCACGAAGGGAATCGTTTCCAGCATGGAATTCTATACCTAGCGCAACTATCACCACGTGTGGCTACAGGAAAAGCGTTTTCACACTGGGTCCCCTGAACATCACCTCCTAGGCCCCTTCTCATAAAGTCTCCGGGGGTGTCTTAGCTGGATATTAAGCCAAGAAAGAGAGAGATGGGGGAGCTGGGGGGCAGAAAGCGGGAGAGAAGGGACAGAGGGCGTCCCAGGAGGAGGCTGTGCAGGGAGGTCGTGGGTGCGTCAGGAGGTGGGGTGTGGGCACTGGGGAGCACTACCCCTGCTGAGAGGACAGGGGGGTAAACTGGAGACAGGACTTCCAGGACATGCTGAGGAAGAAAATCAAGACAAGTACTAACTCGAAGGAAAACCAAAAGTTATGCAAAGAAAGGAACATAACCCCAGAGGCTTGTGAATGTTACGTAATCCATGATCATGCAGACACTCAGCGATGACGTAATAAATGGTGACAGAACCCGAAAGAAGACAAAGGGAGGAAGAGGTGAATGGACACGTCCCAGAGAAAGAGGGGAACAAGTACTGTTCTAAATGGAAAAGTCTAGAAACAGCAGCATAAATGTAGAAATGTAGAAATAGAAGCCGGGTGTCATGGTGCACCTGCAGTCTCAGCTACCTGGGAGGCCGAGGTGGGAGGATCGCTCGAGCCCAGGAGTTCAAGTCCAGCCTGGGCAACACAGCAAGACCCTGTCTTTTGAAAAAAAGAAACCTGGGAATAAATGGCAGGAGTGGAGCGTGAGCCCCTCCCGGCGTGGGAGTCAGGGCCTGGGGGAGGGGCAGGGACACCTGTTCTGTTTAAGTCATCCAGGACTATCCCACACATTGAAACAGAAAATACGTAAAACTCAAAATAAAACTTTAAATGTAAAAATAACACACAATGCAAGCGGCACACAGGAGGATTTAGCAATAGCTCCAACACCACTTCCTGACCGGGACGCGACACCGGGCCCAGCCTCCAGTGCGGGGCACGACCCCGACCCCCTCAGCAAACCCATCTTGCCAAGGACCAGACAGAGGACGCCGCCTGGCCCGACACAGGCCGGCTCCGTCTCACGACAGATCGCATCTTCCTAAACTTCCCACGGAAGAGACATTTAAAAAGCTAAATAACTTCAAAAAGACCAGACACTCAAACCACCGAACTAAACAATGACACCTAAAGTCAGGTCCCCTCCGCCCGCCGGCCTCACGTGCAGCATCCTTCGTGCCTGACGCACCGCGTGGACTCCAGCGAGGCCACGGCGGCCTCCACGCCCGTCAGACCGTGGGCACGGCGCCTCAGAAATAACTGCCAGGAAGGAGCCGCGTCTCCCGCGTGGCGTCCTGGCCGCTCCTGGGGGCCGCCACGGCCCCTGCGTGGGTGCAATCCGGCTGGTTCTGCCTGGAGGCCGGAGACGCAAGAGGGAAAACGAGGCACCTACTCCACGTGTTTAGGATCATCCTGAAAATAAACCGCAGTGTCCAAGCACGCTGGCGGGGCTTTGCTGTGCCGTCTCCGTATGAAAGAGGAAACTGCCACAGCCTCACTATCAAACACGATCCGAAATGCCGGAGGAGCAGTTGGTTCTGACGGCTTATTCTGAGCCAGTGAAAACTCTTCTGCCTTCTGCATAAAGCAACAAACATTCAAGAAGAACCTGCTCCGGGCCGGGCCCTGGGCTGGGTGCTAGGGGCGCCTCGGGGCTGCCCGGCCAAGAGAGCTTTGCGTGAGGGGAGCAGCGCCCAGGTTCCGTTCACACTGCCAAGAGCAGGGAGCAGCTCGGGCAAAGGCCCCGTGGCCCGAGGCAGCAGAAAGACCGACAGACAGCGAGCAGAGCGCGAAGAGGCCAGACCCGCCGGATCTGAGACCCTAGACCCTGAACTCGAGCTCCATGGGGTAAGCACAGAAAACGACAGTCCCCAGTTCCTGGGATGCCACCGAGCCTTCCCAAAGCCTTCCCCCGGATGGCACCAGGTGTCTGGGGTCAGGGCGGCCTCCACCCCGGGACAGCTCCCTGCTCAGCACCCTCAGTGGCACTAAGTCCACAAAGGCCGCCCCATCCCTGTCCCGGGTCCCTGGCAGAGCCTGGAGCCCGACCTCACAACGGAGCTCCCGGGGTTGGATGTGCATGGCTCCTGCCCAGGGGTCAGAACACCTGGCAGGTGAGACACACACCTGCCGCCACACAAACACCAGGAACAACGGGCAGATATGGGGGCTTCAGAGACTGCTCGGTGGGGGCCCAGACAGGGACCACAGCCACCCTGCAGGGTCCCCACCGGTCCCCACCGGAAGTGTGGCACCGAGTACGCGGCGGCACCCAGCTCGGACCGGCCGGGCTCCTGGGTGCTGCGCAGTCACGGTGACCCGTGTGATGGCACCAACCGGAGGGTGGCCGCTGACACGCTGAGACGGAGCCTGGCGCCTGGGCGGGGAGGGCGGGACCGCGCTGAGTGGGCCGCGGCACACACAACCCCTTACATAACTGTCGGGGGCTCCGGACTCCACCACGATGGCGGGAGGAGCCCAGGCGGGAGCGTGAGGAGTCCACGGGGCTTTGGCCAAGACACAGGTGAAGCCGGCACAGCCGCCCGGCTGCTCCCCCCTGCGAAACGGCTTTGGGGGGAGGGCGCCCCTTCGCCCCTCCAGTCTCTCCCGGACCGGCCCCGACGGAACTCCCTCCCCAGGATACTGGACCGCAGGCCGCTGTCTGCCTGCGCCTGGCCCCGGAGCCCCCCGCGGCGAACCTGCGCCCGGAGGGTCCCCCGAGCCACGTGCCGCCCGTGCGTGCTCAGAGAGGAACGAGGCCAGGCGCCCCACACACCCTGGAGAAACTATGACACAGCGCAATTCCGTGCTGACAGCACACGTGTGCACGCAGCCGGGCCCCCTCCCCGCCGCTCGGCCCCCGACACGCCGGAATTTCTATAATTCAAAGCTCAGAATGAACGGGTTGCCGTGGTGACCCGAGCTGGCTGTCCAGGGCACCGGTGTTTGCCAGGGTCCCTCTGCGCCTGGGGGAGGGGCACCCTGCCCCGCGGCCTCCCCAGCGCCCGGCGCCATCCGAATCAGGAGCAGCCCCGTCCCCCCTCCGGCAGCCTGGGCTTCCCCACCCCACGGCTCCCAAACCCGCCAGGGAGGCTGGTGGCGGTTTTGTTTTTTGTTTTGTTTTGCTTTTTACAAAACCACCTTATAAAATGGACGTCAGAAAAGCACCCACGTTCCCATGTCCCCACCAAGGAGCGTGCAGCCCCCAGACCCACCAGGGTCGACCTCCAGCCATGTCAGAGCAGAAAGCCGGGTGCCAGGGCCACGCTCCCCGCTGGCACCCAGGGCCCCCGGTGGAGCAAGCCCCACCGCCTGGACCCCAGCATGACGCTGTCACCAACGCCAAGCCGGAGCCCAGGCAGGCAGATGAGGGAGGGCGGCCTCGCTCCGGAAAGACCACACGGCCGGCCGGCCGGCCGGAGCAGCTTGTTTACAGAGACAGGTGCTGGCTTTGCCGCCACCAGCCCTGGCCACTCGCGGCTCCGGACCGTGCCCTGCGGTCCATCCCCCGGCGGCAGCTCAGCACGCAGAGAAAGCGACAGACAGGCCGCCGCTCCGGCCGCAACACAGACCCGCAGCCGAGAAAGCGTCGGCCGCAGCACGACCCCCAGCGCCTCCCCCGGGCCAGGGGCCGAGCCACCAGCCCTCCACCGGCCACCACATACCATCCGTCCCCGGCGCGTACATCTCCTGCCTCTGGTCCCCGCCTCAGCCGCACCGCTCGCCCGGCATGTCTCTCTGCCGCCTGTTTTTCTAGAAACCTGTCACCCCGCAAAACAACAGCCCCTCACTGCGCCTCCCCCGACATCGCCCAGGGCCGCCGCGGACGCTCCCTGCCCAGCCGTGGCGGCAGCAGCCGAGCCGGCGTCTGGAGCATCTGTGCGAGGCGCAGGCTGCCTCGGCACGAGCTCCGGACGCTGGCTCGCGGCCGCCGCATGCACACGGCCTGCGCCGCCCAGGCCCGGCCCGGGTGCGGGAATCCGCCGAGATGCGCTACTCACAGGCTTTCTCCTCCTGCCTCCCAGCGCCGATGCTTTATGCTCCGCCGGCCGCAGGCGAGCAGGGAGGCATTTTCCTTCCCTTTCGGGGCCGACGCGGTGAACGCTCGCCTCCGGACCTCCGGACCCCGACAATGGGCAGGGTGGGCTCGGGCGCCGGGAGCAGATCCTAATGGCAGGCTGGCCACGCCGTCCCCCGCCTCTCACATCCCTGCCTCCTCATGTCTCCAGGCCCGGGTGGTACCGGCTCCCCTGGGAAGCCGTAGCCGGCAGCTGAGGCACAAGCTAAAACACGGCATGGATATCAAGGAGCTGACGTCACACGAAAACAAGCATCTCTGCATTAACCGGGCCAGGAGGAGGACCCCGCAGGGCGGCAGCCAAGCCAAGGGCAGGCTCTGGCTCAGCCTGGGAGACGCAGCGGCCCGAGCGCAGCCCCCTGAGCCGTCCCCGACCAGCCCACCCAGAGGGGCTGGGCAGTGGCGAGTGACCTTTGACCCATGTCCCGAGGTTGTGAATGGCCTGACACAGACGCTGGGGGGCTCCCGGCAAGGAGGGGGAGGGGAGGAGAGGCCACGGGCTGGTGGAGGCTGGGCTCAGCCAGAGGGCCAGGTGGCCTTGTGATGTCCCAGCCGCCTCCCGTGCGTGGAGGGGACGGTGGGCCCCTGGAGGGCAGGACCGGAGAAGGCCGAGCTCCCCAGGGCTGGCCTGGGACCCCACAGCCCGGACTCGGGCGGGACCACAGGTGCTGTGCTGTGCCGCTGTGGCCAGCCCCATCTCCCCAGCAGACCCCACGTCACGGTCGCCCCAATAATCCGGACACCCAGGCACCGCCGGCCAAGGGGAGCGGGCACTTTGCTCCAGTCACAGAAACACAAAAGCGCAGCCCAGCCTGGGACCCGCCGGGCACCTGCCCTGGCCCCGCAAGGCCCACGTAGGCGTCACAAGAGCCCTGTGTGCCCCCCACAGGGACGGGCGGTGCGGTCAGCGCACTGGGGCGGGGCTCTGGGGAAGGTGAGCGTCCGGCTCAGACCTCTGGCTCTGACCAGGTAGGAGAAGGCGTCAGGATCTGTCCGGCGTCAGGGCCCTGCTGGCTGGGACTGCCCCTCCCTGAGAGACGGCGAGGGACCCACCCAGCGAGGAGCCTTCCTGACGCAGCCACAGGGCCGCACCCAGGACACCCCTCCATGCCTGGTCACACTCCGGGCCACTGTCCCCCACCTCAGTCACCCCAGGGTGTGTGCCAGGGACAGTCCTGTGCCCACCCTGCCGTGCCAGCCTCGCCATGGAAACCACCACGACGAAGCCTCTGCCCTCTGCCTCCCGCCGGGCCCCGTGTGGCACGGCCACCCCCCGTCCGGGACTGGGCGACACGCTCTCTCCTCAGTAGTGTCGTCCCCGACCTGTTGGCCTCGCCACACCTGAGCACTAGTAAAACCTGCATTTGAAACGGTCAGGCTCATAAACCTGTGTTTATTGCATCCTCAGTGTGGACTCCCGGCCAGAGCCCAGGGTGCAAACTCCAGCTCCTTCGGTGTGGCCCGAGGTCACTCCTGCAAAGGGCTGACCCGCCGTGCGGGGGGCATTTCGTGAAACGTGAGACTCACAGACGTGACGCTTGGAAGTCTCCTTCCAGCAGGTGTCCTGAGTGGACCGCCCCAAACTCCGTCCCTGAGAACGAGGCTGACAAACTGCAGGGCCCGGTGCTCTGGGCCGGCAAGCTAAGAATGGTGTGTACGCTTTTAATCGGCTGCATGAAATAAAAAGAATAATAATATTTTCAGACACATGAAAAGTCTGTGAAATGCGTGTTGCAGCACCCACCAAGCTTTGCTGGGACACGGCCGGGCACTGTCATTCAGATGTCACCGCGTCTGCCTCTGCATGGTGGCGACGGCGGCAGTCACAACAGAGGCCCCGTGGCCCACAGAGGCCACGGCGTTTACTGACTCGCCCTTTATAGAAAAAGTTCGCAGACCCCCGAATAAGATATAAAGTCATAAAATAACTGAACCTCCACGTCCACATTGCGCTTCAACAGGAAATGCAGGTTTATCCTGCGTCCAGCGCAAAAACCCGCACGTGGGACTGGCCTCGCGCCACGACCACCCCCTGTGGCCACCTTCTCTCCTCCAACCCACCCCGAAACACCCAGCTCTGCAGAACTCTAGGAGATTCAGGTGCAACTGGCAGATCGCTAATTTTATTAGAAGCCTATTTAAGGCAGAAAACTAGCTTTTCCAGTTTGTTGTAAATAATTTGAGACAAGGCTGAATGAAACTGGGTTTCTTATCAAACAATAGACAAACCTATAAATACCCGGAACCGCCGGCGTTAAGCTAGTCCCAGAGGATTCCGCGGTGGCCCGCGCACACCTGAGGAACGGGGACCCTAATCCCCGCCCAAAGTCCCACGGTGGGCTCGCCGCTAAGGTGACGGCAGCACGGCAGAGTCCCTCAAATGTGACACTCCGGCACCTTCTGCCGCTGCAGGGGCCACACCCCATGGCGTGCTGGCTGACCTGGGCAGGTCACCGCGGCCTGACACCCTCCAGCTCCCCATGGGGATCGTGCCCTGCAACTGTGCCCTGCAGAGGACCCCTCATCGCCCAGGCCGCAGGGGAGTGGGTGTGAGAGGGGACAGGCCTGGGGACAAGGAGACACCAGGCCTGCGGACTCCGCAGCCAGCAGGCTGTGACCCCAAGAAGCCCTTCCCGTCTCCCTCCCACTGCGGCCCCCACAGCTGATGACTGTCCCCACCCACCCCAGCCCCCACTGTGGGGTCAGAAAGGGGAGAGGGGGCTCCCACATCT
>VBSM01001026.1:534157-545275 GCA_008086735.1 Cheirogaleus medius | reverse complement strand
CACGGCACTCACGCTAGCCTGGGCCACAAAGTGAGACTCTGTCTCAAAAAAAAAGAAAACCCCACAAAAACAAAAAGGCAATCCACAGAATGGGAGGAAAGATTTACGAATCATATATCTGATAAGGGATTCATATCCAGAATAGAGAACTCCTAACACTCACCAACAAAAAAACAAACAACCCAATGCAAAAATGGACAAAGGACTTGAGCAGACATTTCTTCAAAGACGACATACAAACGGCCGATAAGCACATGAAGATGCTCAGCGTCACTAATCACTAGGGAATTGCAAACAAAACCACAGTGAGATACCACCCCACCAAACCCATCAGGATGGCTACTATTAAAAACAAAACACACACACACACACAAAAAACCAACAGAAAATAATGACTGTTAGTGAGGACATGGAGAGACTGGAACCCTTGTATGCTGGTGGTGGGAATGTCAAATGGATACACTGTGGAAAACCACACAGCAGTTCTTTAAAAATAGAATTATCCATGATCCAGCAATTCCACTTCTGGGTCTACACCCAAAAGAACTGAAAGTAGGTCCCAAGAGAGCATGCATGTATAGTCCAGGCGTTCTCAAACTATGGCCTGCGGGCCACATGCGGGTGTTTTTGCCCGTTTGTTTTTTTACTTCAAAATAAGATATGTGCAGTGTGCATAGGAATTTGTTAGTAGTTTTCTTTAAACTATAGTCCGGCTCTCCAACGGTCTGAGGGACAGTGAACTGGCCCCCTGTTTAAAAAGTTTGAGGACCCCTGATTTATATGCTATGTGCATCGGCCATCGTTCACAGTTGCTAAAGGCTGGAAGCAGCTCAGGTGTCCCTGGACAGGCGAACGGGCAAATGAAACGTGGCCTGTCCACATAATGGATTATGCAGCCTTAAAACGGAAGTGAATCCCGACACTCGCTGCGACACAGGTGAGCCTTGAAGACACTGCGCTAAGGGAGGTGGGCCCGGTCGCAGCAGCAGGAGACACACTGCAAGATTCCACACGTGTTCGTCAAATCTGCGGAGACAGGAAGCAGAAGGGTGGCGCCGGGGTGGGGGTCAGAGTTTAATGGGGACGGGGCTGCGGTTGGGAAGCTGAGAGGGTCTGGAGATGGGGGGTGTGCAGGGCAGTGCGGATGTTGCAAAGCACTGGGCTGCACATTTTAAAACGGTTAAGGTGGTAAATTTCATGTCATGTGTATTTTGCCAGAATAAAAACAACTGGAAAAATGAGAACTAAAGTGTGGACACACGCCATAACAAGGATGAACCTTGGGGGATTGTGTGGGTGAAAGGAGACAGACATGATAGGCCACGTACCGTGTGATCCTGTTCAAGTGAAACGTCCTGACGAGCAAATCCACAGGGACAGACAAGCGCTGGGTGCCAGGGCCGGGGGGCAGATGGGGCCAGGGTTTCCTTTCTGAGTGTATTTTGGAACTAGGCAGCGGTGGTGGGTGCACGACACTCAACCGTTCGCTTTAAAGCAGTTAAAATAGTAAATTTCATGTTAAGTATACTTTACAATGAAAACACAACAACCTATAAAACCAGTTAAATTCAGACCGACAACATGAGTGGAACAGGCCCAGACAGGGTGACACCAGGCCAGCTGCTGTGCCCGCGGCCCACGGGGCAGCCACGTTCCTGCACGTGTTCACCTCTGACCCTGTACACCTGCCACGCACACCTGCCGTGTACACTTGCCACGTACACCTGCCACGCACACCTGCCACATACACCTGCCATGTACACCTGCTGTGCACACCTGCCATGCACACATGCCACGTACACCTGCCATGTACACATGCCATGTACACCTGCCACGTACACCTGCCACGCACACCCGCCACACACACCTGCCACGTAAACCTGCCATGTACACCTGCCGTGCACACCTGCCATGCACACCTGCCACACACACCTGCCATGCACACCCACCCTTGGGCCCTTCTCACGAACCCGCAGCACTCGGCGCTGCTGCCTGAGGTCAAAAAAGAGCCATAAGGACAAGTGTCCATGCAGGTTCCAAAATCACACCGTGCACCTGCAAATGGTGGCCATCGGGTGACCAGAACAGGTATGTCCTATGTCTGAGATTAGCACCAGAATCAAACTGGACGTGTACAACATCCAGGAGAGCGCCAGCACTCAAAGCAGCCCCAGTAACCCACGAGACCCGCACGAGCAACATGCTCTGCTCCCCACGCTCCTGACCGCGGCGAGATGAGGGCCGCCCTGCACCCCGTGACCGTCCAGCCAGGGGGACGTCAGTGCATGGAGCAGGGGACCCATGAGCGGGCCACCACTGTACCACCACCCCAGGGTCCTCCCTGGTGCCCGCCTCCGACCTCCCCGGCAATGGGCACCTGGCGGCTCTGGCGGAATGTTCCAGCAAGACAGAGAGGTCTCAGGAGCCTGGGCCACCCTGGCTGGCATCTCAAGGACCTACTCTAAGCCCAAGGAGGTCCCTCCTCGAGGCTGAGCCACATTCCCTGCATTCCCACGGCAACAAGGCACCTCCCCAAACCACACCCTACGCCGACCCTCCGGCAGAGACCCCCACGCCCCGTTCCCACCCTGCAGAGGCTGGGCCAGCTCAGACCACGCTGCCCACATGGTGAGGGAACGACATCGCACAGGGAAAGGGGCCGCGGGGGCCACGCACAGGCCGACCCCAGGCAGGGCTGGGACAAGACACGGTGTTGCCGTGGGCTCCAAGGGCGGCAGGCGGTGCGGGTCAAGGCTGGCTGCGGTCAGCATCCCTGGGTGCCGGCACAATGTGGGCAGATAAACAGTCTTGTCACCACGGTCCAAAGTCATCTAGGTGGCAAGTGAGCGCCATCCACGGGTCCCCTCCTACGGACAGCAGCGTGACGGTGGCAGAGAGCAGAGGGTGGACCTGTCTTATTGTATGTTTTTACGTATCCAGGAGGACACATAAACCGCCACCACACACCACGGCCCTTTCATGGCACACGTCCCACTCGAAGCAGAACCCCCTGGTCAGCCAGATATATCTTCTGCTCCACGGCCACAGTGGCCCTTCCGCGTGGCTGCCCAGAAAGTTCCTATCCCAGGGGACCCCCTGCCTCCTCCCCAACTTCTCAACGTGGCTCTGCGCCTGCACCCAGCCTGCCGCCACCCACCTCTGGCTTCAGCTGTCAGCACCTGACACTGTGGATCCTACTGACGGGTCTCACTGTCACCTGCCTCCCCCAGGACACACAAGGGCTCCCCCTTTCCCACGCAGCGCTGGCACTGAGAGCCGCGGCCAGGGCTGGATGAAGGGGGCATCCCCTGGGCCCCTCACGCTCTCCCCATCTTGCCCGCCGGCCACAGCCACGTACCCTGCTCCACTCTCCCAGGGCTCCTCATTCCAGATGCTTCCATGCCTCACTGGCCGCTGCTTCAGGGCCCTGTGCTCTGGGCGGCCCCAGGACCAGGAGCCCCAGCCCCCGTCAGTGACCACGGAAAATCCCCCGGCTCCTCTGCGCTAAGTGCTGGCCAATCTATCTCCAGCCTGGGCTTCTCCCCTACATCTGAGACTCACACTCCGACTGTCCCCTCCACCTCTTCACTGGGTGACGGCGGTGGCTCTGATGCCACACGAATCTGCTCCCACTCCGATTCCTGCCCGACCCAGGCTACCACCAGCGCCAGCGGCCGGCGTGAGCGTCTTGACTCAGCAGCAGGAGGCCGGCCAGGAGTGCACCCCGGAGGCTGGATTGGGGTCCCCTGCCCAAGGGGACTGAGCCCAGTGTCCAGAACTGGACGTACAGCTGACTCGGTTCAGGAGCTCCTGGCCACCACCACAGAGACGAGGCCCGGAGCCCAGGGCAGCGCGGGGCTGGGGCTCAGTGCGGAATTCACCAGGCCACAACCCGGGGACACTCCGCCCTGAGAATGGCCTGCAGGGGGTCCGGCGGCCTCCAGGACGCGGTCGGAGGCTTCCTCCTGAACCCACCTCTCGTGCGACTTCTTTCCCCTCCTCTCCTGCCCACGAGGCCAACGTGGACAGGAACTGGACGCCTCCACCTCCGCCCTGGGGCCCGTGCAGACCAGGGAGGGGCCGGTGACCAGGGCCAGGGTGGCTGTGAGCTGAGGCGGACATACATGGGCACCGTCCGGCCGTCCCCGCCTGGCCCTTCCCTCCTGGGGACAGATCAGGGCTCTCGTGGGCTTCTGATCATGCCACCGAGTGACCAAGCGAGCACCTCCCCGGAGCAGCACTCGGGTCGGGCAGAACCTACACACGGGCAACGTCCGCGGGCAGCGGCCACGGTGCAAACCCCACACACATGCAGCCACAATGGCTGCTCATGCTGACTTTAGACCCTTCACGCCCCACAAAGAGCGCCATCGTCACCGTCTCAACGGATCGACGGTTCCAGCCCGTCACGTGAGACACCTGTTAGAGCAGAACCTCAGTACTCACTGTCTTCTCCTGGACAGGGCATGCCCGGCTGCTCCGGGGTGCTCGGGAAAACTGGACGGGAAGAGAGAGAAGGCGAGAGTCAGCGCCACGCGGCCGCCGTCTGAACAGGAGCGCTCATGCACGCGGCACCCGCGGCGCTGCCGGGGGACCCACTCTTGGCAACGCTCGTTGGGGCAAAACCTCGGAAAGCGAGGAAGAACTGCAATTATTCTGCACTAGATTCCATTTCTGCATACTCAAGACTCAGCTCAAGATTAAATATTTTAACGCATATCCTGAGCTTCCAAGATAAGTATTAAAATAGAAGCTTAGGCCGGGCGCGGTGGCTCACGCCTGTAATCTTAGCACTCTGGGAGGCCAAGGCCTGAGGGTCGCTGGAGGTTAGGAGTTCAAGACCAACCTGAGCAAGAGCTAGAACCCATCTCTACTAAAAATAGAAAGAAATTACTTGGCCAATTAAAAATACATACAAAAAATTAGCCGGGCATGGTGGCGCATGCCTGTAGTCTCAGCTACTCGGGAGGCTTAGGCAGGAGGATTGCTTGAGCTCAAGAGTTTGAGGTTGCTGTGAGCTAGGCTGACGCCACAGCACTCTAGCCCGGGCAACAGTGAGACTCTGTCTCAACAAATAAATAAATAAATAGATAAATAAGAAGCTTAGAAAGTATTGAAATTTAGCTAAAACAAACTTTCTTCATCTAGAAAATAAAGTGAATTTTTTAAGCACCATGGTTTTCAGTTCAGAGAGGAAGCATAAATCCACTGACCACCATCACGAGCAAAGTGGGCCAGGCTAAGCTTTAAACTGAAAACCACGTTGATGTAAACAGCTGCAAAAACTAAGTACTTTAACCAACCAGCCCAGCGTTAGGGAGGATGGCAGATTCAGCAGAAACCGTGGGCAGTTTGGAGCTTGAGCTTTGGTCCCATCTCTTGGGCTCCTGGTCCGTGGCCAGACCCCTGGCAGAGAGCCCAAGCTGCAGCAAAATTGGACACAGACGTGGCTGGCCGGTCACCACTGCTGGAATCAAGCTCTCGGGGCCCCCCAGAAACCCTGCAGCACTCAAAAAATGTTGGGGAGCACAGCCTAAAATGCCCAACCAAAAGACAAAAACGGTGTGCTCATAATTAACATCTCCCAAGACTCTGAAAGGAGCCAGCCAAGGACAGCTGAGAGTCTGGTGACGGGACGGGGACAGTGCCCATTGGGAGGCTGGAGGCCGTCCCCCACCCTGTGGACCCTGGACCAGCCGCCGGACCCTCCAAGCACCATAGCAGGTGAAGCCAGGTGGGCGAGCCCAGCTTCTGAGGCAGGAGTGAGGACGGCCAGAACCCCGCCTCCCCCGTGCGGCTTATGAGCGCTTTACCAACAAGAGCACTTTTCATCTGGGTTAATAAAATGTCAGAGAGAAAAAACAGGCCCACGTGGCAGCACATTCGATGTCCTCCCCGTCCCCGCCGTGGTCTGGCAAAGATGCCCACGGCCAGGAGAGCCCCAGAGCACCTCCCCGCAGCCTGCCCGCCGCCACTGACCGTGGAGGATGAGCCTGTAGTCCCTGCACTGGGCGGCCAGGCGGAAAGCCTCCTCCAGCTCCATCTGGGAAGACACGGTGCAAGGGTCACCTGGGCAGGGAGAGACAGTGCTGAGCGCGAAGGGCCGAGGCTAGCAGGTCTGCGCCGTGCCGAGCGGCATGTGCCATGGTGACGGGCCAGAGGACGGCCACCCAGCCCAGGAGCCACCCAGCCCACAAGGCCCAACCAGAAAGATCAGGCCCTAGAGGGGAAACCAGCCCACGCTCAGCCCCGAGAGCCACTGGAAGAGCAAACCCTGCCCAAGACCAAGAACGGCCCCTCGGCCAGTCCTGGGCTGAAGGGAAAGTCCTCGTCCTCTGCTGCCCGACAGGACATGGACACCTGGGCCGTGAGGCCCTGCCCACGCCACCGCACCCCCCACCGGCAGCCGCTGTCAGTCATGGGGTGAAAGGGGTCTCTCTGGACTATCTCCCAATCCCCCAGTTTTCTAGGATGTGGGTCTAACTGTGAAAGAGGGGGAAAGGAAGAAAAGGGGAGGAAAGAGGGAGGAGGGAGGGAAGGGGAGGAGGAAGGGAAGTGGAAGGGGAAAAATGAGGAAGGGGAGGGGGAGGGGCAGGGGAGGGGAATGGAAGGAAAGAGGAGGGGAGGGGGAGGGTGGGGGAGGGGAAAGAAAGGAAAGGAAAGGAAAGGGGAGGGGAGGGGAGGAGGAGGGGAGGGGTGAGGGAGGGAAGGGGTGGCGGAGGGGAGGGGAAGGGGTGCTGCAGGCCCCCCTGCACCTGCCCTCCCCACTCGTCCTGAGAACAGCTCATCCTTCCAAATCCCCTACCAGAAAAGCCCAGGATCTGAGCAGGGAAGGTGAGGTCTGGAGGGAAGCGCCCACCCGTGGTGGGGGCAGGGAGACCCCCTTGGGCCCTCTCCCTGGGTTCAAGACCAGAGCCACCACGCGGTGGGGACGGCCCCAGCCAAGGGTGTCTCACCGTCACCCTCCACACCCTCCCGGCCCATTTTATTCCAGCACTTGCTGCCAAGCTCCTTCCAAACGTCCCTGCCGGGAAGTCGGCTCTGCAGAGTTTAATTCCCTGGTTTAAATCTCCCCACGTCAGAGGCTGAGCACGCTGCTGTGCGCACAGAGGCTACGCGGGCGCTTCGAGGGACGGGCGCGGGGCTACCTTCGCTGTCCACCCACTTGAGGGTGAGCGGGTGCTGCGAGTGCAGCCGGCACATGTCCCTCACTTCCTCGCAGAGCTTGTCGAAGGTGGTGGCGGCGTCCACGCTGGTGATGAAGATGTCCCTGGGTGAGGAGGACACAACGTCTGTCACCACGGTGCACATTTGAATCAGATTACCGATTACTGATCAATCAAATCACTGATTAGATAAATGAAACTTTTCTCAAAGACAGTATGACAGCCCCCCCAACACACAACATAGAACCACTGACCACAGCTTCTTAAAACCACCACCAGGAACTCCTTGTGTGGAGAAGAAAGCTCCACCCAGGCTGGGACACCAGGTGGAGGCAATGGAAAAGAAAGTGCCCACCGGTAAAGGACCAGGTGCAAGCTCTGCCCAAGTGACTGGGCGTGGACCCAGCCCGTCAGTTCAAGCCTGCCCTTCATTAAGGTAAAGGAACCCAGTCCAGCCTCCCCCAGCCTGGAGGGTGCCCACCCACGGTGGATGCCTCTGTGGAAGCGAGACCCCCGAGGAGGGGAAATGCGGGGTGGCCGTGTCTCGGCTCTCTGGGGACACGGTGCCGTCTCCAGTGCAGCTGGAGCACAATTCCAGACGTGGTTTTTGGGAAACCAATTCTCAGAATGCCACAGCCTTTTACCTTTTCATCCAAAAATGGGACTTGAACCTCGACAGCCGGAGAAAGCTTGGGGACCCCCAGTCCCCTCTGGGGCCTGGCCCTTCACCGGTGAAGGGGGAAACTGAGGGCCCCCTTGCAGAGAAAGGATGAACTCAAGGCCCAACCAACGCGCTTTTACAGAGGCTCTGGGCGGGAATCACAGCCTCGACAGACATGCTGGCATTTCGGGGAAAATGTGCAGTTATTTGACACCACGGGAGTGCAGGGCCCATAAAAAGAAACCTGGAAGCTCTGAACAGCCCATGGTAGCAACACTAGCTCTGCTCCGTATAACACCACTGGGTTCCCCACCCAGGCATCTGATTCCATCAGACCAGTTTCAACAAACAAAATCTTTGTCCCAAGACAATAAACCCAGAGCCCCCAGAACCCAAAGTCTGCCCACTGGACAGCCTAGTGCCCAGCGCAACAGCCATGAGCCACTCACTCGCCCGGCCCACCACCCCGGGCACTGGGGGAGACACCCAGCCACCCACCCCTTCCTGCTAGAACTGGCCACCCTGCACCTGCCCCTGGGCCCTAAGCTCTCCACAGGGACCACCCCAGCTTGTCTTCACCACACCATCACGGCTGATGGGGAAACTGAGGCACAGAGGGGTCGCATGGCTACTCAGTGGGAGCTCCAGAGACCAGTACCCTATCCCCATCCCCCACCACCCTGGGGTCACAGGAAGCTGATGTCCTCACTGCCCGATACACTTGCTGCCTGACCCGCATCCGCCAGTCCTATCACCGGAAACTCCAGAACGGGGTCTGCCTTCCCTTCACCTTTGACCTCTTCCTGTCCCATGCCCCGCCCCCCTGCAGTCCTGCTCCCAAGTGGAAGCTACTGTTCCCCCCCCCCAATCTCAGGGCCTAGAGGCCAGGTGGGCGACTCCTTTAAGACCCCAGGGCTGTGGCAGTGCTGGGCCACCCCCGAAGCTCCTACTCACCAGACCACCACTCCAATCCCATCCCAATCCTGAATCTAGCAGCCCCCAAGCCCCTCAGGAAGTCTCCTACTCCGGACACAGCCCTGGGCAGGAGCATCTGGGCTGCTGGTCCTCAGTGGCCTCCACTCGTCAGCACCTGGCTGGACCACCCTTCCTGGACCCCTGCCCTGGGCTTTGCACACGGCAAGTTCTCCGGAACAAAAGCCTGAGCCAGGGCAGGGAAGAGCCAGCACCAGTTTTATCTGTGATCTTAGGAAAGTGGGCGACTGGATTCAGCCTGGGAGAGCAGGGTCTGCATACCTGGCTTGCATCACCTGAGACCCCCTGAAGCCACAGGTGCCTCACAACCCCTCCCAGATTCTTGGGTGACTGGGGCAGGGGCAAGAACCTCATCTCAAGCCTGCTGAGGGCCCTCCGAGACAGGCAAGGGTGACCGTCACCCACGGGGGTGACTGGAGGCCCTCCCCTTTTTCTAGACTGGTCTTCAGCATGTCCAGCCCTCAGATGCACGACCACCTCCCTCTGGCAGCCAGGTCTCATCCCAGGGACAGAATTCCTGGCGCTGTCAGCGATCAGGCACACATTTTGGCAGATACTTCCCAGGTGTCACTGCCCTCTGCCTGAGTCTCCGGGGAGAGGGGTCAGTGCGAGGAGCTTCAGGAAAAGCCGGTGCCAGGAGTGGGGTGGGTGCTGGGGGAACCCTCTTCAGGCCCAGTCAGGAAGGAGCAGGGATGGGGGAGAGGGGGCAGGAAGAGTGGGAGAGGGAAGGGAGGAGCGGCAAGAGGAGGAAAAAGAGGAAAAGTAGGAGGAAAGGGAGGCAGGGGATGGGGGAGGGAAGGAGCCAGTGGTGGGGAAGGCTCTGTGGGGAAGAGGGCTCAGTCTTATCAGCCCAGGAAACCAGAGTCAACAGGTTGAATTTCACCGGGCTGTAACCAAAGTGCTCCCCAGGGACCAAATCGAGGGGAGGGGCTGGCTCTGCCCCAGACAGTCCACCACCCTGGGTCCCCGCCCAGCCCTGAGGCCCTCTGGGTGTGGACTTCCTCTCATTAGGGTCACCCCCACTTCCTACATCATCACACTTTGGCCAGGGCCTCGATGACACTTCAGCAGTTTGGACCTGTGGACATCAGGGCAGAGGGCAGGACCGCGCGATCTCCTTGGGTGTAGCTGATCGTCAGTCCGGCAGAAATAAACCGGCCAGCACCACACCCTGGGCGGCTCCCAGGTGCACGCAGGCTGGGGACGGTGCTGGAGGGGACTGTCCCAAGGAGGGGACAACTGTCTCCCCAACAAACCCCAGGGCCAAGCAGCCCCTGGGGCCTGAGCAGAAGGCCAGACTCACTCCAAGGTCAGGACCTGAACCCCTCAGTGTCATAGAGCACAACAGACGGCCCCCAGGGCACTGCCCAGGAGGGGAACTGGCCTAGGAAGATGCTCCCCACCCCTGCCGCTTGTCCCTGCCAGGTGAGCAGCACCTTTTGAGTGAGCACCCAAGGAACGCCCAGTCCGACCGCTCCCCTCCCCCTCAGCGGCGGTGGCGGTCCTCTCGGGAGCACCGGTGCGAGCTCAGGCCCCGGACTCGGAACACCGGAGGGTGGAAGAAGGAACAACCCGCCGTCGCCACCACCCGCATCTCGCCGAGGGCGCCCCGCCGCCTGGGTGCAGCTGCTTCGCCCCGCCAGGGGCTGCCCGGTGGCCACGGCCAAGGGTCTCTAGCCCCAGACCCGCCAGCAGCTCTCAGCAGCCGCCCTGGAAGGTGTCGCCTGTCCCCGTCCACCGCGCGGCGGGTGCGGCGCGGAGGGAGCCTGCGGGCCAGTCTCGCCGAGCGGAGAAAACTCGCGTCCCCAACAAGCCTCGCAGGGACCCCCATCCGCACAACCGGGGGCGCGCCCCGTTCCACCGGTCTTTGGGCTTTTCCTAAGCTGAGACCTCTGGTCAATTAGGGAAAGTTTCGAAAACCCCCATTTTTAAAAACCTGGAAGTTTCCAATTTGGTGAAAACTTTCAGTCCTTGCAGGTTTGGGGCCTTAACGCCCCTCGCCCTCTCTGCAGTGAAAACGCGAACGACAGTGACCCGCGCGGAGGAGCGCGCAGAGACGACACCGCCCGCGCCGCGGGTCCTGGCCTGCAAGTCCCAGCCCAGGAAAACCCAGTCGCTGCAGCAGACCCGGGACGAAGGGACCCGCCCGCGCCCGTCGCGCTCCGAGCAGGGCCCAGCTGAACCCGAGGGTGACGTTCAAGGGCGCCCAGAGCGCCCGCGTCGCCCGGGTAGCGTCTCGGCGCTGGCGGCCGGGACCACTCGGGACGGCCCCGGGCCCGGCGGGACCTGGCTGTCCCC
>VBSM01001026.1:506842-523636 GCA_008086735.1 Cheirogaleus medius | reverse complement strand
AAAAAAAAAAAAAAAAGACATGAGGACCCAAGGCGGGCAGAGGTGGGGCCTCGAGGACCCTGTGCGCCAGGGTAAGTCTGGGACCCCGAGGAGCAGCAGGGTCCGATTCACGTCTTAAACACACAGTTCTGGATCCTGGTGAACTGACGGGAAGTGCCGTGGGGAACGGCACACGCTCCCCTGCCCTCCCCTGGGTCCTGTCCAGACAGAGCCCCCAGCCCTGCCTGCACCTCACACTCAGGTGGGCTCCGGAAGCCCCCGAGGGCCACCTGGGCTGGGGAGGCACCTGCGGTGGGGAAGCCTAGGCCCACCCCTCTGACCTGGACCATTTTTCTTCTTGGGTCATACACTGGCCTTTTGAAGAGGTTGACCTTGAACTAGAAGTTCCTGAGCTGCCCGGTCCCGGGCAGGAGGAGCCACTGCAGGCATGGCTGGGGCTGCCGTCCACCCCAGACAGACACGGCCCCCACTGGCCAGCGCCGTGGCCTGGGGCAGGGCTGGGCATAGGGCAGGTGCTTTGGTAAGGAAGTATATATAAGACGGAATTAAATTAAGTCCTGGCCTGAGTAAAGCACAATTAAAAATGGAAATCGACACCCTGAAGGTCAGATGTAAAGGATCTGAATGAGACTTTATTTTTGGACTAGCCCAGCTGCCATCCAGCCTGCCCGGAACGAGGCCATCAGGAGACACCGTCCTTCCTGGGCCACGTGGCTCGCCTGTCTCCGAGTGGAGGCACATGTGTGCCCCGTCCTCCACCCTGGTCCCGGGCCCACTGGGGGTGTGAGGGCAGGGCCAGGAGTGAGCCCCTGTCACGAAGCTGCCCTTGCAGCGGCCGCAGTGGTGGGAGGACACTTCACCCTCTGCTGGGGGCAAGAAGGGAACAGGCTGCGATGCCCCACATCGTTGCTTCTCACCTAGGACGGTAGCCGGCCGGTTCCCAGCGGTGGACAGACGGGATAGTGTGGGGAGGGGGCGCTTCATGCCAGACTCCCCTTTCTGTCACAGGGCAGCAGAGCCAATGGGGCGGGCGGGGACAAACCCTGCACTTAGGGAGCTCATCGTGGGGCAGGGTGCTGAGCTCTGACGGCTAAGTCAGAGATCTTAGGGGAGAGCTGCCGGCTCACCTGGTGGCCGTGACGCCTGGGGCCTCGTGACAGCCTGGGTTTGGGGTTTCCTCTGTGTAGATGGACAGAGAAGCTCAGAGACATGGGCCAGGCTCCAAGTCCACACTTGGATTTAGGACTTACACCCATAGGGCAGAGTGGGCACCAGGACATGCAGTGTCCACCTGGGCTGCTCTCGGTGAGTCACCACCAGGCCTCCTCCCCTCCCGGCCCCGCTGAGAAACAAACCCACCCCGTCCGTCACTGGTCTCTGCCTCCAAGGAGGGAAAGAGAAGGTGGGTGTCGCTGAGCGAGGCAGTGGATCCTCCTCCCTCCGAGCATCTCTCCACCGCGCGCACACAAGCCCACGATCCTGACAGCTCTGCTTTTAGAGCAACACAAGCCGCGCTAGCATCTCAGTTACCAAGGCAAGGAGGAGCACCTCGCGCTGGCGAGGTGGGAGCTGCGGCACAGCTTCCCAGGGAGACGAGGTGCTGCAGCCCGGGAGGGCCACCCACGTAGGCACACAGCCGGCGAGCTCAGCCGTGTGTGCAGGTCTCCAGGCTCCAGGCCGGCCACAGTCACTGCACAGTGCACCCTCCTTACCCCACTGAGCCTTTCCCACTAGGGACTGCTGGGATCTGGGCTAAGGAGCGCCGGCCAGAGTGGGTCCCGTGGTCCTCCGACACCATGCCAGGGACTGGACCCAAAAACTGAGGGAGGGAAGGAGGGAGAGCAGCTGTCCTGGTTTCTACGTGGAGAGGACACACACCCTGATGGGACGGCACCCTGCTAAGTTTGAAGGGTGCCCCCATGGGCTGCAAGGGAAACTGCTTCCACCCCAGGGAGCTCCTTCAGACCCGCCCCACGTGGTGTCACTGCCAGGCTGAAGTCACAAGCAGGAGGTCGAGCCCAGCACACATGTATGCAATCATCTAAAAGGAGAGGCTCTGAAATGTAGCAAGATGGTAACTATTTTTAATTAGAGAGTGAGAAGGAGCTCAGCACGCAGTGCACCCACCACCACGCAGGGCGCCCCTACGGCACCCCCTTCCAGGGATGGACACCAGGACGGCCCAGAGGTTCCCTCCCGGCCAGGCCAGCCTTCCTACCCAGGGTGACAGTGCATGAGACCTTACCCAGCCCCCAGGAGCCAGACGCAGGTCAGGATTCAGAATTTTTCAGATTTTAGAATGGGGATACGGCGCATCTGCAGACTCGGGGGGGTCTGGAGAATTTCCCAGCAGGAAATGTATACACAGGCCCCGGAAGTGGGATAAATAAAGACAAATGAGGCTGTCAGTGCAGGACAGGATTTGCCACCAAATGAGTTCTGCTGTCAAACTTGGGCCAAAACTTCAGGGTTTCAGAGCCATTTCGATATCACACTCTTGGCTAAGTGGCTGTGGCCAGGGCTGGCACTGTCCCAGCACCTCTGGCACGTGCATCTGTGGCCACGTCTCGGTGCTGCCTTGAAGGGGGGAGAGGAAAAGGAGAAGGGACCACGGGGACCGAAGACAGAACAGAGCTGTTCTGGGGACAGAGGTTGTGCAGAGCAATGACCAGCGGCCTCCAGCTTGACGCCATGTCCCACACACAGAGAACCCCGAAACCCCTGCCCCAGGGGCCAGCCTGAGTGCACACAGCCAGGACACGGGAGGGACGTTCAGCCCTTTCTGGTCCCTAGCAGCCTTTGGTGTGCACGAAATCCACAATGCTGGGGACCTGTTTGTGCTGTGTTTTCCTGCAGCCCTTGCACTGAGGTAACCTGCAAAGAGGCCCCTGATTGGCCTCTCCAGCATCCTATGCAAGGTGGCCAGGCTCAGCGCTGGGACCCCACATGCCTAGGTGGCCTGGGAGCCCCTTTCCGATCCCCAGAGGGGGGTAGCAAGCTGGGGCTGTATTGGTGGCTGGAAGCCTGAGGGAGGGAGCTGGGCTGAGGGGACCGTCTCCTTAGCCGCCTCCTTCCCGGGGAGGCAGCCCCCCAATAGCTAATGAGAAACCCAGAGCCTCCTCCCCGTTGCCAGGGGCACCTGGCTGCCAGCCACCTGCCCACTTGGGAGTCGGTCCCTGCCGTTCCCAGGGCTCTTGATCGCGGACCCTCAGCGTGCGGGCCCGCCGCTCCTTGACAGCCCACGCGGCACAGGACGCGCCTTCCTGCGCCCGTCCCAGACCCACCGGCCGCGGAGGAAGCTCCAGGGCAGCTCAGCTCCCGCGGGAAAGCAAGCAGCCTCCTGCCTGTGTTCTCGGATCTTTCCTCCTTCCCCGCGGCTCATGCCATCCCAAGCGCTCAGCTTCGCGCCTGGAGGGCGCCGGGCGGGCAGGGACGGGCGGGGAGACCGGGGACTCAAGGACCTCTCCACGGGAGCGGGACGGGAAGAACCCGAGCGGCTCCGACGCCCGCTCTCTCCCGGAGGCGCCGCGTTCAGCACCAGGACGGCGGACAGCGCCGGGGCCCGGGGCGCCGGAGCCGGGGGCGCCTCGTCGGCGACCCGGGGACAGCGGGGCGCGTTCGTAGGGGCGCCCGCTGGACAGACGCGGGGCGAGAGGCGCGGGGTCCGGATGCCCGAGGTTTGCACCGGCTCCCCCCGCCCCCAGCAGCTCAGTCGGGAGCAAGCCCGAGACTCCCGCCCCCGCCCGAGGGCGACCCTCGCGGAGCAGCTCCCGCCTCCTCCCCACCACCCAGTGCGCCTCGACCCGGGCCGCTCACCTGGTGCCGCGGGGCCGCCGCGCGCAGAGCAGCAGGAGCGCGGGCAGCAGCCGGGCCAGCGCGGCCATGGCTCGCGGGCGCGGCGCGGGACGGGTCCGGCCGCCTCGGGCGCACGCGAAGTTGCCTTGCCGGCTGCCGCGGCGCACGGGCGGGAGCTGGAGGGAGCGCGGCGCGGGCGCGCAGGTTGGGGGCGGACGGAGCGCGGAGCCCGCCCGCTGCCCCCGCCCGTGGCCCCGCCCCGCGGCCCCGCCCCCACCTCCCCGGTCTGCCCCCGCCCCTGCCGCGCCCCCTCCCTCTCTGGCCGCGCGCGGGGCAGGGGCCTGGCACTCCTGACCCTTTCAAACCGCGGGCCACCAATGGGTCCCTCCCGGGGCGCAAGACCCAGGTGCACGCGGCGGACGGACGGGGGTGGCAGAACTTCGTCCCCGAGTCGCCGGGGCGCTTGCGAGGGTCGCGGGTCCGGGGTTGCTGGTTCTGCCAGCGCGGGCTGGGGACCGGGAGGGTGCGGGCGTCCCTGCAGCACCTTCGCCTTCTGCCCGGACAGAGACGCCCCCGCCAGCAGCGCCTCCCCAAACCCTCGCACTGTCAGCAGAGCCGCGACAGCGCGACTCCCGGATCAGTCCTGGTCCTGGGGACCCCCAAGGGGGGAAGGAGGTGGCAGCCGTTGCGCTCCGCTGTCCCAACCCCCCCCCCATGGGCCCGGCGGGCGGCTGCGCTCCAGCGACCGGGAGAGCCGCCCTCCCACCCAAAGAGCTAAGAAATTGAGGGCCTGGCATATCTTGTCCTCATTCTTTTGAACATGAAGTTTTTCTGCAGTTTCCTTGAAAAGCTGATCATACACTTTAATCATTGGTAAGTCTCATTTATTCACTTCTGGATTCCTGGTACAGCATAAAGTGAACTTCTCACGAAAACACTTAAAAGCGGGCAAACTTGTCCCGGAGTGAGTGGGTAAGTCCCCCTGGATGCCTATGGCTGGGAGCAGAACGCAGGACGGGATCTGCCCACCCTTGGTGTGGACAGTGGAGGAAGGGGCTGGGTCCCCGCTTGCCTTCCTAAATCCAGACCCCCTGAGCTGCTCCCAGCCCACCTAGGGTGGCTCCTGTGTCAGGAGCCCTGGCCTTTCCATGTCCCTGCAGTTCGGCCTGAGTAGGGCTCTGCACAGCTCCCTCTGAGCATCCTCGGCCTGGTTCCACTTGTCCCTTCCACACAGGCTCGTCGGCAGGGCTGGGTGTTGATCCGTGAAGAGGGCTCAGAGCCTGGCCTGGCGGCCATCGAGAGTGTGAGCATCCACGGTGCTGTTTCATCACCCCTCCAGAGCGGGGTGTTGTCTGTCAGCCCTTCCTTGTATCTGGTGTGCAATAGGTGCTTAATAAATGCAGGAGTACCACAGGCTCAGAGTCATATAGCACAGCCCTGGGCCAGCACCTCCTTCGTGGCCTTCGGACAGTGCAGGGCATGCCGAGTCCTTCAGCCCTGAGCCTGGGGACATGCCGTGATGTGGGTTTGTGTAAGCCCCTTTCTGTATCTGACAAGGGCTACGTGCTCATAGCCTCTGAGGACACCGTTGACCATGACTCATCCGACCCAATTTGGTCAAGATGAACCAGACTCTGCCGCTATTTTCTTCACTCCACTATCTGGGGGCCTAAAATTAATATGAACCCTCCCTGTGGGATGTCCCGTCACGTGTAGCTGGGCTGAGCTGGACAGGTGTGTTAGCCACAGACCTGGTTGTTGGTGGCATCGAATCTCCTCTTCCTTTAGTCCTGAAGGCAAACGGATTTCAAAACCACAGAGAGGCAGGTGAGTGATCACCTGCAGACACCTTAGACTTGAAATATCGTTCCCATCGTTCACACATGTCTCTGAGGTTTGATTTTCCCCTAGAGTCTATACGTTTCCTTTTAATTCCACATTGTTTCTCATTAATGTTTCAGTCTGGATCTGAAGAATTTTCATTATTCCTTCTTCAAGTTTTTTGCGAATTAGTGGCCGTTTCTGAGCTTTGGTCCTGTTCCACCAATGGGCACTACCTGTCGGCCTCCTCATCCTCATCTTCCGCCCGGAGAAGCTCTGACTACTCCAGAACCAGGAGATCCACCGGAGGGTCAGGACCCAGGGTCTGAGCAGCCGGCCGCTGGCCGTGGCCAGCCCAGCAACAGGGAGCTTCGAGCCTGAGATGGAAGTGACCCACTTCCCGGCCGCCCTTTGAGAATTTGGGCTGTGCTCCCCGAGGTCAGAGGTCAGGCTCTTGGTCCCAGCTCCGCTCCGAGCTGGCCATGTGACCTCAGGGAAGTCATTTTTCCTGGCTTTGTTTTCTTCCTGTACAGAATGAGCAGGTGAGAGTAGCGATCTGTCTCTTGGGTGTCAGAAATCCACAACGCGGACACTGGTGCCTTCATTAAAAGTAACAGTGTAACCTGCAGGCGCTCGGGCTGCCTCCCCACTCCCCAGGTGTGACTCTGTTTAGACATTCAGAGCCAGTAACTGTTTCAGGTGAGGTGTGTGCTCCTCACCCATGTGCTGGGACGATCCCACCCCCAACCCCCCGTCTTGGCACAGCTGAGCCTGCAAAGCGGGGTCTGTACCCGGCTGTGAGGACGGTGATGAAAAGGAAGCTCGAACTTCAAACCTAAAGCATTTGATCCTACACACTTTTTTAAATTTGTTTCCTTTATTTTTTTTCAACCTGCCTCACTGGCAAATACATCTTCTGTGGTCTCTCTTACTGCTTATTTGACACATAAAACTGCTTCTCCATCAGATAGGACCTGCTCAGAGCCCTTTGGTTAGAGCTTGAGACAGTGGCGGCTGTCTCTCTTCCACCAGTGCAGAGAGGCGTCACACCCCTCCATATGGCACTGGGCAGGACACACGTTTGGCTCTGGGAGGTCTGAAATTCCTGCCTCCTTCGTCAGCCTCTGGGAGTTGCCAACTCAGTTCTCTCCTGGACAGCAGTGTCCTGAGGGGCACCCAGACAGTTATAGAAGCGGGGTCTTCCGGTCTACTTGCATGTTCTGATAACCAGCCTGCAGTGTTACTCTTTGGGATAACCACTTTGCCGGAAGCGCATGGGAAGGGAGGGCACCAAGTCCAGGGCCTGGGGAGAGCTGGCCGGAGCCCAGTGCGGCAGGTCCGCAACAGCAGCAGGACGGGCCCTGGGGGGTGGAGGTGAGTCACAGGGACCGGGGAGAGGAAGCTGCAGCAGCTAAATTTAAAATCCCTTCCTGATGTATTTGTGAGGTCGCCTTGTTATTTTCCTGGGAAAATGTACCAAACAGAGAAAATGGCAGTGACACAGAAGGATTTTACTGAGCTTAGAGCGTAATTATTAATCCCTCGATTTTCAGATGGAATGCATTCATTTAGACAAGCAAAGGAAACTTGGCAGAAAGGATCAAATGCAAAATACTTGTAGCAGCCTGAGACCCGCCGTCTACTTAAACAAAGGGTGCAGCTCACTCAGAAACCCGGCTTGGTTTTGCTGCTGCCTTCAGTAATCAAGGCCCTGAGATCCCATAAACAATCAAACTTGGCCACTTCGAACGTTTTTCCTACACTTGAGTTAAATCGGTGTCCAAGGACAATCACTCATTTTTAACGAAGAGAAGCCGGGATTCTATTCTCGTTTTTTTCATGTCCTTTGCAGTGGCGATTTGAATTCTTTCTTATGATAGAAAACGTTAAACGCAAATTAACATTTCTAACAAAAGGGCTGTCGATCAAGTGACAAAAACATTCTACTTTCGATACAAGCACGACTGAGTTGACAACATGAAAACTCCAAAATGGGCTGCCGGGAGGACGGGATCCTGCCACCGCCGGCCGCGCGGGTGCCCGTCCTCCCTGAGGAACCAGCCACGGCTCCTCGCCCTTCCCTCCCGCGCCAGGTCCTTACCCTCCACGCAGGAGGACGGAGACATAAAGACAGATTTGCTGCAATCGTTCCCACACTTGATATTGGAACACATTCATTACGCGTCCTCGAGAACGGCCCAGACGAGATCGGTTCTCATTCAACAGGTTTTACGGAAGTACTGGTTCCACCCTTTGTCAGGTATCCGTCTAGACCTTGGGTGTGAATCACTGTCCCTGTCCCCATGGAGCTTACCTTCTGGAAGGGAGAAGATGGACAATAGGTGACTGAACCAGAAAGAGAGAGAGAGAGAAAGAGAGAGAGAGAGTAATTGTGCTGTGAAGGGAATCAAGCATAAATGACAGGGACAATAAATGACATAACATCACTGTGTTGTGGGCACTTCAGACAGGTGGGCAGTGAAGACCTCTGAGCTGAGACTTGGGTGACTCCCTGCATGTTGGGAGCAGCCCCAGGCAAGCATTCCAGGAAGGGGACAAGAAGTGCAAAGGCCCTGAGGTAGGAACCAGGGGCAAGTTCACAGGGACACTAAGCCGGGCAGTGTGGGAGTGATGTGAGGAGTGAAGGAGGCCGAAGAGGGAGCAAGGCAGGGGTCCCATCAGGCAAAGTCCATATGGTTGTGGCCTGGAGTCTAGGTGTTATTTTATTTTTAAACAGCTTTATTTTGTAAAATAAAATTCACCAACTTTTTTTTTTTTTGAGACAGAATCTTGCTCTGTCACCCAGGCTAGAGTGCCATGGTGTCATCACAGCTCACTGCAGCCTCAAACTCCTGGGCTCAAGTGATCCTCCTGCCTCAGCATCCCTAGTAGCTGGGACTACAGGCGCCACCACACCCGGCTAATTTTTCTATTTCCTGTGGAGACAGGCAACTTGCTGTTGCTCAGGTTGGTCTTGAACTCCTGGGCTCAAGTGATCCTCCCGCCTCAGCCTCCCAGAGCGCTGGGATTACAGGAGTGAGCCACCGCACCCAGCCAAATGCATCAACTTTTAAGTCTACGATTTGAGTTTTGAGATATGAGCAGGGCTGTGTAACCGCTGCCACCACCCTGACATTGCTCATTCGCATCACCTTAGCAAGCTCCCTCCTGCCGGTTGCAGTTCATTTCTTCCCCCAGCCTGGTCCCCGGTGACCACTGGCATCTGCTTTCTGCCCCTGCAGTTTTGCCTTTTCTGAAGTGCCTGAAGCTGGTGTTGGCACCTTCTGACATGGCTCCAGGGGCCCCGTCCCTGCTCTTGTGTGACCCCCACCCCTTGCACGTGATCTGGCCCCAGCGTCTTGTCATAATGATGTGTCCAGAGTGTCGAGCCATCCCGAGGCCAGTTTATCAAAGCTCGTGTGCGACTCAGTCTCGCACCTGCTCGCTTCGATGGGGCAGCTGCCCGGCTGCGGCGAGAGGCTCATGGGGCGAAGACACAGCCCAACCTCGAGACGACGGTGGCCCTGGCCGACATCTGACTGCAGCTTTGTAAGAGATGCTGAGCGGGGGGACCCTGACCTACAGAAACTGAGATAGAAAATGTTGTTTAAGCCGCTAAGTCTGGGGAAACCTGCTGCGGGGCAGGGCTGCCAACACGGCCGTCCGTGTCTGGCTTCTTCCACTCAGCATGCTTTTCAGACTTGTCTGCACTGTGGTGTGGATCAGTAGTTCATTTTGTGTTGCCAAGTAGTATTCCGTCGTATGGATATACCTCAGTCTGTTTAACTACCCATCTGCTGATGGGCATTTGGGTTCTATCCAGTTTGCGGCTGTTAGGAGAAAAGCTGCTCTGAATATTCAAGTGCGAGTCTCTGCGTGGACATATGTTTTCATTTCTTTTGAGTAAATATCCAGATTACCGGATTCAAGGGGATGTGTGTTTAACTTTATAAGAAGCCCCAGTCTGCTTTCTGAAGTGGCTGTGCCATCTCGCATTCCCCCAGGCAATAAACGAGGGTTAAGCTGCTCCACCTCCGTGTCAGTACTGGGCATTGTGAGTCTTCAGTTGTGGCCATTTTGTAGCTGTGTAGACGTATCTCCCTGTGGATTTATTATGCATTTTCTTAATGGCTAATAACACCGGGCATCGTTTTATGTGCTCGTGTATTTGTATATCTTCTTTTGGTGACATATCTGTTCAAATCTTTTGCTAATTTTTTTAAAAAATGAGGTGATTGCTCTTTCTATTATTAAGAGTTTTTACATATTTTAGATACAAGTCTTTTGTTAGACATACGTTTTATAAATATTTTTCCCCAGTCTGGGGCCTGCCTGTTCGTTTTCTAAATAGTGTCACCTGAAGAACCAAAGTTTTTAACCTTGATGAAATCCATTTCGTTGATTTTTCTTTAGGGTTCATGCTCCATGCAGCCTCCCCTCCCTGACAGCCGACTCCCCACCCACTTTCATCTCCCGGGGGGTCGGCGTCCTGGGTTCCTGGTGTCCAGGCACTCGAGAACTGTGGTCTTGTGTATTTTATTCACTTTCTAGGTTGTTTCAGGCAGGAGATAAATCTGTCCCTATTGCTGTATCTCTGCCAGAAGTAGAAATTTACCTGTATTAAAAAAATTTCATAACAGCTTTATTGAGATATAATTCACACGCCATAAAGTTGCCTTCATTTTAAAAAGTTATTTTCTCTGGGCATAGACAGTTAGGTTGCCGGTATTTTTTCTTTGATTTTCCCTCTCAGTACTTTGAAGTTGTTTCTCATCTTCCAGCTTGCTTGGTTTCTCACAAGAAAAACTATTTCTGACGTTTCTCTGTTGCTCTTTAGGAAATGTGTCTTTTCTCGGGATGTTTTAAAGCATTTTCCTTTACTTCTCACTTTCATCCATTTGATTTCTATGTGTATTGGTGTGATTTTCTTTTTCTTTTTTGAGACAGGGTCTCACTCTGTCACCTGGGCTGGAGTGCCACTGCGTCATCACAGCTCACTGCAGCCTCAGACTCCTGGGCTCAAGCAATCCTCCTGCCTCAGCCTCCCGAGTAGCTGGGACTACAGGGGTGCACCACCACACCTGGCTAATGTTTTAAACTTTTAGTAGAGATGGGGTCTCGCTCTTGCTCAGGCAGACTGGTCTCAAACTCCTTGACTAAAGCGATCCTCCTGCCTCGGCCTCACAAAGGGCTGGGGTTACAGTCATGAGCCACTGCACTCGGCCAATTTTCTTATATTTATTCTGCTTCAGGTTTGTTGAGTTTCTTGGATCTGTGGGTTTACAGTTTCCATCAAGTTTGAAAGATTTCCAGCCATTTTGGCAGTGCGTTTTTATCCTCCACTGAGGCTCGGCAAAAGTATCAAACCCCTTATTTCAAGAGAACACCATAAGTGGATAGACTCTTACCTTCCTGGTCTGGTGTTTGGCCCCTGCATTGAACCCCATGGCCGGACTCAGGCAAGTCCCTGCAGCTCCTTTGGTGCATACACCCAGCTTGTATTTGAGTAGGTGGCAAAAAACAAAATTTCAACAAATGTAAAGTTCTAATTGGCTTTTATTTTCCCCCTTGAGACAGAGTCTTGCTCTGTTGCTTGAGCTAGAGTGCCATGGCATCAGCCTAGCTCACAGCAAGCTCAAACTCCAGGCCTTAAGTGATCCTTCTGCCTCAGTCTCCCAAGTAGCTGGGACTACAGGCATGTTCCACCATGCCCAGCTAAATTTTTCTATATATTTTTAGTTGCCTGGCTAATTTCTTTCTATTTTTAGTAGAGACAGGGGTCTCCCTCTTGCTCAGGCTGGTCTCGAAATCCTGACCTCAAGCAATCCTCCTGCCTCGGCCTACAAGAGTGCTAAGATTACAGGCGTGAGCCACCACGGCCTGACCTCTAATTGGCTGTTATTAGCAATTCATGAATCAGGCAGCATCTCCTGTAAAGACTCAGAAAAGGCAGAACAGTCTGTTTTTGTAAGACAGCCTGAGCAGGAGCAAGGGAACTGCATGATAGGAAACGCAGACTGGCTCAGGCCAGGCAAGTTCAGGTCACCTTGCTTGTGAGGGTTAAAGCAGAGGGACTTCCTTACCACGCTGGCTCTCTGCCTATCGTCTGTCCCTTCCAATTTCTCAGAAGGTCAGAAAACCAACGTCGTTCTGGTTTGGTAACGTGGAACCTTGGCACAAGGGACTCCATTTTGGTGTGGTCTGTCGGGGCCCAGTATAGGATCTCATCCCCAAACAACAGCCTCCTGTAAATTTTATGTAACATCAGGTTACACTTTGCCTTACCCCCAGGTACCAGGCTGGCAGGCGAGAGAGAGGGGCAGGGCTGCGGCAGGCCCTCAAGGGACCCTGCTGCTGCAGCTTCTCCCTGGAGAGAGCTGAGCTCCCTTTGCAGGCTCTGAGGATTCAGAACAGTCTCGGCAGCCACGACACCCAGGGCCACACACCCAGATAAGCCCATGCCAGGTGTCGAGGAGCCAGCTTATCTCAACAGGACCCTGACCCTGGCATAGCAAATCCCCTTGCCTGAGACTCAGTCATCTTTGAAGCTCAACCTCCCTAACTATTCGGTCCTTGGTTTGGTTTCCAGCTTTTCCTTTTCTCCCACTGCAGAAGACAAGGGCCTCTTTATAAACCACCAGAGCAGCTCTGGCTTTCACGCTTAGTTTCCACTGTCTGACTGTCTCGAACTTTCAGGATCCCTCCGTGGGGTGTTATGCAACGTGCTGACAGCCAGACCAATCTGCTGCTCTCCGTGCACCTCCTGCACCCTCCCAGACACACGCCTTTCCCCAGAGCCCGACGCTGTACCGGCCACTGTTCTCCCAATTTCTTGCTAGCGAAAGTTTTGCCAGTGGCCTACCTACTGCCTTGCACAGGGCATGCGCACGGTGCCCGGATCAGCTCCTCGTTGCCAGCTGGCGGGAGTGATCCCGTTCCAAATCCCGTCTTCACCATCTGCTTCCCCAGACCGGCCCTGGTCCCAGCTGCGCCAGTCTGTGTCCTGCAGTCAGCAGACCATGAGATGGAAGCAGGAATGCAAAACTTCCTGGGGCTCGTGCCTGTGAAGATCAGGGAGGCAGCGGAATGGGGGCTAGAAAGCCTTCAGGCCACAGGATTCCCCAGCGTCTGGAAGGGAAAGGGAGAACCGACTGTCATGCGATCTCCGGCATTTTAGCCAACCCAAGGAAGGGGAGCAGAAGGGCTCTGGAGCTGACGGCGTCCCTTAGAGGAGTCCCGTGGTGGCAGATAGGGCTACACTAGTGGCCTGCCAAGCTTGGTCACTGGCCAGGGCCACCCGGAGAGAGAGTGGACTCAGCTCAAGTGCCGGCACAGTCTCTTTTCTCAGCCTGATGCAAATCCTTTCTTGAAGGGATCACAGCGGTGCTACCACGACAGTGTTTGGAAGAGGAACTCAGCATCCTTCGAAGGTGTCCAATGAGGATTTCATTTTTTGAATGAACTCGTGAACACTGATGTGCTTCAATCCATTGCAGTTTATTCTTCTTTTTGCTACTGAAATTGTCCTTTTTTTTTAGCCCCTTTGAATTGGCTAATGAATCCCCTGACACAATTCCAGGATCGTTGATGAATTCCTTGCTTTTATTTTGCTATAATTTGGGTATTTGACCCTTCCAAATCTCTTGTTGAAATTTGATCTCCAATGTTCGGGTGCGGCTTGCTGGAGGTGTTTAGGGCATGGGGCAGATCCCAAAGATCCCTGGCCTGTATAGTCCTCACTCTGTTAGTTCTTGAGAGGGCTGGTTGTTAGAAATAGCCTGGCACCTCCCAGTGCTGTCTCCCTTCCTCTCTCTCTCTGTGTGATCTCTTCACACCTGCGCACGCAGCTCCCTCCACCGTCCACCCTGAGTGGGAGGCCCTCCCCAGAGACAGATGCCAGCACTGTGCTTCTTGTGCAACCTGCAGAACCGTGAGCCAAATAAACCTCTTTACTTTATAAATTACCCAGCCTCAGGCATTCCCTTGGTAACACAAACAGACTAAGACACTGTCGATAAGATGCTCCAGGATCATCTTGTATGTTCATTCCTTCCTCGTATCTAAAATTGGTCATTGTCCTGGGAAGCCATGGCTTCTTTTAGTGAGAAATGGCCCGTAGGGCACTAAAAGCGCTCATTGCTACTGGACAGGTGATTGTTTCCAGACCAGCTCAGTGCAAGAGATTGACAGGCAGTTTTTAAATATCCATGCTGTCCACCATGGTGGTCACTAGCCACACAAGGCTACTGGACACTTGAAAATGTGGCTACTGTGACTTGGGAATAGAATTTTAAATTTTAATTAACATTTTTTATTGTAGTGAAATGTACATACATAAGATTTCTCATTTTAATTTTTTGCTTTTTTTAAAGACACAGGGTCTTGCTTTGTCACCCGGACTGGAGTGCACTAGCAGGACCACAGCTCACTGCAGCCTCGAACTCCTGGGCTCAAGTGATCCTCCTGGGACTACAGGTATGCACCACCACACCCAGCTAAGTTTGTTTTCTATTTGTTGTTGCTGTTGTTGTTGTTGAGATGGGCTCTTGCTATTTTGCTCAAGCTGGTTGCAAACTCCTGGCCTCAAGTGTTCCTCCCACCTCGGCCTCCCAAAGTGCTGGCATTACAGGCATGAGTCACTGTGCCTGGCTCCACTGTAACTATTTTTAAGTGTACATTTCTGTGGCATTAAGTGCATTTGCATTGTGCAATCATCACCACCATCCATCCCCAGAACTTTTTCATCATTCCAAACTGAAACCCAATGCCCATTACGTAACAACTCCCTATTCCTGCCTCCCCTCAGGCCCTGGCAACCACCATTCCACTTTCTATAAATTTGACAAGTCTGTGTAACTCCTATAAGTGAAATCAAACAATATTTGCTCTTTTGTGCCTGGCTTATTTCATTGAGCACAGTGTCTTCAAGGTTCATTCATGTTGTAGCAGGTGTCAGAATTTTATTCCTTTTTAATACTGAATAATATTTCATTGTACATATTGTCAAAAGAAAAATTTTAGACGAATTAAATGTAACTGAGCTCAGTTGAGCAAAGAACGGAGAAAGAACAGAGAAAGGAGAGGGAGGTGCGGGGAACAGAAGTGAGGTACAGAAGCAGCTGGGTCGGTGACAGCCTGGCATCTGCCTCGTGTGAACACAGTCTAACAGGTGGCTGCCTTTGACTGACTGGTACAAGAGTAGGGTACAACTGGTTTACACAGCACTGCTGGGTGACAGTTCACTATGTACAGAGAAACCTTTAGGCCAAACTTAAAATATGTAAAGAGGCAGCTTTAGGATAAACTTAATTTAACAGTATATATCACATTTTGTTTATCCATTTATCTGTTGCTGGATATTTGAGTTTGTTTCTACCTTTTGGCTATCATGAATAATACTGCCATGAACATTAATGTACAAATATTTGTTCAAGTATTTAATTTTAATTAATTTAAGTAGCCACATATGTCCAGTGGTAATTAACAGTTCTAGACCTTTTTCAGTGTATATAACTGAGAAATACATTTGGTTTTTTTTTCTTTTTGAGACAGAGTCTCATTCTGTCACCCTGGCTGGAATGCCATGGCGTCAGCCTAGCTCACAGCAACCTCAGACTCCTGGGCTCAAGCGATCCTCCTGCCTCAGCCTCCCGAGTAGCTGGGATTACAGGCATGCGCCACCATTGCCCGGCTAATTTTTTCTATATATTTTTAGTTGACCAATTAATTTCTTTCTATTTTTAGTAGAGACGGGGTCTCGCTCTTGCTCAGGCTGGTTTCGAACTCCTGACCTTGAGCAATCCTCCTGCCTCAGCCTCCCAGAGAGCTAGGATTACAGGCATGAGCCACCGCGCCCAGCCAAGAAATACATTTTAAAAGAAAAAATATTGTCATTCATACTAACTTCCCATTCAAACCCTGGATTACAGGGTTTTTACTTTTTTAACCTTTGTATCTCTTCTCTCAAGCTGAAAATATTAGTTCCTAATATTACTGTACTATCTATTGCTTTATCCCACTTCATATAATACTTTTAGAATAGCAGTATCAATATTACTCTGATTATTGCAAACAACTTAAGATTTCTTCACATTTCTTTTTGTCCTTAGGATATAGTCTACTAGGTATGGACAAATTGTTGGGTTTTAAAGTCACTTGAGGCCAGGCACAGTAGCTCACACTGGTAATCCCAGCAGTTTGGGAGGCCAAGGCAGGAGAATCACTAGAGGCCAGGAGTTCAAGACCAGCCTGGGCAACATAGCAAGACCTCATCTCTACAAAAAACTTAAAAATCAGCTGGGGTGGTGACACTTGTCTGTAGTCCCAGCTACTCAGGAGGCTGAAGCAGGAGGATCACTTGAGCCCAAGAATGTGAGATTACAGTGAGCTATGATGACGCCACTGCATTCCAGCCTGGGTGATGGAGCAAGAGCCTGTTTCAATAAACAAATAAAATAATTTTCAAAAAGCCACTTGAAATTCTATTCTGTATGGTTAAGCCTTGATATGCTGTTAGGTTCATTTGTTTCATTCTGTTTCCAATTTTCAGATTTTTTTTTTCAATTTTTTTTTTGGTTTTATAATGATAGTTTCATAGCCAAATATAAGCACAATTTAGAGAAATCTAGTTTCTATTCCTGTTCCCTCCTGCCCCTGGGTGGTAACCATTTTTGTTATTTTTTAATGTAAGAAAGTATGCATGCATATTCTTATTGCCTGTGCCCCTTCTTAGACAAAATACTACATGGTCTGTTGTGCATCCTGCTTTTTTTACGTCGCGCAGTGTCCTGTAGGTCGCTGTGCAGCAGAACACAGAAAGTCCTTCTCCCCCATCCAGAGCTGGGCCACAGCTTCCTCAGCCGGTCCCCCCGGTGCACGGGGAGCTGTTTTCAGTCTCTCCCTGTCCTTCCCTCTGGTCGAAAGAAAATCATTAGCATGGGAAGGTCCAGAGGAGCAAGGCTGAGGAGAACGCGACCGCTGGTTTGCGTGGCGCGGAGGAAGGGAACACACGGCGGGCTGCCGTAGCGACCGGCGCCACCGAGGGGACGTGCAGGGGCGGGCGGCGTGGCCGGCCTCCGCACAGGTGTTCCCGCAGGTGCGATTTGGGGTCTTTCGTTTTTTGAGAAGTTGAATAGTTCACTCTCGGATATCCCGGGGAAAAAATGTTTTGTTGAGACA
>VBSM01001026.1:480690-497582 GCA_008086735.1 Cheirogaleus medius | reverse complement strand
AAAAAAAAAAACAAAAACAAAAAGAGTCACTAAAGACCCAAAGGGCTTTTGTTCCTGTCTGTTACACCTTTCAATATTTACTGTGTTAAAAATAAAAGCTGAAAAAAAATTAATATTTATGCATTTAAAAGTAGCTTCATTTAATGAAGTTTTAGAGGTGGCAGAGTCTGGTTTAGTGCTCCTGCTCCCACCTCTGGATGCTCCTATCTGAACGTCATTAGTCAGTTGCGACGTCACATGTCACAGCCTCTAGGAAACTGCTGCACTCCTGAGAAAGAGGGAGCCAGTGTGTCAGTGTCACTGTGAAAGACGTTTCCACTCAGGGGTCCCTGGACGCCGCTCCGAGACACCGTTCCCACGCTGCCCCAGTGTGAGCTCGTCAAGATGTGCCCTAAAACTTCGCACGTGAATGTTTGATCTGCTTTTCTTTTTAACTCTCGCCTTGATTTCTAGAAAGAGATGAGTTAGAGGATCCAGAGTTCGACATTGAATCTCCCCCTCAGGAGGCTGAGAATGGCGCCTGCCCCGGACCCTGCAGGTAATTCCCCTGGGGGGGGCAGCGGCTGCCTCCCCCAAACTACTGGGGGATAAACCCTGCAGGTCCTGCCCGTGGAGCGAGTCCTGCGAGCTGTGGGGGGTGTGGACAGCAGCTGTGTCCTCTTTGTTTTAAGTTTGGTGGAACAACCAGATACCGATGCTGATAAAACCAAGAAGAAAACAGCTGTCGAAGACAGAGTTCAGACATTCCGCCTGCGAAAGAACTTGAGCTACCTCGATAAGATGCAGGAAGAGAAAGATCTCTTCATTGAGAAAACAAGGTGAGCGCTGCGGCGAGGGCCGGGCTGTCTGTGCCCCGAGGGAGGCAGGGGTGGTCCTGCGCCCGGGTCTCCCAGAGACCTTGCAAGGAGGGTCCCGCCAGCGTCTCCGGGGGGAGAAGCTCAGCAGCCCCCCGGGAGCAGGCGCCCTGGGCTCTCGGCCCCTCCAAGAGAAAAGGTGGAAACCGACAGTGCCGCTGCCGCCCAGACACCACCACCCAGGGTCACCGCGTGTCACCCCGTCCTGTGATTTCTTCTCTGCGTGTGTGTTTGTGTGTTATGTCTGTGGGTTTGGAGGTTTTTTTGCTGAGTTATTAAGACTTAAAAGCAAATTGTAGACATGGTGCTTCACTCCTAAATATGTCAGTGTCCCTTAAAAAACAAAAACACTTTCTTCGTCACCTCAGCACCGTCACTTCACCTAGGAAAACTGGCATTTCCCTGCCTCCCCGGGCGCCTCACGCTGCCGGTCCCCATGTGTCTTCCAGAGGACCCGCAGAGCCGGCTTCTGGGCTTTGTTCTGCGGTTCCGTGGTGGTGAGAGCCCGAGCAGGAGCGGGCCTTGGCACCAGGGTTCCGGCCAGGCCCACAGCCCGAGCGGGGGGTCCGGGCCTGTCCAACCTGTTCCGGGTCACTCCTGGGGAGCCGCGTCCCTCCTGCAGCCCCAGCCCCCCCACGGGTGCCCTGTACCTGCCGAGCTCGGCTTCTGCAGATCCGTGTGCGCTCCCGGCTCCCGGGAGCACGTCACTGCCGGGTGAGGCCACACAGCTGGCCCCTGTGGCGGGGTTTTCAGAAAACGATGGACAAGACCCTGCTCGTATCCCTTGCTTGTGTTGGCCTGGGCGAGCGGAGATCCCGGGGGGCCCGGCCCTGCCCACCCAGCCCCGCTGCCCCTCCGGAGGCTGCAGTTTCAGGGAACCACCGTCCAGCTTCTCGCTTCCACGTTGCAGAGAGGAGCTGCGCGCTTGTCGCCAGAGGATGGAGCTCATCCGCACGCAGCAGGCCAGCATGGCAGCCGCGATCACCTCTGAGATAGAGGCCAACAACGCGTAGGTGGCGCCCTTGCCCTGGGGTGGAGGGTGGGCCGCCAGGCCGGGTGGTGACCATTGGTGGTCAGGGCAGCACACAAAACACTCACACAAAGCGTTGGGTGGCCACACATGCCACCAGGACCATAGAGCAGAATGACCACGAGGCCAGGAAGGCGGGGTCGCCTGGTTGGGGAGGAACTCAGGGTGCTTTGCCTTGGGCATCATGGTGAGGGGGCAGGAGGGCGTGGGCGCCACTCAGGGACACAGGCACCGCGTGGGGGTTGCGGGAAGGCCTGGCTCCTCGCACTGCCGCCCCCGGGAGCCTCACTGCACCCTCCGAGGTTGCAGGGCCCAGCTCAGCCCCGAGAAGGGCCCCGCAGGATGTGGGTCCCGGAGCTGCCGGTGCAGCCAGGACAGCACCAGTGACCAGTGGGGCTGGGACGACCACCAGGTCCTGCAGCCCCTGGTTGGGGGTCCCTGCCACTGGGGCTGGGTCCCGCGGGTAGGGGAGAGGAGCCAGAGCCACGCAGCTCATGCCGCAGCAGCCTGTAGGCCGCCTGACTCTGTGGAACGCAGCAGCCCGAGGTCTAGAGGTGACCGCCACCCCCGCCAGCTGCTCGAAACCCACTTCCTGCACCCCACACAGCCCAGGCCACCGCCCGCTCCTCCCCACCCCCACCCCGGCCATGCCGCTCTGCCTCTGCCTGCCCAGCGGGACGTGGCACAGGAAGGGGGTCTCCCTGCTGAGAGTGGGGAGGCCACCGCAGGCGCCAGGTGGCCATGGGGCTCCCTCACGAGCTGAGACCGACGCGCCCATCCGTCCCTCCGCTGTGCCACAGGGCAGCCGCGGGCCGTCTCCAGGCGGCGTCCAGACGCCTGTGCACGGAGCTGGAGAACGAGAGGGACCTGCAGGCGAAGATCACGGCCATGCTGGCGGAGAGCGAGTGAGTCGGTCGGGCTGGGGAGGTGGCGGGCGCGGCCCCAGGGCGTGAGGGCCGTTCTGAGTGGGAGGACTTAGCTTTCGGGCCTTGTAAAAACCGAAAGGTGACTTGTCAGGTGCAGGAGGCGAAAGGAGAAGCCTTCACGTTTCTGAAGGTTTTCACTTTCTCCATGTTTACTGCGTTCTCAGGAGCTATAAAGCCGGTGCTTCCATAGGACAGCCAGCACCATTTCTAAAAGGTGCTTCCGAATTTTTCTAGAAGCCTCCATTGGGAAACAGCCGCACTGTTCTAAATACTGTCGGAGTTTGGCTTGTACGTTGGAATTGGCTCTGGCGAGTTTGGGCAGGCAGGGGCTTAGGAAGGGGCACGAACCGCTCACGAGGTGAGGGAGAGGATGCCCCACGCCACTCAGCCACGCGGGTCCCGGGAGCTCTGCGTGCCACCCACAGCGCTGTCCCCACGGACGCCGGGCTGGGCAAGAAGCTCCCGCGGCGTCTGGCTGTGGGCACGGCGGGAGGGTGGGAGGAGAAACCGCAGCTCTCGGGGCAGCAGGGCTGGGCCTCCGCGCGCCTCGGGGGCCGGGCAGGGAAAAGCGGCTTCCACTGTCAATGGATTTGGGGTTAGTGGTTCACAGGCGTGTCCAAATCCACGCAAACATCCCCACTCCTGCTCTCAGAGCCCCGTTCCTCCCTGGCCGGCCACCGCTGTGGTCTGGGTGCTGCTGCCCCTCCCCCACGCTGGGGTCGGTGCCGCAGGAGGGGCTGGAGGCCACAAGGTTGTCCTTTCTGCCCCCGTCTTCCCCCACCCCACCGTGTGAGGACACAGAGGAGGCACCGTCTAAAAGGAACAGCTTTTTTCCAGACACGGAATCCGCTGGTGCCTTGATCTGGGACTTCCCAGCCTCCGGAACTATGCGAAATAAATTTCTGTTGTTTATAAATTGTCCACTCTCCGGTAATTTGTTATGGCAGCAGGAACGGACTGAGACAGTGCCCTGCCTTTTACAAATAAGGCCCTGCAAGCTGTTAACTCAGATTGTCATTTGACCACTGGGAAGATCTCGGAATGAGGAGAAGTGATAGTCCAGTAAGTGACAAGCGTTTTCCACCAACTAGTGACAGCGTGACTCCTCAGACTCAGGAATCTCTCGGTCGTGAGCAGGAGGAACAGAAATGACCCCAGAGGAGGAGCGGAGGCAGACAGACACAGAGAGACGGGAATACCGCATGTCGGGGGGTCAGATGCTTCCCATTACAGACGATCCGAGTGACTCACAACCGTTAAAAGAGAGTCCATTATTTAAAATTATCCCAACAAAGAACATAGCGCGCCCAACGTGTTAACTGGTGTAAGCTTAACGCCAAAGCCAAGAGGATAGCACGAGGAAGGAAGAGTATGGCCCGATCTCAGGAAATAAACGGAGAAATCCTAAATAACACATTAAAAATTGAAACTAGCTGGGCGTGGTGGCACTTGCCTGTGGTCCCAGCTACTCGGGAGGCTGAGGCAGGAGGACGCTTGAGCCCCGGAGTTGGAGGCCGTAGCGGCTGTGATCTCGCCACCACACTCCAGCCTGGGTGACACAGTGAGACGTCGTCGTCTCACAAATCAGTAAAAGTCGAAATCTAGCCCCGAGTGTGCGTGCACACTCCATGCCAAGTTGGGGTTCTATACCCCAGGAACCCAGGCAGGCTAAACACGAGGAGCCTGAACACAGACACGCCGACAGAGGAACGGCCACAGTGCACGTCCGTACCCTTTAAAGCTGGCGCGGCAGACCGTGCGCAAGGAGGGCCGGGTACAGCCCCCACCGCAGCGGCCTCACGGCGGCGCAGAGAGAACCACGTCTGTGATCTGTTAAAAAAAACTTTTAGTGAAATAGGAATTGAGGGAAATTTTCTTGGCGTGGTTGAGAGTGCCGACTGAAAACCCGCTGCGAACGCCACGCTGACCACGGTGCAGGCAGACATACCATGAGAGCTCCTCTGTCCCACGTCGTCCCTGGGTTCCGACCCTCACGTGGGCAGCTCTGGCCGGGCCCGGGCCTTCGGCCCAGCGTCAGCATGTCTCCCGGCTGTCACGTCGCGACGCTCTGTCTGGCACCGCTGTCCAAGCGCGTCCACTGTCCGGTTGCCGCGGGTCCTCGCCTGGCGGTTGGGACAAAGGACACCGTGGTGCTCCTGAAGACGCAGGTCCGAGTCCTTGCAAGGAGCATTCTCTACCAGACCCGCCTGCTGCATACACAGACTCCTCCCAGCGGGAAGTTAACCGGAAACTTCCCGGCACTGTGCGGGGAACCCTAGGGCGCCGTGTGCAGACGGGGCCACCGCAGATGCCACACACGCTCACCGTCAAGTGCACCGTCTCCGGCAGGTCTCCAATCACCAGCGAAGGGGTGGCCTCGGCCTGGCAGGGCTGGCTGTCACCACACACCGGAGCCCCTCCCCACGCACTGGTGAAGACGGAGGGGTGGTCTTGGGGTCAGCACATCAGCACAGTGACCTTCTAGCCCAGAGAACGCAGTCTCGCCATCTCTTCCTGAACGCCCTCCTCAGCCCAGGCCCACCGCGGCCGTCCTGCCCAGCACTCGGCGCCGGGGTGCCCACGGGCATGCAGGGCGTGCAGGGCCGGGCTCTGGCGGGGCTGGCGATCTCCCTAGCACGGAGGCGGGCCAGGGCGGGCCTCGGCCTCTGGGCAACGCTGGGCCAAGGGGGCTGCTCGTAGGAGGGGCTAACCCCTCGGTGGTGTCCAGGGTCCACCTGGAGCTCGGTGCAGCGACCCTCTCCAGGTCCCTGGGGTGGAGGCAGAGGCCCAGGTCTCCCGCCCACTGCTGCCGTGACCAGAGGCCTCTTGTTCACAAGGAGCGCCATGTGGCACTTGGAGCTGCAGCAGGGGCACCTGGAGGACTTCCGGAAGTCTAACCGAGAGGAGGCGGAGGCCGCCGAGAGGCGCCGCCAGGTGCACGCGGCGCAGCAGCTGCGCAGGGAGAAGGCGGCCGCGGAGAAGGCAGAGAGGAACCAGCAGCTGAGGGTGCGGTGAGTGCCCTGGAGGGCTGGCTCCTGCGGCCCTCTGCTCCTCGGCCTGGTGCCCCAGCCTCTGCTGGCTCTTCTGCCCACAGCTCCCTCCAGGGCCTTCCCCGTTCCCCCAGCCAGGGTGTTCCGGGCTCCACGCCCACCAGGCCCAGGGCTCACTCGTCCCCCCCGGGCAGCCCCGCTACCCACCAGACCAGCCCCCCACGCATTCCGCAGGCCACGGGCCAGTTCCCCCCAGCCCTGCCCTGAGCCCCTCCCCACCTTCCTGGCCCCCAGCTCCTTCTCGTATTACCCCGTGGGTCCCTCTGTGCAGCTGCCCATGCCAGGAACCAGATCCTCCCGACGCCTCCCCACCCCACACCCGTCCAACCCGTCCCCAGAATCTCTCCACTGCTTCCTGCGGGATCCCCACCCCTGGCTGCAGACGCCACGGTGGACGCCATGGTCCCTGCTTTCATCCCTGCCCACAGCACAGCCGCCCGGCCCCTTCCCCTCCCAGACCCCTGCCAGGCTGCGTCCCGCCTGGGCCTGGTGGCTCTGGTCCGATGTGTGTGGCCCACGGTCCCCGTTCTGGCCTTGCTCCACACACCTGGCCCCATGGAGCCGGCACAGGATGACACTGCGGCGGCGGCCGCCCCGAGAGCAGGTGCAGGCGCGAGGCCACGTTTCTGCTCTCACCGCCCGTCTCTCGGCAGGAAGTCCCTGCTCATCCAGCAGAGACACGGACTCGGGCAGCGGAAGCTGGCGGAAGATGCCCAGAAAAACCACAGGACCGCGGTGAAGTTCCTCAAGGCCTCCCTGGGAAGGTAGCGCTTTCCCTCCCGGGACCGTCCCGGTCCGTGCCCCTGAGGACAAACCTACAACTGTGGGTTGTTTGCTTTTGTTCCAGAATTCCCCGATTTTATTGTCACCACCTTGTCATCAAAGCCCAGTAAATCTGTGTTTTTAGTCCGGAGTTGCTGTGTGTTTTCAGAAGAGACTGTGAGATACAGTCTGAACACAGACTCTGGACTGGGGGACACGGTCCCAGCAGCGTGTGGTGACCTGCCGCTGCGGTGCTTTTCCTTTTCACCTCTGAACTATCACCTTTGCTCGTCCCCTTGGTGGGACACCCGAGGCTCCTGTGATGGCACCCCTCACAGCCTCTGGTTTCCCTGGTTAAGCACACGCCTTCCCCAGGATTCGAGAGCGGGAGAAGGAGGAGGAGGCGGCGTGTCGCGAGCACATGAGGAGACGCATGGACGCGGTGCTCGCGTTGAAGAGCAGCATCGCCGCCAACCGGGTAGGCAGAGGGGCCTGGCGTCCCGCCCTCGGCCCAGCTGCAGCCTCCCCTGCGTCCACCCCTGCCGGGGCCTGCCCGGGCCCTGCTCCCAGGAGCCAGCCCTGCGCCGGGCTCACTGCCCAGGGCCACGCGCCCACTCAGCAGCTCCCTGGACGCTTCCTGAACGTCTGCCGGGTTCTGTGCCGGCTCTGGGCAGAAAGCAGCCTGGCCTTGTGCTCGTGAGGCCTGGTCTCCTGGGAAGAGCAGGGACAGCCCGGGGAGGCGCACAGGGGACCAGGGCACCCCCTGCAAGGCCACGTGCCAGGGCCAGGGTTGGGGGCTTAGGCCAGGAAAGTGGGGGGAAGGGAGGAGGCGGCAGCGAGCGGCCAGCCCTGCGGAGACAGCCCACGAGGCCCAGTGGGGTTGAGTAGGAACGGGGCATGTGGGGAACTGTGTGACGCGTGTGAACTGTCCAGCACGGGACCCACAGGCGTCAGTGCCAACTCGATGACACCTATTCAAAGGGAAGGCCCTGTATGAGCATGCGAGCTCACGCCTTGAGTGTGTGCACGTGTGTGCATGTGTGAGCATGCATGCTCACACCTTGAATGTGTGCATGTGTGTGCATGTGTGAGCATGTGTGCTCACGCCTTGAGTGTGTGCATGTGTGAGCGTTCGTGCTCATGTCTTGAGTGTGTGCACGTGTGAGTATTCGTGCTCATGTCTTGAGTGTGTGCACGTGTGTACACGTGTGAGCATGCATGCTCACGCCTTGAGTGTGTGCACATGAGTGTGCGTGCTCACGTCTTGAGTATGTGCACATGTGTGTACATGAGCATTTGTGCTCATGCCTTGAGTGTGTGCATGTGTGAGCATGTGTGCTCACGCCTTATGTGCACGTGCGTGCACATGTGAGCCTGCATGCTCACGCCTTCAGTGTGTGCACGTGTGAGCGTGTGTGCTCACGCCTTGTGTGCACATATGAGCATTTGTGCTCACACCTTGAGTGTGTGCACATGTGAGCGTGTGTGCTCACGCCTTGAGTGTGTGCATGTGTGAGCGTGTGTGCTCACACCTTGAGCGTGTGCACGTATGTGTATGTGTGAGCCTGTGTGCTCACGCCTTGAGTGTGTGCACGGGTGAGCGTGTGTACTCACACCTTGTGTGCACATGTGTGCACATGTAAGCATTTGTGCTCACACCTTGAGTGTGTGCATGTGTGAGTGTGTGTGCTCACACCTTGAGTGTGTGCACGTGTGTGCATGTGTGAGCGTGTGCATGTACACACCGTGTGCTGATGCCGTCACCCCCGTGTCTCTGATTTCCAAGGAGACGCTGCGTAAGTTCCAAGCATGGAGCCAGGCCAAGGGGCACCTGGCGGAGCAGAGGGCGCAGGAGGAGAAGGAGGTGATTCTGGCCCAGGGCGGAGACGCCTTCAAACACCTTTTCCATCAGCGCCGGCAGCAGGAGCTGGAGGCCCAGACGCGGTGAGGGGCGGGCGGGTGTGGGGAGCCAGGGGACCCCCCACACCCAGCACAGCTGCTCTCTCTCAGTGGGCCCCAGCACAGGGTGGACCGGGGGCCTCGGCATAACCCCGAGGCTGCAGCGCCAGGAAGCCGCCGAGGGTTCAAGCGAGGAGTGAGCAAAGGAAGTGTCCGGGTCGCACCAAGTTCCCTGAGTGGGAGGCTCAAAAATGTCACCAGGCCAGGCCCTGTTTTCCTGGAGACCTGGTCGGCAGCTCTGAGTGGGCCTAGAAGAGCTCACCAGCGCCCCTTCCTGAGAAGCCAGGGCAGGACTGGGGGCTCTCCAGAGGCCCAGGTGCCGGGGCCTGGACCCCTTCCCAGCCTCCCATGCCCACCTCTCAGGGCCGGGTTTCCAGCTGGCCGACGTCCAGCCTCATTCCTGGCCTTTCCCAGCCTCGCATGCGATGCACCACGAACTTCCGTGTAAACTGTCTTCGGTGCCTTTGTCTGAAGAAGGGTCTGTCCCTTTCTCCCCAGACCCTGACCCTGGCCGGTCCCTGCTTAGGGCCTGCCCCGGCGTGGGCCCCTGGTCCTGTCTCCAGGGGGCAGCAAGCTACTCTGGGCATCCTAGAGCCCTGAGCGCCCCCCGAGTCATAACCCTGGGGTTCTGCCACCCATGTGCAGCCCACCTTGGGAGGGGTCCTCAGGGCAGCTCCACCTGCCTACGCACCCCTCAGTCTGGCGCGGGCCTGGCACGCAGGGCCTTCGAGGAGGAGCAGAGGCTCAGAAAGCAGGAGATTGTCAGCCGGATTTTGAAAGAGGAGGCCGAGGAGGAAAACAGAAAGAAGCGGCTTCCCCCCAGCACCGCCACGGACCGGTGGACCCTGAGAGACAAGACCTGGACCTATGTGTCCAACTTTTGCGAAGGGAAGACCACGGCCCCGCCCACCTCTAACCTGCCGGTGAGCAAACACCTTCCTCTAGATGGGCTCCAGCTACCTGGGAGCAAAGGGCCTCGGGACGCAGATGTGGGGAGAGGAGGTCCTGTGGGGACCTCAGTGCCACAGCCACCCGCAAGCAGTGCCACCAAGCTCTCTGCAGCCACGGGCGGAGGCCACGGAGCCCGGGAGCAAGAGAAGGGAACCCCCTGTGGGGGGTCTCCACACGCAGGGGCGCCCACAGCCCTGGAGGTCCTGGAGTACTCCCAGCACCGAGTCACCTTAGCGGTGCCACTTCCAAGACTGGGGAGCCTCTGCCTGTCCCCACATGCAGAGCAGGGCCACCACATGGGGAGAGGTTGTCACCCACTGCAAAGCATTTTTTTTTGAGACAGAGTCTCACTCTGTTGCCCGGGCTAGAGTGCTGTGCTGTCAGCCTAGCTCACAGCAACCTCCAACTCCTGGGCTCAAGCGATCCTCCTGCCTCAGCCTCCCGAGTAGCTGGGCCTACAGGCATGCGCCACCATGCCCGGCTAATTTTTCTATATATTTTTAGTTGGCCAATTAATTTCTTTCTATTTTTTTTAGTAGAGATGGGGTCTCGCTCTTGCTCAGGCTGGTTTCAAACTCCTGACCTTGAGCGATCCGCCCACCTCGGCCTCCCAGAGTGCTAGGATTACAGGCGTGAGCCACCGCGCCTGGCCCCGGCCAAAGTATTCTTAATGTCACCCTGGAGATGGCAGCTTTCCTCTCACCTTCTGAGCCCTGTCCATTCATTCATTCATTCATTTGTTCTCACCAAGGGCCTGCTCGGTGCCGGCTGCTGTGTAGGTGGCTGCCCTCAGCTCGGGGATCCATTTCTAGTTTTCCTTTCCCCACGGGTGTAGGGGAGGGATGGTGGCCCCTCCTGAGCCCAGTGCAGCGCTGCAGTCTCTGCCCTTGTGAAGATCAAGGTCACTGGCTCCAATGAACGCCCTGCCAGTAAAGCCCCCACCAGGCTGCCAGGTGGGGGCTCTGCCCACCCCCCAACTCCTCGCGCATCTCACCACGCCCCTCCCCCCACACACATCGTCTGTTCCGCTGGGCGTGTCTCCCGTGCGCAGAGATTCACCTTCTGTCTCCATCCAGCCTCTGCTCTGTCCCTTGCCGGCTTCCCCACAGGCCCCCAAACGGGTTCCAGGGAAACCCTCACGCTGCCCTCCCGAGATTAGCACGGGGCTCTCCCAGGCAGAAAAAATGGGCGCTCCGGGTCAGAGGCCAGGGCACTCACCTACAAGCTAGAATCGTTTCCAATAAGAGAGAATATTGTGCACTCTTCTGAGCATTATGTAAAGTATTTAATAATGTATATAAATACTTATATTTTAACTGGGAAAAGTCACAAGACAGTGTAAGCACAAAGGACTCGGAGCACAATGTCACAGACCCTGTGGGGTTGGGACGATTCTTCCTGCCCATCTGGGCAGCCCCATGTTCTGTCATGGACGCGTCTTAGCCACATCCCTCTCCCTGCCCACAGGAGGACGATGCCCCACCCCGTGAGCTCTCTCGGCTAATGAGAGCCATCTCCATCGAGTCTGTTCACGGGGACACCGGGATCAACTTCGAGGAGGCAACTTTAGCAGAGCCAGAAATCTCTGGGCTCTGGAACGAAGACCACAAGCCATGCCAGGTGCCAGCTTCCGCTCTTTGCGACCCTTGCAGTCGGACACCCCCGGATGCATCTTTTCACGGGCACTTCAGGTTCCCACACCTCCCCCTGTGGGCCAGTCTCTGGCCACCCACTGTGAGCGCCTCGGCCCAGCCACCCCTCTTGCAGAGCCGTGACTTCCCCTGGTGTGGGCTTGGTCCCCAAGGGACAGGGGGCCTCAAAAGATGATTCCGAATTATTCTGCTTACTGACAGGGAAACAGACTTCTAGAAAAAGACAAGAGCTCAAACTTTCTTTGACAGCTTTTTAAAGACATGTGGCCCGTGCAGAGCACTGGTCTTCCGGGGGCAGCTGGGACTTAGTCCCAACAGGAGAGGCCCCAGCGGTGGCCGCCCCTCGGTTCCTGCAAAACCCCGTCACCACTGCCATCAGGGAAAGCCATTGGATCTGCTGGTTCTGGGGACGCCCAGCAAGACAGGCAGGGCCGAGCCGGCCACTCCCACCCTCTAGGCGCAGCAGAGAGGATGGCGGAGCTGGACAGAGGAGGGTCCCCAGGTGGCACCCCCCCCCCCCCCGGCAGGAGGGAGGAGCCTGCTCTGTGGCTGGCCCCAGGGGACCCCACACAGCCTCGGGCAGAGATTCAGGCCCGGCTCTGCCAGTCGCCAGTGTCGGCCGGCGCGGGCCATTCACCCGACTGAGCCTTCTTTGTGCCGACACTGCCCCTCGAGGAAGCCGCTTCCGTAGAATTTCCAAACACCTCCTCTTCCCCTCTGCCGTTCTCCCAGAATGCTGCCTGGATCCTGGCCGTTTCTGCCCTTCTTCCTTTCATTCTTTCCTGTTTCTGAAGCAAAGACACCCTGCCTTCTTGCCAGTGGGCCGGAAACCACGTCCAGCCGTTCTGAGTAACTCCCGGGAACGGTGCCCTGCGCTTGCTTCTCTGCGGGCAGCGGTGGGTTTTGGCCGTGAACTCTGCCCGCCACTGTCACTGCTCAGCTGCGTTAGTGACCCCGCAGAGCGGGGACCCGCCCGCTGGGCTTGGCTCTAACAGGCACGGACCTCTGTCCTTGTGACCCGAGGTGCCCGAGGACGTGGACAGAAAGCCCGTGGACGGGACAAAGATGGACAAGGACATCCTGGCCCGCACCATGGAACGGCTGCGGAGCGGCCAGGTCCACAGGCAGGTGGCCTCCGGGCACGAGTTCAAAGGCCGCCCCTTCAACAGCAAGCCGGAGATCATCCACTTCAAGGTGAGCCTACGCCATGAAGGAGCTTCTCACCCCTTCCTGCCCCTGGTGCCTTTCGTTTTAACCTTGGGAGACCAGAGGCTTCTCCAGGAGGGGCCCAAGGTGCTGGCCTTCCACCGGGTGGAGGCCAGTGTGAGAGGAGGGGGCCCCGTCTCCCTGGTGGGGTTGGACGCCAGCCCCCTGGGGCGCATCGAGAGGCAGGAGGCGCCTGTGGCTCCTCTCAGGGCAGCGGGGAGCCCCGGCCCCCTGGGGAGGGGTGGGGGGGCAGCCGCCAGCCACTGCCAGGCAGATTCCAGCTTCACCTGAGGCGACCCCCATGGATCCACCCCACAACCTGCTGCCTGACCTCAGCAGGGGCAGCACAGGCACCAGGAGGCTGAGAGTGGTGCTCACTGCTGCATTTGCCAGACTTTGCAGGAGGGGCGGTCTCGGGGCACCCGTGGTTCCGCCCTCCCTGACCCATCCGGGTGCAGCCGGGCGCCTACCCTGGGGCCTGCCCGGTCTGAGCCTTCACTTCTCGCGCTTCCCCTCTGGGCCCTGCAAAGCCCTCGTCCTGCCCACGGCGGCGAAGCCTCTTGCGAGAAGGCACCTCTGCCCCAGGGGCCCTTCTCAGTTCAGGGGGTAGCCCTCGGGATCCGCCCTGGGGAGCTCTCCCCGGCGCTCTTGAGCCGTCGCCAGAGGAAAGACGCCCGAGTGCCACGACCTGAAGCTGCTGCTTCTGACCCTCCCAGGACTTCGACGTCGGCAAAGTGTACAAGAAGAAGATCACGCTGATAAACGCCACCTACACCATCAACTACTGCAAGCTGGTGGGCGTGGAGGAGCACCTGCGGGACTTCATCCACGCCGAGTAAGCACGCCGGCGTGGGGCAGCGGGGCCAGGCGTGGGGGGTCCGGAGCCTCCGTGCTCGGACACTGGTCCAGGTTGGTCTGGGCGTGAACCCTCGGGCCTCGTTTCCACGAAGATGGGCCCAGGTGCTCCTCTGTTCAGCCCGTGTCCCCTCACTAGTGGCCACCGCTCACCTGGCCGCCACCTTGCTCTCGTCGTCACTGTGTTTTGAGGCTGACCGTTCCAGCAGGTCTTCCCTGGCAACCCTCGTGCCAGCTCCATGTGAGGATTAAAGCCGCCTTTAGTGCAGGACTCTGTCCTTCAGCCGTATAAATTTGAACTTCGCTCCAGTGTTTCCATTGTCTTCTTCTGAGCCTCTGCTTTGCCTATGTTGGGTCCTCCTGGCTGCCTTCGATCCTGTTACTTTCTTTCCCGTCCCCTCTAATGTTTCTCTTCTGTTTTCTGTTTTCCCTCATTTTTCTCATGATGAACTTTTTTGGTTTTTTCTGCAGTGTTAATCTCTTCTGCTGCTCCTTAGCATCTTGTCTTATATTGAGAAAGTTTTGCCTTTCTCTTCCACGTCCTGCCTGGTTTCTGCTGGTCTGTGGACAGGTCGATGGTGCCAGGATGCTCTCGGTTCTCGGTCCGGGAGCGTCTGCTCCTTGGTTTCGTGAGGCTCAGTCTCCAGGGGGCATCTGGGCAGGACCCCACCTCCCCCCGCTGCCACAGGGGCGCCATCCGGAGGCTGCTGCCCTGGGCATGTGCCCGCTGACGGCCCCTCCCGCAGCCGGTGCTGACCGCCGTGCTCTGTAGCACTCAGGATGCACCGTGTCTTTGGGGAGCTGTGTGTGGGTCCCCCGTGAGATCTCTTCCACCCTCTCTCTTCCCTGCAGTTTCTCCCAATCCTGTAGCTCTCCGCAGAGGCACGCGTGGACCGAGCGTTCCCATAAAACGGCCTTTATCCCCCTTATGATTAATTCAGAGTCCGAGGCCCTGTCCAAGGCCTGCCGACAGTGCACGCGTGTTCTTGTTGGCCCGCGTCGGTTCTGGAGGGTGTGAGCAGAGGCCCTGAGTTCAGCGCTCGCCCCGCGCTGAGATTAGGGGTGGTTGTTGACAGGTGCTTTCTCCCGGATGCTGAGGATGTGCCGCCTCTGTCTTCTGGTTTCTATTATTGCTGGGGGCTGGGGGAGGGGCCTTTCAGTCCGGCTGTCATTTCTGTCACTTTCCGTCTGGTTGCTCCGAGATCTCTCGTCCCCAGCGTCCGGCAGCTGTGCTGCAGCATGTCTGGCATGCGGGACTTTTCTTAGAACTCTCTCTCCGATCTGAAGGCCCAGATCTTGGAACAGTTTTGAAAATTTCTCCCGCTCCTGTGGCTCTGCCCTCCTGTCCTCCCACGTGAAACCTTCCCACCGTGCTCCCGTCCGGGTGCCTGCTCCCCGTTTCCCATCCCCCCTCCCGCTCTGGACCCCGGTTCCAGGTGCCACGCGGCCCGCCAGTCTCCCTGCTGCTGTATCTGATCGGCCGCTGAAACTGCTGACTGCGCTTCTCATTCAGCTGCCGAGTTCCTCATTTCTAAAAATTCCAAGTCCCTTTTCAGATGAGTCGGCATTTCTTGACAGCGTCTGGTGCCGTTGCGGTGTCTGTGGTTCTCTATTTATGGCTTTAACCGTGAGAGTGGTGTGTCTTTCTGCCTCCACTCGGCACCTCTGTTGTCTGGAGTTCCTGGGGCGGCCCTGCCCTTTGCCTGTCGGTCTGTGCGTGTTGCACGTCTCCGGCTCCCGGGCTCCACGCCTGGGGATGCTGTGCCGTCCAGCAGCACACGCTTCCCTCTCGGGGAAGTTTCGGGCTGGCTCCTGCCTGGTGCCGTGGGGACATTGCCAGCCAGGGACAAACTTTTATATTAAATCTTACCTCACACCCTAAACCAGGCACGTGTAGATAAAAGCTTTGTGAAAACGGGCTTGGCGCAGTGGGAGGCTCCTTCCCTACGCAGGGTCCAGGCCACGGTGGACCCACCCCCGCCAGCCTCCCCGTGCAGCTGGGGCCATTTTTCTGGTTCTTTCCCTGAAATAGGGCTGCCCAGCCCAGCCGTGCAGGCTCCAGTCCCGGCTCCTGTCCTGGTCCCTCCACAGCCCCAGCCCACACTGTATTAAAACCCTAGACCTTCAGCCCCAGGCCTGGTTCCCGGCCACTCCTCACCCCGTGGCACCCCGTTTCATCTGGAGCTGGCCTCACCGAGGGCTTTCCCTCACCGACCCCTCCCTCCCTCCCTCACATGCACACCTTCCCAGGGCGTCCCCTTCCCACTGGGCACAGGGCCGCAGGGAGCACAGCCCACCCGGGGTTTCCCAGGAGGCAGCTGGGCAGGCGGGAGGGATCCAGAAGGCCCAGCTCGCGCCTGTCCAGCCTGACCACGCCATCCACGCGGCGTAGTCCATCTGACCGCATGTGTGCTGTGGGCCTTGTACCGCAGCTTCGACCCCCCTGGCCCCATGTCAGCCGGGATGTCCTGCGAAGTGCTCATCACCTTCAAGCCCATGGTGAGTCGGGGGCTCTTCTCACCGCAGGGTGGGGTGGTGGGCGGAGGAAGGATGCACTTGGCCTCTCACCCGAGCCCCTGTTCTGCTGTTGTATTGGCAAGAAATATTCGACGTAGTCCGGAAATGCCGGCAGAATCACAGAGCAGTGTCTCTGGTTCACTAGCTGATGGGTGTGGTCCAGGAACTCACCTTTGCATGCTCTTGGGTCTCAGTGGGGGGGTGGGAGAATGTCCCAGAAGGTCCTGCCAGTGTGTGACAGGCCCGGGCCCAGGCTACAGTTATACAAACTCGGCATGTGAACTGGGCACAGAATTTAATGTTGGTTGGGTTGTTTTATTTTTTAGATAAACAAAGATCTGGAAGGAAATGTCTCATTTTTGGCGCAGACGGGCGGATTTTCTGTTCCACTGAAATGCTCAACAAAGAAATGTTGTGTAAGTTCACAGATGTCTCAGCCGGCGTGTCTCGGGCACCTGGTTGAGAACCCTGTGGGCCCTGGGGTGTGGGGCCTCAGGTCTGCCCCACGGGGCTCTGACCTGCCCTCGAGGGGCGGCACGGATGCGGGGTGCCCCAAGAAGACCGACACTCGGCAGCGCTGGAGAAATCTGGGCAGATCCTGCTCTGTGCGGAGCGCAGACAAGGATCTGCGGGTCAGAAGAGGCCTGAGCAGGCCCCGTCTTTTCTGTAGTTCTTGGTGTCCCCTCGGTTGTCATTTTTAATTAAGAAACACTTTAAGCATGACGAAAGCAGAGAGAATAGAACGAGAATATCCTCATGCCCGCGACCTGGATTCAGGGATTCTCGGCGTCTGCACAGTTGCTCCGTCTGCCTTCCGACTGCTGCAGTCCACCTCCAAGTGGGTTCTCGAATTGGACACCGAGCACCCACCCATGGAAGCCTTCAGCATCCACCAAATACGGAGCCACCACATCACCATCCATCCTCCCTTAATGTCGGCTCTCAGAACATGATGCTGCATAACTAGCCCCTAACCCAGTGGCGCTTAGTTTGTGGCAGGCATGCTGGTCGCGGGTGCGCAGGTCTCAGCCATGCAGGTCGCAGGTGTGCAGGTCGCAGGTGTGCAGGTTGCGGGCGTGCAGGTGGAGGGTGTACAGGTTGAGGGTGTGCAGGTCACAGGTGTGCAGGTG
>VBSM01001026.1:432952-443122 GCA_008086735.1 Cheirogaleus medius | reverse complement strand
GGCGGTTCCTGCGGCCGCGGGGGCGGCCGCGCCGTGGCCTCCCTGTCCCCTGCGGGCCCGGCCGAGCCTGCGGCCCGCGCGTCGGCGGCTCCCGGGGCGGCGCGGGCCGGGCCGGCGGCCGGAGAATGAATGGGCCGGGCGGCCCCGGCCAAGATGGCGCTGCCTTTGTGGCTCCCGCCGCCGGGTCCGTCCGCGCCGCCGGCCGACGTGGGCACGGGGCGGAAGCGGCGCGAGGGCCGGAGTCTTCCTCCCGCCGCGACGGGCTTTGCGGAGGGCAGCGGGGCGCGGGGCGGGGTGGGGTGGGGACTCCTGCTGAAAATCCCACGGGGTGCGGCGGCGCACTCGGCCTTTCACAGCTTTCTGTATTTTTCTTTGTGAGTCGATATTTGGTTCAAAAGGTACTTAAACATTTCCCACGTCCTGTAAATTACCTGCTTACCGTGCAGGGACACTGCCAGCTTCATCAGTTACGGTTGTGAGATGCATTTGCTGCAGGAAAACACCGATGTAAGAATTTCTGTTTTGGGAGGGGAGTTGGGGGACATTTACTGTTCAGTACAATACTGGGCTTTATGGGCAAATCGTGTAGCAATCTTACCCCCTGCAGTTTGGGTTTGGAAAGCATTAGTGGGTCCTTTGTATTTTCGTTTTGCTGTCGGATGACCGCAGCCTCCAGTAATATTTGGTGATAATGCAGTTGCTTATGAGATTAAGAAAATATGTAGATTATTTTTCATGATTAGCAAATAATGAAAGTATTACTTTCGTGAAAACTTCCAATCAACTCTAGATACCAGATAAGGTCTTTAGAGCAAGCGTTGTTATAAGGTTTCTGCATAAATTGTTTTCTGATCTGAAGCTGTAGTCTTTTGGGGGAAGAAGGAGCCCTTTATTTGAAAGTAAGGTATTTTCATGGTGTTGAGGTATAGTCCATACTGGATTCTTCTGGAAGGTATATATTGCAAAAAGAAAGTGAAGAGGCAGTTCCTTTTTTGCTTCCTTCCTAACACTGGGTGTGTGGCTGGAGATGGAGCTGGTGCCGCCGACATGGAGACCGTCTGCGAGCCTCCAAACGGCAGAACTGGGTGGTAGCTTTTGGCCTGATTTATTGTAAGGCAGAACTTTCTCACATCAGAACTGTCCAGAAAGGGATTGCAACTGGAGGGTTCAGAGGCTGAGCCTGTGAATCTTGGGGTGGGGTTGGGGATGGGCTGGCCTGCAAGTGGCCGACCGTGATTTCCACGATTATGTGCTTTGGGTTTCACAGTCATTTTAAGTGCTACAAGTTTTTCTTACAGGTTGAGGGTTTGGAAAACCAAAGTGAAGTTTTGTGGTTGTACCTGTGCTCATTCCCAGTTACCCTTGCTTGGCGTTGCCCACCACGATAACCGCCAGGTCATCTTGAGCAGCCCAGGGTCAGGATTATTCTTATGGAGGAAATTGTTCCAAAGTGAAGGTTTGACACAGGATTGACACTTTTAAGTGAGAATATCTACTGGACAAAAGCTAGTCCTATATGAATTTATAATGGCTGTGTTTATCTCATCAGACAGGACCTAAGCAGAGTACCCTTTAATGATACCTTAAAAAGACTTTTTTGTTGATAATCCTCAGTTATTTCTGGGTTTTTTTGGGGGGAGGAGTTGAAGTAAATTTTCTCAGATTTAATTCTAATCTCAAAAGAGATTCAAAAGGCTACAGAATAGCAGCAGAGGGTGGTACAAAAAAAGGCTACAGAATGTCTTTTAAAAAATTTTTTTCATGTTTAGTGACTTTTTATTTCAAAGCTTATGTCATCTAGGTAGATTTATGTTGACCACTTGAGAAGTGGATGGCTGACTTTATGAGGGGTTAATTTATTTCTCAGAGGAGGCGGTGACCATCCTGTAAAAGTACCAAAGCTTTGTTCTGTTTTTTTGTTGTTGTTTTGCTTTGCTAAAAATTTCTGTTGGTTTTATTTTTTTGTCTTTTGGTCCACTGGTTTTAATGGAAAAGTTGTAGCTAAAAGTAACTTTGAGAAAAGGGTTAAAAATCTTCAGGGTGTCTCTGGAGTTACCTACCGTCAGTTGACTTTGTAGCTAATACTTTAATGCATAACGTTGATTTCATTTTAGAAGTACAGTATTGGCATTTATTATGATTTCATCATTGGATTGTTTTTCTCTGCTAAAAAGATCTGGCTCATGTTGGTCTCTAAATTGGATTAAAATCTTACTGTCTGTGGACTTTGGCTTTAGCGTTAGTGGATTGGTAATAGATATTCTCAGTTTTTTTTTTTAATCTGGGCTTGACCATATGGCATGCCATTTCATTTTGAAACTCCTATTTAGTGTAAGGCTCATGAGACATGGAACAAAAATTTAAAAAAATTTTTAAATTCTGGTTTAAATTCTGATACCAGATTTGCATTTGTTGAATGGTTGGAGAAATTATGAAGTAGGCAGTTCAGTTGTTTGGTTTAGTGAACATAGGAAGGAGGAGATAAAGGAACAAATATTAAATTGAAACCATCAGAAATGATTTACAAAACTGCAATGTTTAACATTATTAAAAGAAAAAATAGCCCAGATACATATTGGGGGAGAGTGTTTGTATGTGGGGAGACTGGGGAGAGAGGGAGAGAAAAGTCACATTAACTGTTCTGGAAAAGGAATGGGGCACCAACTTTTTTTTTAAAGCTATGAGCTTTGTTCCAGAACTCTCATTTAAGAAATATAGACAGTTCGTTTGAGTTGGTCTGTGGATTAGTGGAATACTGAAAGCTTTTTAAACCTTTTAGCCCTCTTGTGGCAGTGCCTGCCATTGGGTGCCACGGTAGTCAGTGGAAATTACTGCTGGCCTCCAATGGTAGAAAAACTTTCCATTTTATAGAACAATGTTGGTTTCTCTTTTCTTTTTTAAAAGAGTAAGTGAAAGTATTTCCTTATTTGTCTTATTAAATTAGAATTCTGAGAAAGAGCCACTTTCTTTCTTTTCTTTTCTTTTTTTTGAAACAGGGTCTTATTCTGTTGCTGGGCTACAGTGCAGTGGCATCATCATAGCTCACTACAACCTCAAACTCATGGGCTCAAGCGATCCTCCTGGCTCAGCTTCCTAAGTAGCTGGGACTACAGGTGTGTGCCACCATGCCCAGCTAATTTTTTCTATATATTTTTAGTTGGCCAATTAATTTTCTATTTTTAGCAGAGACAGGGGTCTCGCTCTTGCTCAGGCTGGTCTCGAACTCGTGACTTTGAGCGATCCGCCTGCCTCGGCCTCCCAGAGTGGTAGGATTACAGATGTGAGCCACCACCCCCGACCTATGTTTTTATTTTAGAGAATTTCCTTCCTCCCTTTATGATACTGGATTTTTTGGATTTCACCAAAATTTGCTAGTGTCCCTTGGTTTGCTGACTAGTGACAGTAATAAATATTTTCATATATTCCCACAAATACTGTAACTGGAAACTTGTTTAAGAAATGCTTACTCAGCACCTTCTCTACTGGGCCCTGAGGCTCTAAGTTGTAGTAGAAGGGCCATGGTCTAGGACCTTACTGAGTTTGTACTCTAATGGGGAGCCTGACATGTGGGCACAGAGGGGAGGACAGTGGGTCCCAGGGACACCTGACCTGTTTAGAGTTTAGTGACAGTTTCTCAGAAGTTTTTTATGGTAAAGTTGAGACCTGAATTGGAGTCTTCCTGGCAGGCGGGTGAGAGTAGAGGGGAGGAGAAAGAGTGTTGCAGGCTGAGTAGATCATGTGGGTGTTTTTCATACAGCAACCTGATGGTCTCCTTCACTCGCCGTGTCTCCAGCACCAGAACAGTGTCTCTGACAGGTGTTCCGTAAGCATGTATCGAATGGAGAGCAGGACTCATCCAGGGACTGAGTGGACACCAGAAGGTTGGAGGTTTGGTAAAGCACTTGAACGTTTGTCTTGAGGGCTCCAGGAGGCCTTTGAGGGGTTTTCAGGAGATTGACTTGATGAGGACCATCACTTGGCAGTTGAGCTCAGGGCAGGACGGGAGGGAAGGGACATTGGTTGGGGCATCAGTTGGGAAGCTGGCGTGGGAGGACAGGGTCTGGGCCTGGCTAGTGCAGCTGGGGATTGAGGAGACTTAATGGCTGGATGTCAGGGGGGAGGTGGAGAGAAAGACGTAAACGACCACAGGTTTCTGTCCTGCACATCTGGGCAGTGGTGGTTTGGTGGGGGGCTGTGTATGTTGGGTTTGAGGCGTTCCTGTGTTCTGTATTATGGGTACAGCAGTCCTTGTGCCTTCTCCCCCTCTGTGGAGAACTCTCCTCCTAGATGTGTCCCCGGTTCTCAGATCTGTTCACGGATCCCTTCCTGGTCATTCGGCACCGTCTCACCCTGCTCTGCCTTCAGAGCCTGATGTCGATCTTCCCGCTCGCTCCAAGCTCCATGGAGACAGGCACTTCGATTCACTGCAGTGTCACCAGCGCTAAAACGGTGCACTACAGCATTTGTTGAGTTAGTGATTTCTGCACGTTTGTGTGTGTGGAGCGCTGGAGCAGAGGTCTGGACACAGGCAGACTGTGGGGAGTTACCAGCATGTAGGTGGTGACCAAAGTCTTGGGACCAGCGATCACTTTGAACAGTGGTTCTCAAAGTGTGATCTGTGGACCCCTGTGACCATTTCAGGGGTCCCTTAGTTCACAGCTGTTTTCATATTAGGGCATCGTCTGACTTTTCGCTGTGTTGACATTTCATTGATGCTGCAGAAGCAATGGTGGGTAAGACTGCAAGACTGCAAGTACAGCTGAGGGCTGTGGCACCCCAGGAGTCAGAGCAGTCATTGTCATGGTACTCACAGTGCTTTTCAACACCATGAACCTGCAGGGGGACAAGTCCAGTTTAACCTGATGTTCCTGATGAAGCAATGAAAACTGATTTTATTAAGCCTTGAGACCCATCTTTTTACCATTTGGTGTGACAAAGAGGGAAGTAGGTGTGAAGCACGCTGGAATACAATAGCCGTCTCCAGGACAAGTGGTCGTGCAACTGAACGGGTGACAGAAAACAGTGTCTATTTAGACATATATTTTCTCAGAAATGGGCGAAGTGACCAGATACTTCAAGGGAAACAACTGATACTGTTGTTGGCAGTAATAAAATTTGAGCTTTCTAACAAAAAATTTGAAAAACTCTATTCTGCTACCATGAGCTTGCCAGCCTGCTAGGATTTAAAGACTTTTTTTCTCTGAACTTAGTATTTTCCAAGTGGCGTGTGCATGATGCTGCGGGCTCACAGATGGGTAAAAGATCCATTCAAAGCACAAGAGTGAAGTGCAATGTAACTGAATGAAAAGTTAATTGACATAGTTTCAGATTCCACATCAGAACTACTCTTTAAGAAACTGCTTGTTTAGTTTTGATATAGTATCAAAGAAGAATATCTACATTTATTTGAAAACACAGTAAAATTACTGTTCTCTTACTCAACTACATACCTGTGTGAGGCTGAATTTTCTTCTCAGTTTTTAGCTAAAACCATACATTGCAGCACACTGACGGCAGAAGCAGGTGTGAGAAGCCAGCTCTCTCCTGTTAGGCCAGACAATTCAAAGATAAGGTTAAATGTAAAATAGGGCTTCTTACAAAATTATTTTTTTTGGAAAATAGTTATGTTTCATAAAAATGTTATCCATGGTAACATGTAATGGGCTTGTTACTTTCAGATGATCTAATAAATGTTTTAAAACATTCGTTTTAATTTCTAACATAGTATAATAAATATTGATAGATCTAACCCTCCCAAACGACGGCCTGGGGTCCTCAGTAGTTATGGATGTAAAGGGGCCCTGAAAGGAAGGCGCCTGAGCAGCATTGGTGTGGAGAGTGGCGCGACAGTTAAACCGGCTGGAGCACATCGGGGTCACCTGTGAGGACCAGAGAGGTCCCCAGCTGGAGATAGGCACCTGTCCTGATGGCCTGTCCCTGTGCCCCAGTGCAGCATTGTAGGGTGGTGGTTTTTCCTGGGGAGAAGATTCCTCAAAGGCGAAGACTCACTGGTGTGGCTGGAGAAGAGAGGCCTTGGGGGACAGCGTTAGGGAGGAGCAGAGGAAGAGAAGCTCGGAAGGGGTGACCAGAGCTGGGAGGATGTCAGGATGGAGTGTGTCCAAGCCCATGGAAAGAGCCCTCTGAGAGCAGAGGGAGTGGGCACAAGTGGCTCGTTTGGGTGAGAGTGGTCAGAGTGGGAAGTAGATTAACCCTCAGCTGTGGAGGTTCCTGAGGGCAGTGGGTGCTGGTGGGTGAGGAGAGCCTCTGTGGGCAAGTGTGGCTGGGGGATGCTGAGAGGAAGGAGCCTGCAAAGGGGAAGGGCGGGGAGAGCGTCAGGAAGGGGGTCCTGGGCCTGAGCCCAGCCCAGGAGGGGCTAGTAGAGGCAGTGAGTAAGAGATGCTCGCTTGCCCTGGTGAGAGGAGCTCACCTGTGAGGTGGGGGGATGTGCCAGAAAAGATGGCAGACGGGGCCGTAGGGATTGCTGGTGCTTCAGTATTAAAAAGGGCAGTCGAAACATTGGCGCAGAGAGTGGGAGGAGGTGAGGGGACAAACCAGGCAGACATCTGGGAAAAGAGGGTTCTAGGTGGAAGGAGAAGCTTGAGTCAGGGCTGCGCCTGGAATTAAAATGAGTCCTGGGAAACTGATGCTAGTCCCCACTTGCCATAGACTCTACGTGAAGTATGTTAGGAGAGGTGCTTTAAGATTTCCCTGTCGAAGTAAATTTCTTCAAACCTTGGCCTTCCAGTCCTGCCCAACACTCTCTTGGTAGTCAGTGAACTTGCATTTTGCCCTGTTGGTGGTACCAGTGCTATTCGCCCTTGTTTGTTGGGTGCCTGCCACGTGCCAGGCACCTTCATTACTGCTGTGTGAGCCTCAGATCAACTCTGTGGCAGGTACTGGTTTGTGTGTGTGTGTGGGGGGGGAGGTTGGTAAAAGAGACGGGGTCTCACTCTTGCCCAGGCTGGAGTGCCGTTGTGTCGTCACAGCCCACCACAAGCCTCATACTCCTGGGCTCTGGCGATCCTCCTGCGTGAGCCTCCCGAGTAGCTGGGGCTACAGGTGTGAGCCAGTGTGCCCAGCAGTGTTAGGTGCTTTTAGTAGCTCCATTTTGCAGATGACTAAACCAGCAGGAGATTAGGCACCCAGCTGTGGTGTCAGTGGAACCCTGTCTGACTTGGGTCTTGGGTCACTTGCCTCCAGAGCCTGTGCTCTTGCTTACTACACTGTGGCACTTCTGACAGGAGCCCTTTCCTGGTTCTGTGTCTGCATCGGCCTCTCTCTGTGTTGCTGGAGGGAAGATTCTTCCCCTTGAAAGCATTCACCAACGATTTTATCTTGTTTCTTCAGGGACTCATTATACTCTACCTTCAACTGTGACTGAGTCTTATATAACTTAACTCTGGTTAATCTTGGTATCTCTTCTAGCCACTATTCTTATTTTTCTTTTTTTTTAAAATTAAACTCCCCAAACAGGCAGTCTGTTTCCACTGCCTCAGTTTCTCCACCATCTATCCTGTTCTCATTCCCTGGAGATCTTGTTCCTGTTGTCTCAGGTTTTATTTTTAACTTTTGCATTTTAATAATAAAAATGTTTATTGTAGAAAATTAGGAACATGCAAATGAGGGGAAATCCATAATATTCCTATTATTTCCTACCAGGAAATAAAATAACCACAGAATATTATTTCTTGTAGTCTTTTGTATTACTAAGCATGTGTGTGTGTAGAGATTCCTCCCATATATATAGATTTTTTAAAATTCTGGGGGTTTTTTTGTTTTTGTTTTGAGACAATCTTGCTCTGTTCCCCAGGGTTGAGTGCAGTGGTGTCATCATAGCTCACTGTAGCCTCAGATTCCTGGGTTTAAGCAATCGTCCTGCCTCAGCCCCTGAGTAGCTGGGACTACAGGCACCACCATGCCCAGCTAATTTTTTCTATTTTTACTAGAAATGTGGTCTTGCTCTTGCTTAGGCTGTTCTTGAACTCCTGAGCTCAAGCGGTCTTCCCACCTTATCCTCCCAGAGTGCTAGGATTATAGGCGTGAGCCACCGTGGCCCAGCACAAAATTCTGATTTTTCTACTTTGTGATATGTGTACTTCTGCATGTCATTCATCTTTGAAAACATGATAAGTTTCTTGATAATTATCAATTGTATCTCTTTTCCCTGTAGTTCAGCCATATCCACATGCTGGATACCCTGGTTATGCCAGTTCTTAGATTTGAGGTCTTTAGCAAATTATTTAACTCCTCTACCTTAGTTTTCTTGTCTCTTAGGATTGTGAGGCTTAAATGAGATGGTGCAAATAAAATTATTAGCATCAAGCCTAGCGAGACCTTAGAATGTTAGCTCCCAGTACCCCTGTGCCATTCTCCACCCCGAGGGGCTTCTCCACACCCCCCTGCGCTTTTATTCCTATCCTTGAGGTTGTCCTCAGAGTTAAGGTCCTCAGGGGTTCTGAGAGGCTCTTAAATGTTACAGTAGTAGTTTCCTGTGACTGTTGTAACAAATTATCCACAAACTGAGTGGCTTAAAACAAATTTATTCTCAGTTCTGGAGGATAAAAATCTGAGATGAGGGTCTTTATTACTTTTTTGGCTTCTGGTGGTTGCCAGCGACCCTTATTGTTCCTTGGATTGTAGCCATGTCACTGCAGTTTCTACCTCTGTCTTGATGTGGCCTTTTCCCAGTGTGTCTGTCCCTCCTCTCCTCAGGACACCAGTCATCGGATTGGGGCCCATGCTAATCCAGTATGACCTCATTTTGACTTAACTAATCACACCTGCAAAGACCTTTCCAAATAAGGTCACATCCACAGGTTCCCGGTGGATATGCATTTTGAGGGGGACACTGTTAAATCTGCTATAGTCACTCAGAATCTTCGCCTTTGGCGCTCTTCTCCTTGTGTTCTAGCTCTCTGTGTCCCATGTCATTAACCCTCCCTTCATGGCCAAGCTTGTAAAAAGAAGTCTTAGTTGCAGGCTGGGAAAACTAATAAAAGAGAATTTAAATAGGAAAAGGTAAATGTCTTATAAGAATTCTGGATGTTTCACAGAACCACAGTTCAGGAACAGAATTAGGCTTTTCAGGTTAAGCATGAAGTCAGGATGGGAAAACCACTTGCAGGAGTCTCTTGTCCATCTTCCGTTCTTTCGGTTCTCTGTAAGAGCGTTCTCTGAAATGGCTGTTTTTTTCTGTTTTCAACATATTCTAACTCAGTTTTGAATTCTCTTTGCCACTGCCACCTTGAAACACTCTTCTCTTAGAGTCTGTGACATCACAGGCTCCTGGTTTTCCTTCTACCTTTTTGTTCTTAGTTTCCTTCCAAGACTCCTCTTGCCTGCCCTGCATGTCTTTGGAGTCCAGCCTTGAGTTTAAGGGTCTTCCTTTCCTTGAGCTCTCCTCGTTCCGTCACATCTATTCTTGTCTGTTTTAAGTGCTATTTACTGATAGGCTTGATGGCTCCCAGAGTTCTGTCTCTGGCCTGCCATCCAGACTCATCCACGCCCCTGTCCACCTAACATCTCCAGTCCTCATGATGTTCTCACTGCTGGGTCCTAACCTTTAGGTCTCAGCTTGAGTGTCACCTCCTCAAAGAGACACTTCCTGGTCATCCTTGTTATGCAACCTGATCAGTCGACACGGTTATTGCCTTCATGGCACTTACCACAAGTTGTGATTACACAGTTGTGACCAGAGCAGGCTGGAGGCTGAGGGCACAGCAGTTAGGCCATTGATGTGGACTGAGTTAGTTCTTGAACCTGACGGCATTCCCTGAAAATGTCCATCTGTAAGCCCAGGACTCAGAGATTTTTGGGGAAGTGCCACAAGTGAATCTGCAGAGTCAAGTTTGGGCGCAGGGGCCTGTGCAACACGTAGTGAGGACAAAGAAGACTTGAGGCTGGCTTTCCAGAGGACAGACAGAAGGGTTACTGGGAAGGCCTGGGTGTGGGGCAGCTGCCTCTCAATGAGAAGGGAAAGAAAGAGGGGAGCTTTTGCAGGGAGAGTCTCTGTGCCCAACACTGATTCAAACACTTACAGCATTTACACAGTGTGCTTTTTGTATCAATAAGTGACCAGCATGCTCTCTTTACATTTTTTTAAAAGTATGGAACTAACCAATACACATTTTGTTTAAGTTAAAAGTTGACTTATTCTTTTTTTTTTTTTTT
>VBSM01001026.1:414286-425809 GCA_008086735.1 Cheirogaleus medius | reverse complement strand
GTCTTACTCTTGATCAGGCTGGTTTTGAACTCCTGACCTTGAGCGATCCGCCCGGCCCCAGCCATAATTTTTCTATTTTTTTGTAGAGATAGAGTCTCACTATGTTGCTCAGGCCTGTCTCGAACTCCTGACCTCAAGCGATCCTCCCACCTCAACCTCCCAAAGGACTGAGCCGCAGGGCCCAGCCAGTAACACGCTTCAGTAAGTGCACAAGTAAAAAAAAAAGTAAAAAAAATTAAGTGCACAACCAAAGGCCAAATGAAATTTAGCTGGTTAAGCTGATTGTAGCTGATGAAACTTCAAATCATGTCAAAGAGGGGAAACAGCAGTGAGTGGACACTCTTAAGATGTAAGGAGCAAAAGATGTTGGGAGATTGTCAACTAAAATGTAATCTCTTGGTTAATATATATATTACAAGAGGTAGAATTCTACTTAAAGTATAAATTTGTGGGAAAAATCTTTTGTATGTTGGATTTTTCAGAATTCTTTGGTGAGATTATATACTTTGATTTAAGGACTCAAAAGTTAATTTCCTGAGGTTCAGGAGTGTTAGATTTTATTTGAGGTACAAACGTCCTGTCTGCTGTGTGAAGTGAACAGCGTGCAGGGTGGTGATGGATAGAATTGGCAGGCAAGGGTGTAACTTGCGATGATACTGGGGAAGCTGCTGGTTGGTTCTAGGACTGAGGTTTACAGGATGGATATACATAGTCACTGTGGCCACAGGAGAAAATCAGTCCTCCTGCTGTGAGCTGGCGGCCTTTGACCTGTCACTAGCAGAGGAAGCAGGCGTAGGTGGTTAAGCAGTTGACATAACAGGACTAAGACCCAAACTCACCTTTCTGATGGTCCCAAGCCTTCTGGGTTTTTTTTTTTGTTTGTTTTGTTTTTTTTTTTGAGACAGAGTCTCGCTCAGTTGCCCGGACTAGAGTGCCGTGGCATCAGCCTAGCTCACAGCAACCTCAAACTCCTGGGCTCAAGCGATCCTCCTGTCTCAGCCTCCCGAGTAGCTGGGACTATAGGCATGTGCCACTATGCCCGGCTAATTTTTTCTATATATTTTTAGTTGGCCAATTAATTTCTTTCTATTTATAGTAGAGATGGGGTCTCACTCTTGCTCAGGCTGGTTTTGAACTCCTGAGCTTGAGCGACTCTCCCGCCTCAGCCTCCCAGAGTGCTAGGATTACAGGCGTGAGCCACCGCGCCCGGCCCCAAGCCTTATGTTTTTAATCACTGTGCAACACCACCTCCCACAGGAAAATAGCTTTGTCTTTTTAATTTCTCTTATCAATTATGTGTTAACTTACTAAGCTAATAGTTGGGTATTCTGTACTTAAAAAAAATATAGGTAGGTTTTCAAAATTTTTCCAATTTAAACCTCCGTTGCAGTCTTACCGTGATACCTGAAATTTGGGTGTTCACTTACTAGATGTACCTGGGAAGGGAAGTTCCTCTGTGGGACTTGTGCTGAAGAGGGCCTGGAAATGAGCTCTTTGAGGATGAGGAGTCAGTCTTGTGGGTTTTTTTTTTCTCTTACAGCTATTGGGTAACAAGGTGTGGAAGCTGTTGGGACTTAATCATTGTGGATTTATACATAAAAAGGGCATTGAGGTCTCATAAGTAGGTATTTCAGGGAAGGTCTTTGTTAAATCTGGAAAACGTCTGTAGTACGTTTGCTCCAGGTCGACAGCGAGTCCCCCCATCCCCTCCAGCGCAGCAGCCACGCGGTGGCCATCGCTTTTCTGAATGGCCAGTGTGCGTTTCACTAGGGGGTGAGGTTCTGAAAGTAGTCAGGTCACCTTGAATATTACCTGTGTTGGCCATACATTATTGCACAGCTTACATGGTTGGGTATTTGTCACTAATTCTCTTTGTCTTTGTTTCTCTGTGGCACTCACTGCTTCCATTTCTAGCCAGTGCCACTCCACAGCCTGCCAATCTGAACTGGTGTCACTCATTTGATTGGCTGGAAAACCGACAGCCCATTCACAGACTCTGATGGCTGAAGAGAAGAACAGTGACTGAGTTCTCAGGGACGTTTGTCAGTGTCTGTAGACATTTGTGGTTGTCATAACTTGGCAGGTGCTACTGGCGTCTGATGGGTGGACGCCAAGGGATGCTGTTGAACACCCTTCGTGCACAGGGCACCCCTACTGTCTGCAGTGTGGGGCGAGACCCCTCATTGTGCCTGGGGCCTAGCACTGTGCTCCTGGGTAGAGGGGAGTGGCCTGCCTGAGGGTGAATGAGGTTTGGTTCTCCCTTCTGTGTGTGGCAGTTATTTGTGTTGGAATTCTGCCGCTTGCCTATCCTGTGGTATTTCTGGGGGGTCTCCAAAGGGTGCTTCCTATGTACTTCTGAGCTCTCCTTGGGTGGTCTATCTTTCTGCTGTGCTTTTTAGTTCTACTTCCATGAAAATTAAGTACTTTTTACCTTTGGGCAGTAAACTTAGGAACCTGATGTGGCTCCCATGCTGTGAGAAGTTCATGGGTGAAGCGCTTCTCACTCAGAGCTGTCTGAGTCTCCTGATTGACTCTGGAAGCTCTTGCAGGGGGAATTTATGGGCACTCCACTTGTAGTCAAAGCACCAAGCCTCTGGCTGGAGGGGCAGTTCTGGGGGTGCTGATGCTCTGTGGTGGGGGAGGAGAAGACGTCCCAGCAGTCACTGAGTGGCTCTCCCTCTCAGTCATACGTGGGGCTGCCATATTGTTCTCCTAATGCATACATGAGTTTCATTTTAAAACAAACGTGAATATATTATGAAATAGAATGAAAAGTTCATATTGATTTTTCTCCTGTAACACTAGACTTCAGTGTGTATTTTTTGAGAACATGGACATGTTTTTACACAACCATAGTTCAGTTGTCGACATCAGTGATTTTCACACTGACACTGAGCTGCTGATCTACATCATGTGAATTGTCAAATGATGCATTTTACAGCAGTTCTTCCTTCTAGGGTCCAGGCGGTCCAGGAACACGGGTTGCATTTACAGGTCATGTCTGCTCTCCTTTCATCTGGAACAGTTTCTCTGTCTTTCTTACCCTTGACATTTTAAAGAGTACAGACCAGTTATCCTGTAAAACAATTCTCATTTTGGGTCTGTTTGGGGGCTTCCTCATGGTTTGATGTAGGTTTTGCATTTTGGGCCGAGTACCGTAGAGGTGTGTTTTGGGGCTTCTCTGGCGAGTATTTCCAGTGCAGTTGGTGCTACTTGGAGGGTCCAGTTTGAACCCCTACTTGGGCCTTGGCACCAGCTCTCTGCTTTGGTCACATGGACTGTGGGTACACACTTCCTCAGGGTTGCTGCCAGCTCTGCCCTGTGCCCTATCCCTGCCCCCACCAGCTAAGTGTCTGAAGTCTCTGAGATGTACCTGTCCTCAGGGGTGCACTGCAGATCCTGCTTCCTCTGTGAGATACCTTTCCCCTTTTTTGAGATAGAGTCTTGTTCTGTCCCCAGGGTAGGGTACAGTGGCATCATCATAGCTCATTGCAACCTCAAACTCCTGGGCTCAAGTGATCCTCCTGCCTCAGCCTCCTGAGTAGCTGGGACTACAGGAGTGCGCCGTGACACCTGCCTAATTTTTCTATTTATAGAAGAGACAGAGTCTCAGTCTTACTCAGCCTGGTCTCCTGAACTCAGGTGATCCTCCTGCCTCAGCCTCCCAGAGTGCTGGGATTACAGGTGTGAGCCTCCATGCTGGCCAATGGCAGATATGCCTTTCAACAAGCAGTTACTAAGTTCCTGTTGGGTTTTGTCTGGGACACAAAGATTAGGAAGTCTGTTCTTATTCTTGGTGGTTGTATGCTGTCCAGTTTTATAGCCCACAACTAAGAGGGGCAGAGCAATAGGTGAGGCTTTTAGGGGTGTATTTGGAGCTGAGCTGAGAGGATGCAGTGGTCAAGGTTGTCTTGTGGGGGCTCTGCCTGCCTCTCCCTTCTTTTCCTCTCTATCCTCCTCCCTCAGTCTGCCCCATTTACTCTTTCCATTTTCTTCCCTCCCCACCCCTTGCTGCTCAGTCCCTGTTGGGTCCATCATCTCTCTGAGGCCCAGATTTGAGTCTTAATGCAAAAGTTCCCAAATTCATGGCACTTTCAGTGTCTCAGAATTTTCACCGTGCCCTCAGGTCAAAATAAATATCTAAAGTTCCCTTTCTTGAGTCTAAACAACTTAAGTGTGTCCCAGGAAGTTACTAACCATTTGAAAAATAATACCCATAAATTGAAGGAAACTATTTTTTAGTTCATTCTTAAATAACCAGAGTCATTAACTAATGGGTCGTACAGCTTCTCAAACTGCAGCGTCAGACTGGACTCCCCCATTTCCTGCTACATGCTGATTTCCACGCAGAGCTCGCGTTTTCCTCCAAGCAGCTCGCAAACCTGGCTCTGAGGGACATGACGTCACCGGGAAGGCTGTAGCGCCACCTGCTGTTGGAGCGTGAACCTCCTCAAGCTCGTGGCCCCCTTGCTGCTGGACAGCTGCTGCCGCGCTGCGCGCTTCCTGCTGCTTTAAAATGTCTTTCCGTGTCCTGTGAGTTCGCTGCAGTGTCTCTGGTATCTGGTGTTTGGTTCCCTTTGGAAGTTGAGGTTTTAATGGCTCGCGGTCTCTGCCTGAGCTGGTCCCTGTGGCCTGCCAAGTGGGGTGGTGTGTTCCCACGACAAGGGGCATCTCCTGGAAGTATTTGGACAAGGCTGGAAGGAGAACTCTCGCTCTCACTCTTGCCCACGCTCCCCCTCCTGCCAGGCGTCAAAGTCAGGTCTCTGCTGTCTGACCAGGGGGGAATGGGAAGATGCTCAGGGATGGGGACAGAGGGGCCTCGCCAGCATTCACAGCACCGCTTCTGTGGTAGAGGTGGAGCTCATCATCTAAAAAATGTCAAAACAGACTTTTAGAAGATACCCTGTAGTTTTTTCTGACAGATGTGACAGGTGAACTGGAAATAAATGATCTATCAAGTGACCTTTATTAGACACTCCCTAATTCTGGCCATGAGCCTTTCTCCTATTTCTGAGAGATAAGTAGATAATACAGTGAGGATACTCTTGAATTCTCATAAAGAAAACAATATTAAAGATGTTTTACAGTTGTCTTTTTTTTTTTGGTTTGTTTTTTATTTTTATTTATTTATTTATTTTTGAGACAGAGTCTCACTCTTTTGCCCAGGCTAGAGTGCCGTGGTATCAGCCGAGCTCACAGCAACCTCAAACTCCTGGGCTCAAGCGATCCTCTTGCCTCAGCCTCTGAGTAGCTAGGACTATAGGCATGTGCCACCATGCCTAGCTAATTATTTCTATATATTTTTAGTTGGACAGTTAATTTCTTTATATTTTTAGTAGAGATGAAGTCTCAATCTTGCTCAGGCTGGTCTCAGAACTCCTGACCTTGAGCGATCCTCCCACCTCAGCCTCCCAGAGTGCTAGGATTATAGGCGTGAGCCACCTAGCCTGACCCTGGTTTGTTTTTTAAAGAGACAGGGTCTTGCTCTGTTGCCCAGGCTGGAGTGCAGTTTTGTGATCACAGCTCACTACAGCCTGGAACTCGGGCTCAAGCGATCCTCCTGCCTCAGCCTCCTGAGTAACTGGGACTACAGGTGTGTGCCACCAGGCCTAGATAATTTTTCTACTTTTAGTAGAGACGGGGTCTCACTGTGTTGCCCAGATTGGTCTCAAACTCCTAGTCTCAAGTGATCCTCCTGCCTTGGTCTCCCAAAGTGCTGGGATTACAAACGTCAGCCACCGCTCCCAGCCTTTTTTATTTTTTAAGGCTATCTGTATCTATTGACCATTCATATGTTTGGGGAAACTGAATTATTGCTGGATTTGTATATTTTGGGATCCGTGTATACGGCTTTGTGACTCACCCTCTTCAGCTAGTTAAGAGATGCCAGAGTGAGGAGATGCAGCAGCCCCTTATCTGTGGTTTTGCCTTCTGCATTTTCAGTTACCTTAGCAGAGCAAGGTATTTTGAGAGAGAGGCTACATTCACGTAACTTTCATTACAGTATATTTTATAATTGTTCTGTTTCATTATCAGTTATTGCCTAATTTATAAATTAAACTTTATCATAGGTATGTTCGTATAGGAAAAAATGTAGTTTATGTTGGGTTTGGTACTATCCGTGGTTTCGGGTGTCCACCGGGGGTCTTGGAACGTGTCCTCCGAGGATGTGGTGGGACTGCCATAGATGCCAGTGAACTAAACTAAGAGAAGCTTGTTTCTGTCCATCATTGCTTGGCCTACCCATGCTTCTTTCTCAGGGATCCCACTCATTGTCCATGTGGACAGGCCAGCTGCCCACAGGACTCACTGCATCTTCTCTGGTGCCACTTGGCCCAGAGGACTCTTTCTAGAAATGGAGACAGGCTGGTATTGACAGTAGTTGTGATGTAGGGTTACAGACTGTGGGAGTGTGGGCAAGACGAGAGTGGCTCGTTAAGAGAAAGGGCAATGGAGGGGTAGAGAAAGTGAACCCAGAAAACCAGAAAGCCCCCCTGGAGCCAGCCGAGGCTGGGCTTGGTTCCTGTTTCCACTTTCTCGTTTTCAGTTTCTTTCTTTTTCTTTGTTTTTTTTAGACAGGGTCTCACGTTATTGGCCAGGGTGGAGTGCAGTGGCGTCATCACAGCTCACTACAGCCTGGAACTCCTGAGCTCAAGCGATTCTCCCGCCTCAGCTTCCTGTCCACTTCTTTATTGTGATCTTCCTATTCTCCTCCCTTTTTTTATAACTGAGCTTTTTTGTACCAACAGAGTTTAAGAGAGGGTTAGGAGTTGGATTAAACATTCCAGGAATGGAGACAATAAGGTTAATTTGCCTCTTACATCCAGAGACAGAGTTTGCCAGTGTTTCATGTGAGCAAGGAATAAACTTAGCCCTTCCCTCTCCTTGGAACTCTGTGTAGATGTCAAAGCATCAGAGTGGCCTTCTCTGGCCACCTTTTTATGAAAGACCTCCATCCCACCTATCTTACCTTACCCAGTTTCATTTTTCCCTAACAATAGACAGCACTTGTCATATCGAAATTAAAGACTTACGTTATTTACCTAGTGTAATACGGCCAGGAAGTAAGCTCCGAGAGAGCAAGAGCTGTGTCGTTTCCTGCGGGTTCCCTGCGTGTCAGTGCCTGACATGTGATAGGAGCTTGGCCCATGTTAGCAGGTGTCAAGTGAAGAGTGGCTCATGGGTATAACCCAGGTATTGGGGCCATTTTATTGATACGTGTTTTGTCAATAATGTAAAGCTTTCGTCCTTTTTTTTTTTTTTTTTTTTTTTTTTTTTTTTTTTTTTGAGACAGTCTCACTCTGTTGCCCAGGCTAGAGTGAGTGCCGTGGCGTCAGCCTCGCTCACAGCAACCTCAAACTCTTGGGCTCAAGCGATCCTCCTGCCTCAGCCTCCCGAGTAGCTGGGACTACAGGCATGCACCACCATGCCTGGCTCATTTTTTCTATATATTTTTAGTTGGCCAATTAATTGCTTTCTATTTATAGTAGAGACGGGGTCTCGCCCTTGCTCAGGCTGGTTTCGAACTCCCGAGCTCAAGCGATCCTCCCGCCTCGGCCTCCCAGAGCGCTAGGATGACAGGCGTGAGCCACCGCGCCCGGCGCTCTCATCCTTTTTTAGCACCGTCACATACAGTGTGGCTGTACGTGTACTCAAACTCCAGTAAGTGTTTGTGCTTGTTTCCCTCTGGCCTACAGTTATGCCTGGCACAGTAACAGGCTCACAGGTGCTTTTCTCACAGTGACCACAGAATCCAGACACCAGCCGAGCTATATGGAGCACTGTGTAAATCTGCAGAGCTGAGGCATGGTGCCTGTCATTCCTGTCTCTTTCCAGTCCCCATTCTAAATCACAGATTGATTAGAACATGGGTTGTAAAAACACTTCCAACTCAGAATACCTTCTATGCTTTGCAGTTTTTATAGGAAATTAAGGTACTCATAGGAAATTTTATAGGAAATTAAGGTACTTTAGCTACTAAGTCCTTTTTCTTCACTGTTGGGGGATAATATTTTACTTTTTAAAATTGTCTCTAATTCTTCAAGGCAAAAATATATTCGTGTTTCTAGGACTTCTGGTTAAGAACCTAGTGGTCAAGGTCTCAGTCCAAATCTGGCAGACAGCACCAGTGTCACCAGGGTGTTCGTGTACATCTGTTTGACCCTCCCTGGGCTTGCTGAATCAGGCTGCCTGGGGAGGAATACCCGGGAATATAGTTGGTGAGGGTTTTAAATTAGGCTAGGCTAGAAAGTTTGATTTTCCTTCTGTAGGAGGAGTATTTGAAGACTTTTGAGCGGAGGAGTCATATGTCAGAGCTGTCCTTCAGAAAGATAAATCAGGCAGTGATGTTTAAGATGGATTGAAGAAGAAGAGAGGTGGGGTGAGGAAGAAAGTAACAGGCAAAGATGGTGAGCCGGAAGGAGGCCGAGGCACCGGGGGCAGAGCGTAGGGTGCAAGGGGGCATTGGATAGAACGCGGTGCCAGTGCGGTGTGCAGGGCGTGTTTGGTCTGTGCTGGGACCATTATCAGTGGGTTGGAAAGGAAAGGCACACTCGGTTACTCATCGTTTCATACTGGTGGAGTCTGACAGGCCTGTAAACATGATGGGGGATTGAACCCTTAGAGCACTCCAGTGGTTAGAGTTTTCTAGGAATTGGGGTACATCAGGGCAGGGAAATAACAAGGCGTGGATCACTGACTTGGGAGAACGAGTTAGCAGGGTTCAAGGAGGACATGATTGGGTGTGGCAGATGCCGCCAAGATTGGCCACTCGAAAGGAGGATGAGGATCTGTTGTTGCTGGCTTTGGAGTTGTGGGGTGGGCAGTTGGAGGCAAAAGATTCGAGCTTGACAGGGAAGACAGAGTTGGGTATTTGGGAGTTCTCATAGAGACCATTGGTGCAGCCATAAAATGAAGAGATCATGTATTTATTCACAAGCACCTAGGTTACTTGGTGCTGGTGTAGGTTTGGGTATACAGATAATTTTATTAGTGTTATTTGATTGCAAGAAATAAACCAATTGAAGCTCTAGATTAAGCAAAAATAATAACAATACTGTACTTAATTGTAAGGACTGGAATGTAGAGGGGCCTAGGAATGGACAGGAACAAGGAAATAGCTGTGATCTTGAGGGTAGCCAGCCACAGCTGTCAGTTCCTGATACACTCCCAGGTGCGGGATCCTGCCCTACTTAAAGTCTCATTTCCATGCTCTTGGGGGATAGAGTTTGTTTGGTCTGGCTTGAGTCGGAGTTCTTACCCCTGGTCTGGTCAGTTGTGGTTGGGGTGAATGGTGGTGGCAGACAGGGCTGTGTAGTTAGTATAAACATGCTGCTGCCCGTGGACCATCCCAAGACTGTGGGGTTTGGAGGAGGAACAGTGGTGGCAGCTCTTAGAAAAGGTAGTCTGAAGGCTGAACAGGTCCCTCCCCAAGGTGTTCTGAGCAGTGACTAAGGCAAGGCACAGTCCTGCTTACAGCCTAGTAGGATAGAAAAATAGCAATGAATTGAGAGGACAGAAGGAAGAGTGCTTAATTAGGGGAGGGATGGAAGGTTCTTGAAGAGGCATCTTTAAGCTCTGTCTTTAAGGTTAAATGTTATTTCCTGGCTGCGGGGGAGAGGGCAAAGAACATTCTGAGCAAAGAGGTAAATCTTAACTGTTGTATCTAACTTTCTGTTTTAAATGTACATAGACTCATTGTTTTAAAATGAGAGTAAATAGAGTGTCCATGTCAGCCACTAGGCTCAGGAGTCAGATTGCTGAGTGTTGTAATCCTAACTCTGCCCCTCACTTTTTGTACAGCTTCTTTTCTGTGATCTTGCAAAATTAAAATCACAAGGCGTGATGATGATAGTGCATGCTTCACTGGGCTACTGAGGGATTAGATCAGATGGTGCACATGAAGTCTTTAGCATCTGGCATATCATAAGTCCTTGATACTTTTTGTTTAAAAATAATTTGAACTATATTTCTTTTTTAGCTATACTTTTAAAATCTAGTTTAGTGGCTTAGAATATATCTGTTTAGCTATTCTTAACATTTCAAATGTATATGTTCATGATGCTTACTAATTAAATTGTTGTAAGACTTACACGGATAATAGGAAAAGTGCTTAGAGCAGTGGTTGACACACAGCTGAATGCCGTGCGGACTGGCATGTTAGTGTGAATACCATGTCGCTGTGCACTGACTGCCGATCACGGAGTTGGAGTCACCCATGCGTGGACTAGAAAGCTGGGTCCTGGATGTGACATCGTCCTCATTTTTTCCCCTTTGGGGAAAACATCCTCTAGTAGCTTCCTAGATTTTTATGTCTTTGACCTTGACTTGATAGTTTTGTTGAGTGTAGAATTCTTGGTTGGAATTAGTTCAAGATATTCCTCTTTTTTTTTTTTCTGGCTTCCAGTGTTGCAGTTGGGAAATCCGGTGCCATTTGCTTCTTGACCCTCTACATGCCACCTGTTTTACCATCTGGAAACGCCGAGGGTCTGCATTTTGTCTCTGGTTTTTTGAAAAATGATATGCTTTGATATTAGTCTCTTTTCGTTCATTGTGCTGGGCATCTTTTTAGTCTGGAAATTGGTGCATGTTTTTAGTCTGGAAACTTACTTAGATCTAGAAGGAATTTATCGAAGCTATATAGGGGCATTGTTTTAGTCTGCATCCTCATTTCTGTATTGAATTTAAAGTGCTCTGAGCATTTTGCTGTTTTTATACACTTTTCTGTATTGATGTATTTCCCTGGCCATATTTCCCTGGTTCTTCCTCCAAAAACTTATCAAATGTTTGGTAGTCAATACTGTTTTTAATGGCAAAGTTACTTTTTTTCTTGTTAAATTTGAGGTATTCACCTAGGTGAAATCAAAGTTGGGAGAAAGTTGAAGAGGTTTTTTTGGCCATATTGCATAGTGACCATCCTTCTGGAAAAAACAAAAAAGTTTCCAACATAACTTTTTCCCTAAAGATTTACTGTGTCCCTATAGAAACCACAGTGAAGTGGTTGCTAAGAAAAAGAGGTGGGGTGGAGTTTAGTGAACACAAGAAAATACAGGGCATTTTAAAAACAGTTGAACATTTAAGAAATTTATTACTGAGCAATTAGGTTTAGCCAGACCTAATTCATGAGGGAGCCATCCCAAGTGTTCAAATGCCTCTCCTCTTGCATTGCATATGTTAGTATGTACCGTGTTTCCCCGAAAATAAGACCTACCCATAAAATGAGCCCTAGCAGGATTTCTAAGCATTTGTGCAATATAAGCCCTACCCCAAAAATAAGACTTAGTGATGGATGTGGCTACCCAGCGTATCTGCACAACCCATGCATTTCATTGCAGAGCGGTAAAGAAGATGAGCAGCCCTTCTTATCTGCCCCATTGCGACAGCTACCATCCCAGAGGTGACCGGAAAGGTGCGAGCAGCCTCACCAACAAGGTCGGCTCCCCCGTCTGGTCCCGGTCATCCTGTGCGTGCCTGCAAGCTGAGGCTTTGAGGGGAAAATAACACATCCCCTGAAAATAAGCCCTA
>VBSM01001026.1:391495-406818 GCA_008086735.1 Cheirogaleus medius | reverse complement strand
GAGCCACTGCACCCGCCTAAAGCATTGTTAATGGAAGTTTATAGCATTAAATGCTAAGTACAGAAAACAAAAAAGCTCTAATCTAATTTTAAAATGTTGAAGAGTAAATTAAATTCAGAGCAAGCAGAATGGAGAAAACAATGAAAGTAGGAGCAGAAGTTCATGAAATGGAAAACAAAAACTGTAGAGAAAGTTAATGCAATTAAAAATTGGTCCTTTGAAAAGATCAAGCAAATTGATAAACTTCTAGCCAGACTGAGGAAAAAAATAACATTAAACACTGTTAAAATGAACAAGCACAGCGTGGTAGCTCACGTCTCTTAGGAGGGTCACTTAAGCCCAGGAGTTGGAGGCTGCAGTGAGCTGTGATCACACCTCCACACTCCAGCCTGGGCGACAGAGTGAGACCCTGTCTCTTACGGGAAAAAAATTTAAAAATGAACAAAATTTGTTAGATATGAATTCATCTATTTTTAAAAGTACATCTTTTTTGGGTAGAGATGGGAGGGAGCTCATTGTGTTATCCAAGCTGGTCTCAAACTCCTGGGCACAGGTGATCTTCACACCTTGGCCTCCCAAAACGCTGAGATTACAGTTGTGAGGCACCACATCTGACCAGTCATAAATAGTTGAAGATGATGATACAGAGGTGTCATCATTAATATCAGTATTATCATTTCACGCTCTTGTTCATTATGTCTTTGTATCAGAGAATTGTTCAGAATTATTCAGAATTATTACTTTGTCTCTTACAAGCTCCCAGTTCTTTAGCAAAACTCTTAGGACTGAATAGGTTTGGGATTCACACTTTTTTATGGCTTAGAAAGATAAAGTGGTGTGTATGCACAGTACTTACAGCAAAGCTTATAATCAGGTGCCTTAAAGCCTGTGATAAACATAGGACTGTTCACGCTGAATACAAAAAAGGGCTGATTGATGCCCATGTGTCTTTTCTGTTCTGGTTTTGGAATCTCAGAATTGTAATTGTTTGTTTTGTTTATTGAATCTTGTTGTGTTGCCTAGGCTGGAGTGCAGTGGTGTCATCACAGCTCATTGCAACTTCAAAGTCGTAGGCTCAAGCGATCTTCCAAGTAGCTGGGTCCATGTCACCACATCTGGCTAATTTTTAAATTTTTTGTAAAGATGAGGTCCTGCTATGTTGCTCAGGCTGATAGGAACACCTGGCTTCAAGAGATCCTCTACTTTGGCCTCACAAAGTGCTGGAATTATAGGCATGAGCCTCTGCATGTGGCTCAGAATGGTAGATAAATTATGGTGTACCTGTGTGTTTTTTCTCATCTTGGGATTATGTTGATACAGAAGAAATCATACCCAACAAGTGTACCTCTGCTTGATTTGGAACACTCAAGAGGGTCCAGTTTCCAGATTTTGAAAAATATGAAATAACAATACCACACTCATACAAATAATAGTATTTGATACTTGAAACCTCAACATGTACTAGGTTATTTATGTACAAAGATGTTAATCACATTAATGTTTGATATTGCTAAATTAATTCTATAGAGTCAAAACATATTCTCAGTTGATTTTATCAAGAATCTTGAGGCTCAGCATGGTGGCACACGCCTGTAATCTTAGCACTCTGGGGGGCCGATGTGGGAGGATCCCTTGAGCCTCAGGAGTTCAAGACCAGCCAGAGCAAGAGCAAGACCCGTCTCTACTAAAAATCAGAAAAAAAACAATCAGCTGGGCAACTAAAAATAGTGGCGAAAACCTCTAGTCCTAGCTACTCAGGAGGTTGAGGCAGGAGGATCACTTGAGCCCAGGAGTTTGAGGTTGCTGTGAGCTAGGCTGACGCCACGGCACTCTAGCCCGGGCAACAGAGTGAGACTCTGTCTCCAAAAAAAAAAAACAGAGAGAGAAGGAGCCTTGAAAAGGTACCTAATCTTTCACACAGTAATTCCATCTTTGGAAATCCCCTAGGGATTTTAACCGAAATACAGCCATGAAACAGCCACAACTATGAAAATAGACTACCCTGCTGTTGGGCACTTGGCCAAGAGCCGTGAAGCCCACAGTCCCTGAGAGTGACTTGGCATTCGCTGTAGCTCCTCTGCTCTGGGCTGCCGCCCCCTTTCCCTGCAGTCCCCAGAGAGCATAGTCTGAATGTGTCTAGCCTGCATTTTCTGCTTCAGCTTTTCCTTCCTGAGCCTCAGAGTCCTGTCCTGGCCATTCCTATGTATTTACAGGGTTTTACCTAAATCACATGAGCTCACATGAGACTATCCCCACTTTCTTTTTTGTTTTGAGATAGTCTCACCGCTCTGTTGCCCAGGCTAGAGTGCCGTGGTATAGGCCTAGCTCACAGCAACCTGAAACTCCTGGACTCAAGTGATCCTCCTGCCTCAGCCTCCCAGAGTGCTAAGATTTCAGGCATGAGCCACCATGCCTGGCCTAGCCTGTCTTAATTCTAGTTGAATTTTTATTTGTAGTGTCCCTCTCTCTGCCATGCTTTCTTCACTGGTCTGTAAGACTCATGTGGATGGCTAACCATGGCTGTTTTTATTGATTTGTGTCTTTAGTGTCTACCATACTATTAGTAATTTACATTTATAGGCACTCAGAAGTATTTGTTGAATGAATGAAGTGTTCAGGGAATTTGACCCATAGGTGGCTTTAAAATAAAGCTTAAGGTATTAGGTAGTCTTCAAAGGCCAGCATTTGAGATGTAGCCAGAGGCAACCCAAAGCGGTGCCAGTACTGGGAAGGAAGGGGTGTGGTGCGCGGCGCCAGTCGTTCCTCATGCAAAGTGCGGTCTAGGAGCTTTGCGCTGTGCCAAGGTGCACAGGCTGACCTGTCCACAGAATTCAGGGCACAGCAGGGCTTATGCTTACAGCAGGCCACTGCCTGGCCAGAGCGACAGGGCCTAAAAGCTGTGCTGTTGGGTGGGTTTGTTTGGAGTCTTTTAAGAGTTTTGTGTACAACTTGGCTGGCTCATAAAATTGATGATAAATTTGTATTTACTCCTATAAATCTGTGATTTGAATTTTATTTTAAATATAAATTTTGGCTGAAAACGGGTCTGTAAATTGTTTAATCTTTTTCTTGAAATTTATGTCTATATCTTCCCTTAATTCCTCCAATTTCCCTGATGGATTGCTCTCTACAAAGGTGTAAGTAACAGAGAAAGATTTGGCAGGTACTTCTGCCACCCCTGGTTTCGGGATCTGTAGCAGGACCTGTTGAGGCCAGGCCTTGCTCAGGGTGGTCTTTGCTCCTGACGGTCTGGCGGGGGCTCTCTTGCCACCAGCCTCATGTGGATCCTAGGTGCCCCGGGCTGCCAGGCTCCAGCAATCTAGTATTGTCAGCCCCGGGAGTCTTAAGATGCACCTCTCCCTCCCACTGGACCTTTTGCCTTTCATGGGTACAGCAGCGTTGTAAAATGTAGAACGTAGGCTTTGGTTTTATTAAATCCTCAGTTTCCTGGTTTTCTTTAAGGGTGGTGCTACTGGTTTAGGGTCACATTATTGTAGGACCAGTAGTCTTGTCCTTAGTGCTGGGTTCTGTGGACTGGGTAGTCAGAAAAAGAGTCGACAGTTGGGTCTTGTTTTTAGCCAGTAATGAGTCCAGACACCTACACAGGTGGATCCAGGTGCGGTGGCTGCATAGCGCGTTCAGCATCCTTGCTTTTGCTGTAACCGTGGTGGCCGTGTAAGTCAGGGTTTGAGCCTCAGGGTGAGCTCATCATTTGAGGTAGAGCCAGCTGTGATGCATTTTTTTCTAACTAGTTTTGACATGGGAAATACTTGGGAAGATTTATATTTAGAGGTGGGATAACTGTGACCATCACTTTTAACAAAAGAGTTCTCAACTGTCCCTCAGGGGACATCTGGTGATTGTTACTGGGGGGGGGGGAACGCCTCTGGCATCCAGAGGGCAGAGGCCAGGGATGCTTCTGAGTGTCTCACACAGACAACGATCCTGCCCAGAAAGTCAGCTGTGCTGACGCTGAGACCCCTGCTTTGAAACTTGGTTCAGTGGGTGGCGCCTTGGGTCCGTGCTCAGAGGACCTTCCCTGGAGCACAGGTTTGGGTTTGCGAAGGTGAGGGTAGTTTTCATTCACTATTAACTCCTAGGTTTCCTGACTTCACACCTTTTTTTTTTTTTTAAGGTGAAAGTCACATAATGTAAAATTAAACCATTTTGAAGTGAACAATTCAGTGGCAGTTAGTTTATTCACAGTGTTGTGCAACTTCCACTTCTACCCAATTTCACAACATTTTTATCGCCCCAGAAGTAAACTCTACCCATTAAATAGTTGGTCTTATATACACAGATACACACTCACACTTGTGCCCAGCCGCTGGCAACCACTACGGTGGGTGTTCCATGCACGTGGGGTCATACAACATCTATGTGACCTTTCTGTCTGGCTTCTTTCACTTAGTGTAATGTTGGTGAGGTTTCTCCACGCGGTAGCACGTGTCAGTGCCTGTTTGTCTTTGTGGCTGAATAATACTCCACTGTGTGCACATAGCCCGTTTTGTTTGCCCAGCCATGCATCGGTGGGTGTTTGGGCGAATGTTGCCCCTGTGAACAAGGATGTGTGCATGCGCTGAGTCCTGGTTTTCAGTTCTCTGGGGTATATACCTAGGAGTAGAAGTGCCGAGTCATGTCGTATTTCTGTGTTTGACTTTTCGAAGAACTGTCAGTTTTCCTTCCACACCCACTTTTACTACCGAAAAAGTATGTGCCTCCTTGTACATAAGCAGCATTAGTTCAAAATTATTTAATAAACTACTTTGTTAAGTAAATGACTTAGAATTCACAGTTCAAGTGGGAGATGGTTCAGCTTCTCAGCACCTCTCCCGACCCCAGGCTAGATGTGTGCCCAGAGTTTGTGGACTCACAGATACTGAATTAACAGACAAGTGGTAACCATGAAACTTCCAAGTGGTCTTTTTACACAGTTAAATTTGGGGGGAAAGATTTCAGAAGCAGGCCGGGCACGGTGGCTCACGCCTGTAATCCTAGCTCTCTGGGAGGCCGAGGCGGGCGGATCGCTCGAGTTCAGGAGTTCGAAACCAGCCTGAGCAAGACCGAGACCCTGTCTCTACTATATAGAAAGCAATTAATTGGCCAACTAAAAATATATAGAAAAAAATGAGCCGGGCATGGTGGTGCATGCCTGTAGTCCCAGCTACTCGGGAGGCTGAGACAGGAGGATTGCTCGAGCCCAGGAGTTTGAGGTTGCTGTGAGCAAGGCTGATGCCACGGCACTCACTCTAGCCCGGGCAACAGAGTGAGACTCTGTCTCAAAAAAAAAAAGATTTCAGAAGCATATTTAAATGTTTTGAAACTTAATTTCTGGGAAGGTACAAGCAGATATTTCAGGAGAAATCTGGAAATTAACCTAACTTGTTCCACCTGAAGTGTGTCAAGAGCCAGGAGCCTCCCCTGAGATCTCTGTGGGCATTCCAGACCGCAGGCCCTGGGTGGGACGTGGCAGCAGGAAGGGTGGGGGTGGGGGGTGATTGGAGGTGTTGCTGTGTGGACTCATCAGGACTCAGGAAGCAGTTAGCCAGTGGCTTCTTTGGGATTCGATTGAAGTCCTCTCCATTCACCTGCCAAACGGGGAAAGTCTGGGTTAGATTAATCCTAAGAAGTTGAATTGCAGTGGTTTTTTATTGTTACTGTAATTTTTCTAGTAATAGGATTCTAACCCTACCCCCTATGCTTTTCAGTTTAATTCAAAGTATTTTTCCCTGGGGTATTTCTAAGGATTCTTAAAATGAAATTGAGATCATATTTGTTTTTTTCATACTGAAAAACAAAATACAAAAGTACTGAGTAAAGCAATTCTGGGGAAGGAATAGTAATAGGGAAGGGATAGATTCATATGTGCTTTTGCTTAAAGTGTTAACTACTAGCACGATGAGATATTTTCTTCACAACCTGAACGCAATGCAAATAGAGCCTTTTCTGTGTGTTACAGACACATTTGCATGTATTGGACACCAGACCAGAAGCACTTCTGAATTAAGGTAATTTTGATGTAATTGATCCTTATTAGTTTTTTAAATATAGTAGATAAATTTCTTCAGTTTGTTTTTTTAATAGTTTGGTTTTGTTAAAGTTTTGCTGTCTCTTTTAAGCCCAAAGTTAGTTTTCAGAACAAATCGATCCTCAGAAGGGTGCTTTCTTATAAAGCTTCTGTTTAAATGTTCAGCAAGAAGCTTAAAGTACCAAGTGATTATTATTTTCTTTCTTTTCTTTTCTTTTCTTTTCTTTTCTTTTCTTTTCTTTTCTTTTCTTCTTTTCTTTTCTTTTCTTTTCTTTTCTTTTCTTTTCTTTTCTTTTCTTTTCTTTTCTTTTCTTTTCTAGTCTCACTCCTTTGCCCAGGCTGGGGTGCACTGGTGTCATCATAGGTCACAGCAACCTCAAAGTCCTGGGCTCAAGTGATCCTCCTGCCTCAGTCTCCCGAGTAACTGGACTACAGGTGCCACCACTATGCCCGGCTAATTTTTCTATTTTTAGTAGAGACGGGGTCTCGCTCTTGCTCAGGCTGGTCTCGAACTTCTGAGCTTAAGCAATCCTCCCACCTTGGCCCCCCAGAGTGCTGGGATTACAGGTGTGAGCCACTGCTGAGGCCCAGGTGATTATGATCTACATTCTGGACAAGAGCAGCATTTCCAACTGCTTTCATTAGAAAGCCAGAGAGTCTTTTTTTCAAATCAAATCCAACGAAATACCAATATATGATATAGACAAAAGGGGTACATGATTCAGGGGAAAACAAATTCCTTTATGTTTGTATAAAGTGGAAGTGACAAAGCAAACGTCCCAGTGTCTGTGGTTGGTGAATCTGGGTAATGGTGTGCAGCTACTTTTTATTATCCTTGCAACTCTTTGAAGTTTGAAATAACTTTAAATTTAAAAAGCAAAATTAAATTGAGCAGGTACGTGATGGAACAATTGGATATCCTTATGCAAAAGGTAAACTTGACACCATGCAGAAAAATTAACTCAGTGGACCATAGACTGAAATATAAATCTTTAGTTAGAAAAACTTCAAAAAGAAAACATAGAAAAATTATTGAGATTTTGGGGTAAGCAAAGATTTTTTAGATATGACATCAAAGACACAATCTGTAAAAGAAAACATTTATAAAGTGGACTTTATCAAAATTAAAAACTTGTGCTCCTTGACAGACAAGCCATAGATTGGCAGAAAATGTTTGCAAATCACATCTTTTAGATGACTTGTGCCGAGAGTATGTAAAGAACTCTTAAATTCTTAAAACTCAGTATTAAGAAAACAAATCACCCAGTTTAAAAAGGTAGGGGAAGTGACTTGACCAGACACTTTGCCAGAGAACACACAGAGGCAGCAGATCAGCGCGTGAGAAGACGGTCAGAATCTCCTGCCATCAGGGAAGTACCGTTACTCTCCTGTCAGGAAGGCCAGAGGGCTACGAGGCGGCAGGAACTGAGGAACTGGAACCTGCCCATGCTGCCTCTGGGAATGGTAGGAATGTGAAAAGGCACCACCATTGTGGAAGCAATTTGGCATTTTCCTAAAATGCACACCTGCAGTGTGATCCAGCCCTTCCACTCCTAGGTGTCCCTCCGAGAGGAGTTGAAAGCAGATGTCCACATAGAGACCTAGACGTGCAACAACACAGCTACATCGCAGAATAATTGTGCTGAGAGAAGCCACCCTGTTAGCAGGTCCACACTGTGTGACTTCATGGATGTACATTTCTAGAAAACACAAACCAACTTGTGGTGATTGGAAGCAGATCAGTGCTTGCCTGGGGCTGGGCGTGCTGGAGGGAGGGACGGTGCAAGCACACGGACTGGGGATGGGTGGACAGATTCACTGTCTGAGTTGTGAGGATGATTTCATGGGTGCATACTGCTGTCAAAACAGATCAGCTTGCACACGTGTGTTGTGTGTCACATCTTTTTTTTTCCTTTCTTTCTTTTGAGACAGAATCTCACTCTGTTGCCCGGGCTAGAGTACCGTGGCATCAGCCTGGCTCACAGCAACCTCAAACTCCTAGGCTCAAGCCTCAGCCTGCTGAGTAGCTGGGACTACAGGCATGTGCCACCATACCCAGCTAATTTTTTAAATATATTTTTAGTTTTTTAATATATTAGTTTTAATATATTTTTAGTTTAAATATATTTTTAGTTTGTCCAGCTAATTTCTTTCTATTTTTAGTAGAGACAGGGTCTCGCTCTTGCTCAGGCTGGTCTCGAAGTCCTGAGCTCAAACGATCTGCCGCCTCGGCCTCCCAGAGTGCTAGGATTACAGGCGTGAGCCACTGCGCCTGGCCTGTGTGTCACATCTTGACATCTTTCGGACCACATAGAAATCTCTAAGACAAATGCCAGGGACCGCACGTTTTTGGGCAAGCTGCACATTATTTAAATCATCATAACTACAGATCATAATGCATTTTAGGTGTTTTTCAATAATTATTTTTATTTACAAAAACAAACAACTAATTAAATAAAGTTCCTAGTACTTTTTAAACGTATGGTACTGTGTAAAACATTTATTTATTATGTCACCTTTCTTCATTCTTGATGTTTTCATTTGCAAATTTGGCGGTAAACCTCTACTCTCCCTAATGGACAAGACAGTGTGTTGACATCTAAGGTCCATAACAGATGGCGCGTGAAACACGAGAAAACTCGTGAGCAGCGGTACGCAATGTGTTAAGAAAGTTGTTTGAAAAACTACACAAGCAGGCTGCAAAAGGGCCCACCCCACTGACTCTGGGTGGAAAGCCTGGCAGGGTGGAGGAGGGAGGTTGTTTTCTAGCCATTACTTAAATTTTTTCAGGTTAAAAATTTCATAACTGCTTTCGGAACAGGTTGTATTTAGTGAGTGTCTACTGTGTGTCAGCCACGGTTCTGTGGATTGAATCCTCGGAGCACTAGCAAGGGGATGGCTATGTCCCCACTTTCCACCTGGCGATAAGAAAGCATCGGGGTTCGAACCTTGATCTTGTGACTGTCCGACCACAAAATGTCACCCTGCCTCCAGCCAGCAGGCTTATTAGATACCACCGGTCCTGCTTAGGTGGGCTGCAAGTGAAAATGCCAATGAAAACACTATTTTGGGAGGAAATAGGGTTCATCATAGTTTACAGGGAGCAAATGTGAAAACAAAGGTTATTTCTACATATTGGAGTGCAAATGGCATGACAGGCGGCAGAGTCTTCCCCAAAACTAGAGAATTTACAGACCTCCTATAAAAAAGGTGCTTGGGGTCAGGCATAATGGCTCACGCCTGTAATCCCAGCACTTTGGAAGGCCTAGACAGGAGGCTCACTGGGGCCCAAAGGTCTGAGCTGTGATGACGCCACTGCACTCTATCCCAGGCAGCAGAGTGAGACCCTGTCTCATAAAAAAAAAAGAGGGTGGAGGGGCTTTGAGTGTAGCCTCCTGTTGTGGGTGCTGTGTGATTTCAACTTTTCCACCACCTTTCCCTGTTAGGTCTTCTAGATGGGTGCTGTTCATTTCATGAGACTCCATCAGTCATATAGAAAGTTTTGCTCTGAAATAATTAAAGTAGGACTTTCTGTTTGGACTTAATGTGTTTGAAGGTGGTGTATTTATTAAGCAATTTTTGATTGCCTAGTACATGCTAGGTTTTGTGCTCAACCCTGAAAGCAGAATGGGTCCACGAGTTTGGCAGAGGGAGAGCAGCTGGAAGCACAGATGACTTTTCATGATGCAGGAGACCTCAGGCCTTGGGAGAAAGAGCCAGCAGCCGTTTTCTGTGATGCCAGCATCGAGAGGGAGGATGGCAAGGGCCCTGCTGGCTCACGCCCACTCCCCGAGTGGTCCCTTTCCGAGGGCATCCTGCCCTCATGCTGTAGTTCCTGTGGTCCCCCTTTGGCAGCGTTGGGTATCTGGGTGAGTTGACTTGTGACTGTGATGTGAAGAAACTCGTGTGGGATTCTCTTAACTCCCTTAATCCACAAATTCCCCCTCCATCTCGTCCTCTCTTTTTTTCCCTTGAAGTTCATTTGTTGAAGACAAACCAGCCAACCGGCCTTGGTTGCTTGTCCTGGGGTTTCTCAGGGCCGATGGCACGTTGCCACTGCCTCCTGCGGAGTTGACCGTGCTGCTGTGTTCTGTGGTTCTGGAGGGTTGGTCAGATTCACTGTTTTGAGAGGTTACTTCGTAGGCACTGGCGAGCATGAAGGTATGATTTTGGCAGTGGCGCTGCTGTCATAGAAAATAGTATCTCGAGCCAGGGCACAGTGTTCTTTTTACCCACCTGGCTTCTGCTCCTTTGTCAGCCCCTTAGTGGGGTAGTGTCTGACAGCCGTGCAAAGCAGCACCCTCCCCTGCCCTCTCTGGCATGTGTCACCCTCTGAAACTCCCACGCGGTTTATCATCCGTGTCCCACCTGTGTGGCCTTGCTCCCCGCTGCTGAGCTCAGACGGTGCCTGACGTGGAGAAGGCTCTGGACACGGCGTGCGGGTGGCGTGTCCGCGGTGCCCGCCACTGTGCACCTGCTGCAGCGGCAGTGTCCTTCACTGCTGTGGCATTTCTGTCCTGCCGCCTTTACTGGCCACAGGACGTGAAGAGCGATCTGTGAGGGAGAGGCCTGAGTGCTTTGCTGCCCTTTGCATTTGTACTGTCTTAATTTTGGAGGTTAACCTGGACTTGGGAATGAAAGAAAAATCGAAAAGCTGATAAAATCGGTTTAAATTCCTCATACAAACTCTTTTCTCTCAAAATTCTTTTTAATCTTGGAGGTGACCTGTGATACTGTGTGGCTGACTCAGATTCCGGTCCTGGTGTAAGATGCTGGGGGGGTCAGTGGGGCCGATTCTGACGTAGGAAGTTTCAGAGGTGCTTCCACTATCCCGTGCAGTGCCGCACAGGAGGCCCCAGGGTCTGCTGCCGGCTGGTGACCGGGTGTCTCAGGACTGCCCTGCTGCTTGGTGGGGAGACTGAAGGTTGTGTTCTGGGGACCGTGGTGCCCATCGTCCTTGAGGTTGTTTGTTGAAAGGGACATTTCATAGTTTAATCACTGCAAGGCTGACAGCACTTTCAGATTGGTTGTCTCATTTAATTTCCATTTTAACTCTGTGTTGTAGATAACACTGTCCTGTTTTGTAATAAGCAGACCAGGTTGGAAAGCAAGCTGGTGAAAGTCATATTCTTTCTGTGTTGCAGAACCAGAACTTGAAATTATGTTTCCGTGCCTGCACCCCATTTTCCCCTGAGCAAAGTTGCAGCCTGAGTGTCATTGTTGGTGACTGTATCAGCTGTGGGGTCTCAGGGGCACCGCTGACGTGCCCTCCAGACTTCACAGGGTCTGGGTGCGAGGGGCAGGGTGCTGCTGCCTTTGTCAGGAACCCGAGGAATACATCTCGCTGCCGGTGCGAAATACTCTAATATAAAGATTATGTTAACACTTGACTCACAAAGATGTTGCATCTAAAGTAGGGGCATATCACTAAACATACTTGCTTTCAAGTTATTTAAACTTCTGTGAGAAGTATTTCCAAAACGGAAGCTCTAAGTAAAAGCTCTGGGCAGATGTGGGTCATGAAGGACAGACCTGAGACCTCAGCAGGTCCCGTCTTAGTGGATTAGGCCGTAAGTGCCGGAGTCAGCACCGCCCGAGCTTAGCTGTGACATTGGCTCCGAGGAGAGCAGTAGCCAGGCCAGGCAAACCTGATGGTGGGGTTTTCTAGAAGGTTTGGGGGGACTAAGGATAGTGAAGAGAAAAGCAAAAGCAATTAAATGTAAGTAAGACTTTTAAAATATACGTTCATTTGTTTAATTTATAAAGGAAACTTCATTACCAGTGTTTGGGAATTGAGTAGAAAAACATGGCAAATAATTCTAGTAAAAATGCTATTAGTCTTTTTAAATATCTTTTTTTAAGTGTATTTTTGTTCTTCTAAAACAGCAAAAAAATTAGTACATGTAAATTTGTTTTTCATGTAGTATATAATAAACATTTTTCCAAATTATTACAGTATTTTCAATATTTTTAGTGATATAGTTTATCCAGTAACTTTAAAATGTAACATTGACTATTTTTTTTAAACAAAAAATACAGAGAAAAAAATTTTAAGTGCTCCTTGGTTCCAGAGCCTGGATAACCTCTGTTAACTTTGGGGGAGCAGGGGTGGTAGGTGAACTATGTGTAAAGGATAATGGGAAGAATAAAAGCTGCTCCCCATTCCTCTGTCTTTCTCCAGAAACAACCAGTGTTCTTAAGACCTCATGTTTCTGTTTTTTTTTTTTTGGAGGCAGAGTCTTACTCTGTTGCCCGGGCTAGAGTGCCGTGGCATCAGCCTAGCTCACAGCAACCTCCAACTTCCTGGGCTCAAGCAATCCTTCTGCCTTAGCCTCCCGAGTAGCTGGGACTACAGGCATGCGCGACCATGCCCAGCTAATTTTTTCTATATTTTTAGTTGGCCAATTAATTTCTTTATATTTTTAGTAGAGATGGGGTCTCGCTCTTGCTCAGGCTGGTTTCTAACTCCTGACCTTGAGCGATCCTCCCGCCTTGGCCTCCCAGAGTGCTAGGATTACAGGCGTGAGCCACCACGCCCGGCCAAGACCTCATGTTTCTAGAGAAAGGGTTGCTTGCACTGGCATCGGTGTCTGTCCTCCTCTTATGAGCAGAAGCGTCACGCTTTATGTGCTGTGTTGTCCTTGTGTGTCTCGCTCGCTGTCTTCACAGAGGAGGTGGACTGAAGAGCAGCCAGGGAGAACGTCAGTCTCTGGGAATCACGAGTGTACCTCCCTCTGCTTGTACCTGCACACCGCCGTCCTGAGGGACTGTCGGGGTGAAGTGGTCCCGTCCCTCCCCGCCTCCCGCAGCACAGGGTGCCTGGGGCCATGTTCGCTGGTATGCGCCCACATTACAGAAAGATGGTCCTGATCAGTAGAAGTCCCACGTATAACAAACTCTTTAGATTTGATTTTAGAAAAATACACCTTGAACTTGGAACTATAGAATGTAATTTAAAAGAATTTTTAAATGCCTGACAATAGATTTCTCTTATCACTAGTCTATGTATAGATTGAAGAGTGTCTTACAGGAGACTTACTGCTAATAGAAATAGAAATGTGCCCCGCACCCCAGTCCCTGTTAAAATTAGAGACAGGGTCTCTTACTGTGTTGCCCAGGTTGGGCTCAAACTCCTAGGCTCAAGGGATCTTCCTGCCTCAGCCTTACAAGTAGCTGGGACTACAGCGTGAGCCACTGCACCTGACACAGTCCTTAGTATTTCTGTGTGTAAACTAGGGAAAGATTAACCAGTCTTATCCCATTAGAATAAACTGTCCTTAAGGTGTGACTTTGTCTACATCTCATTTCAGTGATGTTCCATTTGTGCAGCGAGGCCTGAGGTATTCTCCCTTAGCGAAGCTGTCCCTGTGATTTAAAACATCCACTTCAAATAATACCTTTAGAAACAACTCTTTGGTCAGAAATTTTTCTGAAACTGTATTGCCACACACTCTGCCTTGCCAGAGAGCGGTGACTGCAGGCCCTGCCCTCTGCCGTCTCCTAGTCCTGATGCCTGGTCCTGCTCTCCTGAGCCTCAGCTGCATGTCATCGTCGGCCCTTCTTGGTGTTCTGTGGACTTCGTTTAAGGTCAATGCGAATGAATTTGAGATTACTCTTGTCTTTCCCAGGAGTTTCACAGTCGACTGATCGTATAGCTTGAGGTCTCCAGAGCTTAAAAAGCTCAGTGGAGCAGCCCACAGCATTGTATTTATTAGCTGTGACGTGTTGTATAGATGTGCCAGGGTGCAGTGAGGGCCAGGACCCACCTGGGGGGATTTCCCACCACACTTTTTAAATATGCTTTTTATGAGGAGAGATTCTTTTGTTGTCATCAATAAATGTATATCATATCTGTAATTAGGTCATGTCATGATAAGTTTTGAATGCTTTTGTGCAGAATAGGAAGTGTAGGAATTTCACCAACTAAGCTTTTTCGGCTGTCCAGATAATTCCCCTAGATGGGTTAAGAAAATACACAACTGTGAATTGAATTTCGATGCATATTATATTAACCCTATAACTTGTACGCAAAGTTATGATAGTGAAAGTGATTAAAATTTGCAGTAATTGTATCGTCAGCTTTGTGGTACTTTGGTCATATTTACGATTAACAGCCAAGATCCTGGTCAGAAATGCAAATTCCATTTATGACACTATCTTTGGAAAGTGAGTCTCTTGTTGAACAGGGTGATTTCACTGTGACTCTGATGTCAGGAACCCTGTCTGCTGTGACTAGGTGGGTGCAGGAGGCTTGCACGGAGCCTAATTAAGCCCGTCCTTGTGAGGATCAAGGTGTTGTTTGTGAACCTGCTGGGATCCCAGGGCCTATTTTGGTAGGAGAGCAAGTTGTACATGAACCCAGCTGCTGGATACCACCCCATGGGCTTTTAGGATTGCAGTATGATTGTTGTGACGTCTTTGGACCCGTCCTGGGTCATGGTCACTAGCAGGCTTTGAGAGGATGGGTTGCCCATTGCCACTGTCTCCGTTTCCTGAAGTAATTGCTTCTGCGTTTTTGTATGGTAGCTATTCTAAAGTCAGTCTGTTCTTGGGTTTGTAGGGAGACCGAGATTCTTTCATGAAAAATGCTGCTTAACAGATTTTTCTTTCTTTCTCCCCCCCCCCCTACTTTTTGTATCGTCAGAGTCTTGCTATATTGGCCAGGCTGGTCTCTAATTTTGGACTCAAGCAATCCTTCCACATTGACCTTCCAAAATGGTGGGAGTACAGGCATGAACCACCTCACCCGTCCAGATTTTTCTTTCTTTTTTTCAGAGAATGAGGTCTTTTTCTGTTGCCCAGGCTAGAGCAGGATGGTGTCCTCATAGCTCACTGCAACCTCAAACTCCTGGGCTCAAGTGATCCTCCTGCCTCAGCTGGGACTATAGGCATGCACCAGCACATCCTGCTCACTTTTCTATTTTTTTGTAGAAACAGGGTCTAGCACTGTTGCTCAGGCTGGTCTCAAACTCCTAGCCTCAAGCAATCCTTCCACTCAGGCTTCCCAAAGTGCTAGGGTTACAGGTGTGAGCCACAGCGCCTGGCCGGATTTTTCTTTTTTTAATCCACCACATTTTCATTACTATATTAGACATTGTCATATTATACAAAGCCAGTAAATACAAGCCAGTACCTGGCCCTAGGTAGGCATTTTATATGTTGTAATGAATGCTAAAGAAAAGTGTTGATTTATAATGAAACCATAGCTCTCAAATTTTCAATTTACTTTTCTCATCTGCTTTGTTAAATGACTCAACAATTTACTAATTTTTTGTGCCTATGTTTTTTTTTTTTT
>VBSM01001026.1:362043-391395 GCA_008086735.1 Cheirogaleus medius | reverse complement strand
AAAAAAAAAAAAAAAAAAATTAGCCGAATGTGGTGGTACATGTCTGTAGACCCAGCTACTCAGGAGGTTGAGGAAGGAAGATCGCTTGAGCCCAGGAGTTGGAGGCTGCAGTGAACTATGATGATAACACTGCACTCACTCTACCTGGGGCGACAGAGCAAGACTATGTCTCAAAAAAAAAAAGAAACCAATAATAGTAAAAAAGTATTTTATGTGTGCGTGATATATTTTTTCTTAATTTTGAAAGGGTGTTCCCTGGGGATGATGCCTGGAATCTACTCCTTTTGGTAGACTACTAGATAGAGCAGATATATCTGATTGAAGATACAAACAACTGTGTGTAATTAACTGCACTGTACAAAGACTATCTTTCACAGAATTCTAAAACATTAAGTTCTAATCTACAACCAATACACAGTGTTAAATTGCAGAGTCCATGAGCTTTTTAAGAAAAGAGTAGTAGGTCTACAAGGAATTAATTCTGTTCCCCTAACTTTCATGAAGGCAGTGCTTTTATAAAGTAAATGCCTTATAGAGAAACTTTTAGTACATGTTTCTGTTCTTAAACTGTTGATTTCATATGAAGAGTGAGAAAGGAGTGGACTCGTCAGAAAAAGCCCAGAGTCTTCTGTGTTTATAGGTTTAGTCCATTTGATGAATGAGCTTTCTCTGATATTTGTTTTCACCTGTCAAGCTTCAGCTGTTCTTTAGAGCATCATGGGAAGCTGTGACAGTATTGAAAGGGCTGCTGATGGAAACGTGGCATGCCTTAAAATACACACCAGCTGATGGAGTAAGGAAAACTCCACAAAATGACAAAATGCACAGGTGCAGTTTTGTTGTTGTTTTTAAAGAGGTGGTCTCACTCTGTCACCCAGGCTGGAGTGCAGTGGTGTGATCGTAGCTCATTGCAATCTTGAGCTCCTGGGCTTAAGCAAAACTCCTGCCTCAGCCTCACAAGTAGCTGGGACAATAGGCTTGCACCACTGTGCCTGGCTAATTTTTAAAAGTGTTTTGTGGAGATGAGGTCTCACTATGTTGCCCAGACTGGTTTTGAACTCCTGACCTCAAGCAGTCCACCTGCCCTGACCTCCCATAGTGTTGGGATTATTGGCATGAGCCAACTGTGCCTGGCCCAAACTCCTTTTAAAGTGGGATGCCAGCCTCTGAAAGTGAGCTTGATTCATTTGTGTGACAGGAGAGCTGCCTCGTCACCTGGTGTAAAATATTGTTTAGCAACTTGGAGCTGAGCAGGGCCTAAGCTTTAACTTAGGGTGAGGTTGCTTGTGCATTGCAGTGTTGACAGACATCCACAAGGAAGAGAAATTGAGCAATGATTTGGATATGTCCATCTCTGCTCAGTGTGGACCGTTAACACAGGTCCTCAGGACTCCATTGGCAATTAATCTGAAAGATGTTAAAGGTTTTGTCTTTGTTAAGAAGTTGCAGAGCTTGTTTCCATTAGAAAACTTCTTCCTACTCTCTCAAAAGTTGAAGGTGTCTGTTAAGAAGTGCTGCATTCATTTATATAAACAGTTATTGGCTAAAATGAAGATAATTGAAGTTATCTGTGCTTATTTTTTTTACAATAATTTCCCCTCTGTTTAACAATAACATTGCCACACAGTGTGTTACGCAGTACATTTAGAAACCCATTTTAATCTTCGGACACTAACCAGGATGAAGTTACTTAAATCCCATGTTTTATTTTCTCCATTTTAGAAATTTTTGTTATTTTTTAATATCAAAAGCTATATGTAACATCAAAAAGAATAGTATTCGGAAATATTAAAGTCAGTACTTAACAGGTGAAGATCATTTACAAAAATACTTGCTACTCTGAAGCATCCCCACCCTCCTTACTCCTGATTTTATTGCTAGTGTAGAAATACTTACATAATTATAAGCAGAATGATAATAGCTTAATTAAAGATGAATTTAGAATCTAGAGATTTGGTACATTTATTATAATCTCAATGTATTTTCATACTATCAGTTTATAAATATTCCCACCCCAGCTTTATAAAATAGTTATCTTTTTTTTTTTTTTTTATTTTTTTTGGAGACAGAGTCTTGCTCTGTCACTTGGGCTAGAGTGCCATGGTCTGATCATAGCTCACAGCAACCTCAAATTCCTGGGATAAAGCAATCCTCCTGCCTTGGTCTCCTGAGTAGCTGGGACTATAGGTGTGCCCCACCACGCCCGGCTAATTTTTTTCTATTTTTTGGTAGAGATGGGGTCTTGCTTGTTCTCAGGCTGGTCTTGAACTCCTGGCCTCACCTCAAGTGATCTTCCTGCTCTGGCCTCCCAGAGTGCTGGGATTACAGGCATGAGCCACCGTGCTTGGCCAAATAGTTATCATTTGCAGTGAGGCTCTTTACCCTAAAGCCTGATCTCCTGGGACCACCTTGTGGGGGACACATGGGATATGTGTAAAGGCCGCGAGCAGCCAGTTGCCATTTTGAAAGCAGGTGGTCAGATGACAGCATAATGGAAACATTTTTCTTATTAGGAATTGTCATGAGTTCTTTTGAAATTATTCCTATAGTCAAATGCTGAACCTTTTAAAGCTACCATCTCATTTTCCTTTGTGATCTATATCTATTTATAAAAATATGTGCTAATTTGAGATTTCAGTATTTATTTTCTAGTAACTTTGATCACTTAGTAGTAATGAAAACATTTTATTAGCATTGGCATATCCCTTCACAGTTCTTACCAGCTTCAGTAGATTGCTTTATAGATAAGAAAACAGATTGATAATAGGAAAACAACCACCAGGAAGTCTCATCTGAGTGTGATTGTCTGAGTCCGGGTCCCTTGCTGCTCTTTTCCATCAAATTTAGAATTAACAGTTGTCTGTATTGAAAACAAAGTTCTTAATACAATCTAGAAAAAAAGATTTTTGAGCTAGATATTGGTCCTTTTTAGAGATGTTTTTCTTTGGCCGCCACCCCTCCTGACCTCACACGGGCTGTTATGAAGACAGAGCAAGGCAAATGTGCGCAGCCCGCGGAGAGGACGGCAGAGGCGGCACCAGGTCCCAGGGTTGGTCTGTGCAGCCTCAGCCTCCAGTGTGGGCTCCCAGTGCTGGCTGCAGCTGTGGGCACCGGGGCTAGGGTGCTGTGGAGATCAGGTGCTTTGCAGAGCTTAGCTGGGTTTGGATGTTCCTCGTTAACTCTTTACTTTTATTTTATTGTTTTTTTGAGACAGGGTCTTGCTCTGTCACTTGGGCATCACAGCTCACTGCAGCGTCAAACTCCTGGGCTAAAGTGATCTTCCTGCCTCAGACTCCCAAGTAGCTGGAACTATAGGCGCCACCACCACACCCAGCTAATTTTTAAATTTTTGGTAGAGTTGGAGTCTCGCTCTTGCTCAGGCTGGTCTCGAACTCCTGAGCTCACGCGATCCTCCCACCTCGGCCTCCCAGAGTGCTGGGATTATAGGTGTGAGCCATCATGCCTGGCCAACACTCTGCTTTTGCTGCTAACAATTTATGGAAGCTCTCTGGAACTTTGGTGGGTGCAAATCTAAGATTGAATGTGTCTGCAACATTACTAATTTGCTTTTGTCGTTACTTCCTAGGATGCTAGAAAAGCATGTGCAGATGCAACCCTCTCCCAGGTAAGGGCCATTCTAACATGGAGCAGAGGCTGGTGCATGGGGGCCTCCACCTGGAGCCTCCACGTTCTGCCCCGTTCTCTCTCCCTGCGAGCAGTGAGGGTGTCCACTGCTGGGAGCATTTTCATTTAGAAGTCATTCTGACGAGAGGCATAAGAAGTAGTGAGGGTTTTTTAAAAGATGAAAAACAATATCTTAAGCCTTAAATATTTACTTCTGTTATGGAGGCAGTAGCTGTAAAATATTGTTCATGTCTTTAAGTACTGTGAACATCCTGTCCTTAGCAGCTCTGCCTCAGAACTTTGACTTCTGTGTCCAGTCTGGCAGTTCCTCAGGAAGTTAAAACTTAGAATGACTGTGTGACCCAGCAGTGCCACTGTGACTAGATCCCTACCCAAAACAACTGAAAACTGATTTTCAGACAAATATATGTACACACATGTTCATAGCAGCACCATTCACAGTAGCCAGAAGGTAGCAACAACCAAAGCGTCCGTAAGCGGACAAGTGGGCAAATGCAGTGTGGCCGTGCGTGCCCTGGAGGAAGGCGGCACTGACTCTGGCTGCCACGGGGCTGAACCACACACTGTGGTAAGTGGAAGAAGCCAGACACGGTGGCCGCCTGTCATATGATGACTCTGTGAAATGGCTAGAATAGCAGCATTCACAGAGCATGTCATGCTTGCTAGAGGCTGAGGGAGGGAGGAATAGGAAGTGACTGCTTATGGGTGGGGGGGCTTCCTTTTGGGGTGATGGAAATGTGGTGGAACTAGATAGTGGTGTTGCACAACACTCAATGTGCTAAATGCCACTGGGTTGTATACTTTAAAATGGTTAATTTTAGGTCATGTGATGTTTACCTTATTAAAAAAATAAAGTCCCAAGAATTAGACAGACATGTGAAAGAAAAATTACATCCATACTTCTACTAAGGAGGATTAAATTTTTTACATTGTCCAAATGCTTTAGTTGGTGCACTTTAATTGAGGTTGAACAGTGCATTAAAGAAGAAAATTATACTACACAGAACTACCTAAATTTCAATTCTTAGATGGCCTTTGGACTGCCCATTTTTTCAAAGCGCACTGTCATGATACACCTAGTCCATTTGCCAGCCTGACATCGTCAGGGTCGGTGTGTGCAGGGGGGGTGGGGTCAGCAGGTGTTCACAGGCCATCGCTGTCCAGAGGCAGGTGCTGACTCTTGTCCAGGCCCACATGTAGCAAAATACTGCAAGCATTTATTTGGTTGAGATGTAGGACATCTGTGTGGAGGCTTGAAGAAGGGTGGCCTGTAACGCCTGAGAGGTCCCGGAGGAGCTGGTCCCGGGTGGACAGTGAGAGTGAGGAGGAGGAAGGGCAAAGCTAGCGCACTGAAGCTGGCAGTGTGCGTACACACATTGGCGGGGGACAGAAACCGTGTTCTGAAGACCAGCCGAAGCGTGAGGCTCACTGCGAATCATGGAAGGGGTTAGGAGCTGGATGCCATGATGAAAGCCACCGAAGAACAGAGCCAGGGGTTGGTGGGGGGGGCCAGCCGCCACGACAGTCGGGGGAGGAGGGGAATTCCATCACAGAGGTTAATTCGTAGCCACGTTGTTGTTTTCAAGATCACAAACAACATCGACCCTGTGGGAAGAATCCAGATGCGCACTAGGAGAACGCTGCGGGGGCACCTGGCCAAGATCTATGCCATGCACTGGGGCACGGATTCCAGGTATGGAGTCAAGGATTGCTTTGTTCTTCTAGGAGAAAGTAACCTGAACTTATTTGCTGTGTTTTGTAAAGAAAAATTTAGGATTCACAGATGTACATTCCCTGCCCAAATTTCCACTTCCCTGGGCTAATTGCACAGTGTTACTTCTTCACTACCCAAATCATGTTAACTTGATTTTTCTTTCTCCCCCCTCAGCTTTCTTTCAGTTTCTAACCTTTGTTCTCCCAGCTCCACTGCATACTTACGTGCTGTGGGACATCATCTAGCCTCTGTGCCCTGGGTCCTTGACCTCTCAGCCTGTTATATGGCTTCTTGGCCCACATCCTGTCAGGAGCTCAGTGCCCAGGCTCAGAGGACCGCAAAACCTGGCCTGTGAGGGGTACTGGAGGATGGAGCCTGTTGCACCTTTGAACAGAAGCTTGGGCCCAGGTGCCCTGCACGCATGTGCTGTTGGTTTCCGCAGACACAGAAATGCGCCTGTGAGCTGCTCTCACAGGCAATTCCCTTTGTGGGCTTCCCTTTTTTTGTACTTTAAATTCTCCCCCTTACTCCTCCCCTGGCCATCTCACCTGTCACCCCACGCCCTGGGTAGGCTGTGTGCCTCGCACTCTAGCCACTACCGAAATCTGTCTCTCTTCTCCTCTTCTTTTAGATGCTACTAAAAGGTCTATCTCCTGCCTTTTCCATCCAGATAATTCAATAAAGTGCTGTTCGATTAGTATAGTTATGACATGCCCTTTTAGGAACCTGATGTGATTCTTAACACGCCTTTCTTTGAGTAGTAGTTTTTTTTTGTATTTAATTGTCAGAGTGGAATTTTCTGCTTGGCTTTCTTTTTGTTAGTGAAATTATCTGCTTTAGAGCATAAACAGCTAGAGAACAAAAGATTCTATCTTTAGTTTGTTCTATGTAGTATCCCATACAATTCCTTATGCAAATGAGAGCTAGCATGATAATGGTGGCTGTAGTCAGAATAAAGGAATGGGGGAGGGTTGGATAGGGAGATGTTGTCCTGAGGGTATAAAGTCTCAGTTAGACAGGAAGGATAAGTTTTAGGAATCTATTGCACAGCGGGGGCACTACAGTTAATAATAAAGTATGTTTCAAAATTGTTAGCAGAGGCCGGGCATGGTGGCTCACGCCTGTAATCCTAGCACTTTGGGAGGCTGAGGCAGGTGGATCGTTCGAGTATCAGGAGTTCTAGACCAGCCTGAGCAAGAGCGAGACCCCATCTCTACCAAAAATAGAAAGAAGTTATTTGGACAGCTAAAAATATATAGAAAAAATTAGCTGGGCATGGTGGCGTATGCCTGTAGTCCCAGCTGCTTGGGAGGCTGAGGCAGAAGGATTGCTTGAGCCCAGGAGTTTGAGGTTGCTGTGAGCTAGGCTGACGCCATGGCACTCTAGCCCGGGCAACAAAGTGAGACTCTGCCTCAAAAAAAAAAAAAAAAATCGTTAGCAGAGTAGATTTTAAATGTTCCCACCACAACAGATAAATATGTAAAGTGATGGATATGTTAATTAGCTTGATTTTATCATTTCACAGTGTAAATATGTATCAAACCATCACGTTTTACCTCAAAATATATAATTATTTTAAAATTTAAAATAATATGAACAAATGTTTCGTGAATTCAGAATTATCCCTTTAAAAATGACAAAATAAAAAACAAGAAAGAAAAGCAGAAAATGTTCTTACTAATCATTCCACCTTAGAGTTTATTATAAAAAGTAGGTGGTAGACAAACTGTGCTGCCTCTGGGCCCTTTGCTCCATCTGTGGGACATCTGTGCAGGACATGGGATTGGACAGTGCTCTAGCTGGGCCGTGTCAGGAGCCCAGCACGCAGAGCACAGTGCTAGAAGTCTGGTCTTGGCGCCCAAAGCAATGTGCTCTCCTTTGGCAGCCGGGCTAACCTGGGGGTAGCCTGAAAGGGTGAGTGTGAGCTGGGCAGGTGTGTCCAAGGCCCTAAGAGATGGTGTGTGGCCCGGGCAGCAGAGCTGGGCCTCAGGTCTCTGTTCGAGAGGCTTTATGCTCCATCTGGTCTCAGACACAAATCCTACCTCGAAGTCCAGGGCCAGAAGGGAGAAAAGCAAGGGCTGAAGAAGCAGGACCAAGTGCGCATGTGGCCAACCAGGGGAGCAAGGGGAGGGTCGCCCTCCGGGAGGCTGGTGCGTATTGTTGGTCTGCGCTCATTCTTAGGGTGCTAGGTGCATGTCATCTGTCTTATAGTTGCATAATTACAAGAGAAAACCAGCAAATAATACTGAGTGGGACCTGTGCTATCCAGAACCTTTTAGGGATTTTTTTTTCCCTGTTCTGGATAGCTGTGTTTTCTAGATAGGCCACTGGTTGCCTCTTTAAATACAAAGTAGTGTTTTTTGTTTTGTTTTGTTTTTAAAGATTTTCCCTAATCACCTCGTTTCTTGGCTTCATAAACAAAGGTTATTGCACAAGATTTTTTTTCACGACTTAGAGCTGTAACTTATGAATACCAGTTATTTTACTGTGATTGTTTGATTCATAGGCACTCAGACTGTTGGCAATGACTAGCAGGTTTGTCTTTCAGACCTACAAGAGCCCCGCAATGAGTGGCTTGTATATGTGCATGAGTTAATGTATAATATGTATACATTTGTAATATGTTTATCAACATATTTATTTACACTAAAGTTTGACATTTGAGGTTCTCTTTCAGTCACATGGGTTAATGTTAAATTTTCTCTTCCCTTTCTCTTCCCTTATGATTGGGAGTGAAACACAACTAAGCCGGACTAGGCTTGAGAGCCCTCCCTCCTTTGAGTGAAAGGAAAGGCGTTAGGTGTTTGGACTTGGCTGCTTTCAGCGTCCTAGTGCCCTGGGTCTTGCTTCCTGGCTCTTGCCTCTGTGGTCTGGGTGGTGGCACCTCAGGTCGCTGATCTGTGGATGGGTGCAGCCTCGAGGAGGCCAGGGGAACCCCGTCCTCCAGCACTTCCCTGACCTGGGATTAGGATGCATGTCTTCTCTCACCTTCTAGAGGATCAGTGGGCAGCTTAACGTTTCCCTCAGCCCTCAGCGAGTCAGCAGTTATTAAGCTGTCTGACCGGGCGACCTCTCTGGAGGTGACCCTGGGAGGGTAAGCTGCTTTTGATCAGCTCCGACGAGGTGCTCACAGTTTCAGAAGGGCCAGGCAGGAGTAGGGCAGCAGAGGGAACCTTACACCACCATGCAGAGATAGTTTTAGCTGCCTAGTATGTTGATGACTGAACCTGGATGAAGGAATTTGCTTTAAGAATTGCATCCGAAAAAAAATAAGACTACGTCCTGCACTTAGTTCAGCTGTGTGATAAGTTTTGTAATGGGGTGCTTCTGAAAAAGTTTTTATTCCTTGCCAAACTCGCGCCTTTAAAGGAAGTTTGATTAGCTTTAAGAAGCAAAATATGCATGCAGCTGAAATGGTTAAAACCTGTGTGACGTGGCCCGATTATAGGACGGGGGAAGAACACAGAACATAAAAGAATAACAGACACACATAAAAGACTTTACATGACTCGAGTGCCCAATGCACCGGTCGCTTTATTTTTATACCCCCCAGACCCAAGGTTAGTTCCTTGTACGTGAGCATCTGAGCATAGCAGCAATAACCGTCAGTTTTGGAGTTGTATCACAAGGGAACAATTTCCCATGGTCTGAGACCTCGAAACGGTTACTTGAGGCGCCAGCGCCGGACATAACTCAAAATCAAGGCCAAAATAAGCAACATTAAACAAAGCCATCAGAAGAACTTTTTGTGCTCTCTCCCAGTCAGCAGCAGGCCCCCACGATTGTGCCTGTCTTAGGTCGTCCTTCCCTTAATGGGATCTTACCCGTCCTTCCCTTAAAGGGATCTTACCCGTCTTTGACTACCAACCATCTTACGGGGCCAGACCTTGGGAATGTTCTTCTTATCTTTATGGCCTCCAGACTCCCACCACGGGGGCCCACTATGTGTGAGCTGGGCAACATTTGTTTACGTGCAGAAACTCAGGCCTCTTGTTATGTCCCAAGGCAGTAACCGTGTCTGAAGAAAATACTGGTTACTGCTGTGTCATGCAGCACACGTACATTACAGGCTATAGTGAATGATTAGTATAAGGCATAACACCAGAATCAGCCCCCAACACCTGTGTTTGATAAAATCCTTAAAATTAAAAATCTTTGTCATTATTTACCATACTGACAGAAATCTCCATGTAGAATTGTGAGTGGAAGCTTCCTTGCACTCTTGGAAAGAGCACATTCTGTAGGACAGGTTTCTGTAGATCATCTTGTCACTGGTTTCCTGGATTTGCTCTTGTCCGGCTTACTTTCTGAATAACAAAGTTCCTTTGCCCCTTGTTCGTAATACTTTCCTTTGTGATATCCTGTTTTAATTCTGCAAGTGTAGACAGAGCTCATTTTCAACACATAGATCCCAAACGCAACACAGTTGTCAGAGCAAGGAAATAGTCATGGAACAATTCCTGACAGTTCGAGGTCCCTGCTGCTGTGGCAGCACAGTTGTGCTGTCATTGTCACCTCCTGACCAGGCAGGTGGGAGGAGACCTACATCCCATTTGTAGCCCAGTCTGGGAAATTTCTTGGGGTTTTTTGGGTGAGAAACGTTTCATGAATTTGGAATGTCGAGGCTCTCTCCCAGGCTTTCTTATATCCAGGCTTTCTCTGGGTCAGAATGGAACAAAAAATTGTATACAGATTATTTTGTATCACCGTTGGCTCTTGAAAGATCTGCATGTCTCTGATTTGATTTGTAATAACAGGAAACCAAAGAGAAGCAATTACGAGATGCTGTTGGCTGAGACGCCGTTGGCCTGTCTTGGCTGACAGGGAGTAGCCGTGGCGACTCGGCTGCGTCAGGAGCCGCCCACTTTCCACTCTCAGCTTTCATTATGCTTTCAGAACCGGTCTAATATTTAGAACTTTTTAAAATTTTTGCTTATAAATAAGTATGCTTTATCTCAAGCAGATGTAGTGTTGAAGCACATGTTAGAAGTCACCCAGAGTCTCAGTTTTCATTTCTTGCCTTTGTAGGATTTCTGTGTCAGGTGGGACTAACATGTTTGATTTTGTTTTTTCCCTCCAGGCTTCTCGTCAGTGCCTCGCAGGATGGTAAACTTATCATCTGGGACAGCTACACCACAAACAAGGTAGGGCCCAGGAAATCCCTTTCCCCGGAAAACCAGCCCAGAAAACGGCGAGGTTTTTAGCTCTGGGTTCATTTTTGTTTGACCACGTAATACGGGATGGGGAGGCGGGCAGAGCCGTGTTGGCAGTGAGGCCCTGCGGCTGAGGCGGGAGCCAAGTCTCGTGCTGGTGCATGTTCTGGTCTATGCTGCGGAACCTGCACACTCGTGCTATGGTGTCGTCTCCCTGCCAGCCAGGTGCGAGGCGAATGCCTCCTTACGTTCCAGGAGACCTGGCTTCCAGTTTCTGCTCAGTCTGGGAAGTTTCTTATTTTTTTTTTTTTTTATATAATACAGAAATAGAGCTTTTCACTTAGTTATTAGTTTTCACAAGAGATAATCTGGAAGGCATTATACTTTGAAGTTTAAATTAAATTGTTTTTAAAATTTAATCCAAAATTATATTGAATAAAAAAGCACTATGGTAGATTTTACTAAAGAATACTAAATGTATGAAAGGTTCCACTAATTATAATAAACCTAAAGCACTGGGAGGGGTGTGGCAGGATTAATTATAGTGTCCAGTGTGGTTATTCAGTAAAACTATTTTGTTTTTGTTTTTTAAATGAATTTTTAGCCATCTGGCAGGCTAATGAAGTATTTCCTTGTACTACGTAGTTTAAAGCAGGAGGCAGTAATGCTGTTTCTTAAGTGCCCACCTCACTGTAGGTTGTGACTTTAACAAAACTGTATGTTGATCGGTGCCTCCCGTGTGCAGTACTGGGTTTCTAATTAAGTCGTTACTTCATCTGATTGGCCACACGTGTGCATTACTTTCTAGCTCTTTTGCTCTATCACCTTCTACGCAATGGAAGTTGAAGACTAAAAATAAAATCCTGGGGTCAGCGTCAGTGTTTCTGAACTCAAAAGTGTCTACATTGTCTGTTCCTGGCCTTTAGGTCCACGCCATCCCTCTGCGCTCCTCCTGGGTCATGACCTGTGCATATGCCCCTTCTGGAAACTACGTGGCCTGCGGTGGGCTGGACAACATTTGCTCCATTTATAATCTGAAAACTCGTGAAGGGAATGTCCGCGTGAGTCGTGAGCTGGCGGGACATACAGGTACATGCTGTCATTAACCTTCCAGTGATGTGGGCTGTTTACCTTTATCAGTAAGAAACCCGTGGGTTTAAGTTAGCATGGCCTCCCATTTTCAAGGACTCCAGCTACTCTGTTCACTCCCTTAATAGTTGGCAGCCACTATCTTCTTCACCTGAATGTGACTTAGTTCAGTCTGTTATCTTGTTTTAAACCACCTTCCATCCTGAGCACCCCGTTTCTTTTTTTTCTATTTTTTTTTTGTTTCTTAGAATTGAGTAATATGAGCATCCCCCTTTCTGTAAGAGTTTCCTAATGCAGACGCACGCATGTCCATGTGCACTTGTATGCACACTTACATGAACACTTTCCGCGTTCACTCTTGTTTCTTGAAACTTGCGAACAGTTTCCGCGAACACTCTTGTTTCCAAGGAGGCAGAAGAAAGTCCTGTGGTGATTTAAGTGCTTTTGAGTGTGGCAAGCTTAACATTGGGTAGAGTATTATTTTGCCAAGATTTCGTTTACTTACGACATTATTTCTAACTAAACCCACATTTCTGAAAGACAAGTTCCTATCCTAGTATTTTACCTCCGTGGCAGCATTCTCTGTTCTTGAAGGTTCTACCCTTAGTACTGTTTTGGCCACACTCTGCTGGGCTCACCTACTTCCCATGCAACCAGAGAAAACTGTTGTGGTGAATGGGGTACACAGTACTATTTCTGACAGACACCCACAGAGCAGTCTGTTAAGTAAGTTAACTTTGGCCAGATGAGAGTATACCCTTTGTCCTTTTAAAAATATGCTGCCTTTTTTTGTTGATTTCTGTTCTTCGTCATTTCCTGCCTTTTGCTTTGGGGTTGTTTCTTAAGGTAAAACCTTTGGCCACTGGTTTTAGACCTACCATTTTTTAAAATTATAAACACTTAAAGTTTTAAATTTCCCTCAACGGATGGCTTTAGCTGCATCCCGCAAATTTTGATAAATTTTGATAAATTGCATTTTAATTATCATTTGATACGAAAAATTTTAATACCTTTGTGATTACTTGTTTGATTTATGGGTTATTTAGAAGTATGCTATTTAATTTTCAAATATCTTTGGTTCTCTTAGTTAACTTACTGTCAATTTCTGATTAAATGCCATTGTGTTTAGAGAACACATTCTATATCATTTCATTTCTGTATTGGAGGCTTGCTTTTAATGGAGTCAGTGGTGCGTCGTGGTGGCCACAGCACGTGCACATGGAGATAACGTGTGCTCTGTTGGTGTCGGACACGGTGTCTGTATGTGTTAATCAGAGGAGGATTCTGACGTGTTCAAATCTTTTCTGTCTTTGTGTGAATTGCAAGGAAGTGCTGTTAATGTGCTTATTTCTCCCTTTAATTCTGTCAACATTTGCTTCGTGTGTTTGAGCTCTTCAGTCAGTGCACACACATTGACCATGGCCATACTTTCTAGATGAATTGACCCCTCTCCTGTGGCACTCCGTGTTGTAAAGTCTACTTGTATGCTGGTGCAGCTAACTCAGCCTTCGTGTGCTTACTCTTTGCATGGGGTATTTGTTCCCCATCCGTTTACTTTCAGCCTAACCCTGCCTTCGTTAGGAGTCTACCGTAGGCAGCACGTGGTTGAGTCCTGGTTTCTGTCTGCTCTGCAGTGCTCTGCCTTTCGAATGCCATGTGGCTCATCGCTGTTTCACGTGTGGTTGTGCCGTTGGACTTGGCTGTGACTTTGCCCTCCACTCTCTGTCTCCCTGTCCTTCTGTTCCTCCTCTCTTGCCTTTTTTCGGGTTACTTCATTATGTTCGGAATCTGTTTTAGTTTACCTGTTGGCTTTTTAGGTACACCGTCGTGTTATATCTTAGTGGTGCGCTTGGGGTGTGTGTTCATGTTTCAGGGTCCACTCAGCTAAAGTTGCTCCAGTTCACACCAAATCTACGAATCTCATAGCCGCAGAGACCTGTTGACATGGTTTCCATAGGTATTACACCTGGCCCTCAGGATGCATTGTTACGTTGTTTCCTTAAACATTCTTAAGAAATCAAATAGTCCATGAGACTGCAAACTAGTACAACCTCTGTGGAAAGCAATATGGAGATACCTCAAAGAGCTACAAGTAGATCTACCATTTGACCCAGCAATCCCACTACTGGGCATCTTCCCAAAGGAACAAAAGATATTCTATAAAAAAGACATCTGCATTTGAATGTTTATAGCAGCACAATTCAGAATTGCAAAGATGTGGAAATAACCCAGATGCTCATCAATACATGAGTGGATTAATAAAATGTGGTATATGTATACCATGGAGTTCTACTCAGCCACAAAAAATAATGGTGATCTAGCACCTCTTGTATTACCCTGGATGGAGCTGGAGCCCATTCTACTAAGTGAAGTATCACAAGAATGGAAAAACAGGCACCACATGTACTCACCATCAAATTGGTATTAATTGACCAACACTTAAGTGGACATATAGGAATAACATTCATTGGGTGTCGGGCAGGTGGGAGGAGGAGAAGGGGATGGGTAATTTCACACCTAATGGATGCAGTGCACACTGTCTGGAGGATGGACACACTTGAAGCTCTGACTAGGGTGGGGCAAAGGCAATATACATAACCTGAACATTTATACCCCCATAATATTGCTGAAATAAAAAAATAAATAAAATAAACATATATGCAAAATTAAAAAAAAAAAGAAATCAAATAGTCCAGAGATTTGAATGGACTTAAGTAATTTCCACATCTGCTCAAGTACTGGCTGTGTCCAGCTCTTCATTCCTCCTGCAGGCGTGTGTTCTCTGGTTTCCCATCCGCCTGAGGGACTCCTCGCAGGCAGTGCGGGTCTGCTGGCGAGGAATTTACCTCACACTGTCTGTTCTACCTTTATTCTTGAAGGATATTTCCCATGTGTATATAGAATTGTGTGTTGCCTGTTGTTTTTCCTTTGAGCAGTCTGTAAAGGTTTATCTTTGGCTTTTGGCAGTTTGTGATGTGCTGAGGTATGATTTTCTTTGTATTTATTGTGCTTTGGCACCTTGAATCTGTAAGGTTTGTCTTTCACCAAATTTGGGGAATTTTAGGTCATATCTCTAAGCACAGTCTGTGTCCCGAGGTGCCCTGTCCCATGCTCCAGGACACACGTGGCCGGGCCTCACTCCTCTCTCATTTAATCAAGGTCTGTTCATTTTTATTTCCATTCAGACTTGGACAGTCTTTTAAGCCCTGTTCAGATGTTTTTATGCTGCATGCTCTTTTATTCAGTTTTAAAATTTCTATTTGCTTTTATTTAAAAAATGGTTTTCATTTTCCTGCTGAGATTTCCTTTGTAATCTATGAGCAGAGTTATAATAGATGTCTTTTAAATTCGTGTCTGCTGTCCAGCATCTAATCTTCTCGAAGCTGGTCCTTATGGATCTTTTCTCTTGAATCTGGGTGATACTTTGTTATTTCTTATACCTGCAGTAATTTCAAATTGTATCCTGGACATGATACACGTTATGTTGCAGAGACTTTGGGCTCTGTTGCACTCTCCTGAGGTACCAGTGTTTGGTTTTACGAGGCCATCCTTTGTGTGCAGCAGAGTCTTGTTCTGCACTTGCAGCATGGCCGGGCTGTGCGGGGCCTGTCCTGCCTGTGACCTTTGCGTGTCCACTGTTTGGGCAGCGTGTGTGTTATTTAGGGTTCCCCTTCTGTGGCTTTCTTCTTTCTAGGGTTTATCCTTTCCCTCTCTGGCTGTGGTTGCTCAGAATTCTGTCCACTGGCTCTGGGAGACGTTGCCTTCCGGTCTTGTCTGGGGTTTAGCCCCGTAGGAGTCACGGGTGAGCCCACACTCAGGAAAAGCACCATGGATACAGACTCGCCCAGGCCTCTTTTCTCCCAAGTGTGGACTTCCCTCCAGTTGCTGTCTGCGTGTTTCAAGTGCCTGTAGATGTTTGCGTGTTTGGCCAGCACTCTTGGCCGTTCTCTGTGGGGAGGTCGCTCTGTGCTCAGGAGCAGGCCGGGCTACCGCGTGGGCCCTGGAAGCCATGGGCTTTGTTGGATGCAGCTCACTTTATATTTGTTTATAGCTCTTTAGAAAAAATAGTACTTCGTGTTAGCAATCTCTTCTGATGGCAGTCAGATTTAGTGTGTGTGTTTTAATTTTTATATAAAGGTTGTTGGATTTGTTAATACAGACTGTGTGTGTTGAAACAAACAAAAACAAGCCCACAAGAAAACAAAAAACTGGTATTAGGAAGAATATTTTAAAACTTTTGTTTCCTTCATATTTCATGGCATTTTATTTCTATAAAGAGTGTTATTTTTGTAAACATTTGGCCTCTTAAGAGTATTTGTGACTTTATTCAGACATGATTTATATTTTTCAGCTTCAAATCAATAAAGGTTAAAATTTGATACACCTCAAATAGCATCTCACTGTAGTAAGGGACAAAGGTGTGACCAGTCAGTGGGGGACACGCCTGAGCATTTGCCGTCTTTGCCTTGTTTCATACCGTTCAAGGACTCTTGGATATCAGTTTAGTGTTCATCACTTATGTCTTCTTCTCTCTGGCCTGCACGTGTGACCTTGAAGTTTAGAATTCTGCATTAGGCTGTAGGTGTAGAATCTCAGAAACTCGGTTGCACAGAAGACACTTTTTAGCGATATTCCCAGCAAGTTTAACAAACCCTTCGTAGTCGTCGAATGGTGTGATGGCAGGAATCGTTGCGGTCTGCTACGGGAATGAGGCTCTTGGTAATCAGTTGTGTCGTGATTGTTTCCATAAATCGTAAGGCCCTTCTGGAGCATAGAACCTTCTTCTCTAGAGTCTGCCGGGCTCGGAGACTTCAGCAGCATTTCAGAGAGAAAACATCAGATGGGCTTTCTGTCTTGTTGTTTTGCCTTTTAAGATTCTGTCTTAACAAAATAAAAGATGCTGTCTGGAAATAGTTAATTGAATAAATTTGTAGTGATTGGGATGGAATGTTTATTATTATTATTTAAAAATTGCAGATAGAATAAACTTTCCAAGTTCAGTTTTGGTGAAAATTTGAAAAATTATTTTTTAAAGCCTCATTTCTGGTTATCTGTCCTTGTCTCACAGATTATTCTCAAAGCAAATCCCTGGAGGTTAACAAAGAAAGATTTGACTCTGTTTTTAGAGGTTTGTTCTTTCCCAAAACTCTCGAAACAAGCGCAGACGCATTCACCCTTGCTGATGGCCTTCTGGTCAAGGTGGCCACGACACACGAGTGTTTTGTCCAGAAGTTTAGCCAGAGGTCTTCCTGGTGCAACAGGGCACGGTCATCAGTGACAGCTCTTCACTCCTGTGAAAGCCACTGTGGTGACTAAAACTTGGGTTTTGGGGCATAGTTTCTTCGTACGGCAGCGCATTTTATATACTCATGAAAGCCAGTGGATTTTCTTCTGACATGCACTAGGGACCTTGGGTGTAGAAGGCGGATGTTGTCTGCCCATCAGACCCACTCCAGGATTCACAGCAGGGCAGTTGGTGAAGTGTGACGTGCTTTAGCTTTTTGTTGGCGCAGTCCTGGCGTCTCAGCTTCCACTGGTCACAACTGCAGTGGAGGGGCAGGGCTGCCTGTGGAGCCTCCTGCACCCCGGTGTCCCTCTGTGTCACCCCTCCGAGCCTCCTTTGTCCTGCCAGCGTGGCAGCCCAGCAGTGAAAGAGTTTCCCTGGTCAGAGTGGGTCCCACTCCCACCCCGGAGCAGCCCCTAGATTCTGAGGGAGCCCAAGCCGTCTTGCAGGGGTGAGGAGCTCTGAGTAGCCAGAGCCCAACCCTGGTCGTCTCTGATTTCTTCGCATCGGTGTCCCACTTGCTGCCACAGCGTCCTGTGCTGCTCCTCGGGCAGAGTCTCCTCCTGCCCAACCCCGGCCCCACCACCCAGGATGGGTGTTCTCCAGGGTACAGGTGGGAGGACTCAAACTGTCAAATGTGTGTTCCATTTTGGAAACAAACTTTGAATTATCTTCTTTTATGTTTTTAAGCAATAATCCCACCCAGCGCTACAATGTTATCTTTAAGAACTGTGGAAAATTCTATTGTGTGGTACGCTCATTTTCCCTGTTGGACAATTAGGCAGCTTCCAGTTTTTCACTATTTATTACAAACATTGCTGCAGTAAGCCCCATACTTGTAGGTAAAATGGTTTTTCAAGCCCATAATTATGTTCTTGGGATGAGTTACTTTAGGCGGTGGCACTTGGTCCCACCTTTCCATACGTTGTTCCTGGCTTTGCCCTCGGGGGCCGGCAGCCGCACTTAGTGAAGACAGTATGTGTGCCTGTGTTGTCTCTTTCCCCCGTGCCTGGTGGCTGCTGTCTCCTAGACACATCCTTGCTGTGTCCTCAAGGCACCTGGGTGGCAGCACGAGCTGCCTCCTCTGTCCTGGACATTGCAGCTTTGTCACTGCTGCCAGCGACCTCCGCGATACCTGCGCAGCCCCAGGCCAAGTTCCAGCCTGTCCCCAAGACACATGCTGACACCGTTGTGCCCTTGCGCCTCCACACTGTGTGCACACTTCTGCTCAGGGTCTGTTTCTCTGCCCCGCACAGGCTTCCAGAGGGTGACAGCACAGGCCCCCACACCGGGGGAGGAGAGGGCATGTTGCCACCTGAAGTATCCCCTGCCCACACACACTCCGGGAATTTCTTCATCCTTCAGTAATAACAGAAATAGTAGCTGCCTCCATTTACTGAGAACTTCTTAACGTGCACAGACGGCTCTGTTCCTCCCAACGGTTATCTGAAATGATCCCTACTTTGCATGAGGAGGCGGGGACTCTGAAAGAACTTGTAGGAACTTGCACTGTTAGCCACCACGCCGACGGTGGAGCGCAGTGATTTCTGCTTCAGAGTTTGCGATCTCCACCACTCACGGCCTCTCAGCCAGGAGAGGCCCTGTGAGGCTTTCCTGGAAGGAGGCGGTGTGCCTGGTCTCTGCACACCTGGTGTCCTCGCCGCCTCCCGCCTGCCCACCCACCCACCCGTGAGCACAGCGCCCTGCCCAGCAGCATGGGTCATCCCCGCCTACGTTGCCGCGCTCGAACACTCACAGACGCCTACGGCTGGACAAAACCATCCAACACAAAGCCTGTTTTATGGCTACGTGTGGAACATCTTGTGTAATTTATCCAATACTGTCCTGAAAGTGGAAAACAGGGTGGTTGTGTGATGCTCAGTAGGATTTCTACTTAAATGCCTATCATTTTCAGACCATTGAAAGTAAGAGAGACCCTCAGCTGGGGAGCACGTGCAGTTTGTAAGCGTGGTCCTTTCCCCGTCCTGCGCAGTCCTGTCGGCAACGCTTGTCCAGGCCTGTGTCAGTGCTCGAGAGCTGGGATGCTATCGCTCCCTCTCTGGTTCTTGGGATAAGGAGCTTACGGATTATGGGGGCTCCATTGTGCCCACACAAGGTGACAAAGGTCATCTTTGAAGTTGTGTTTCTTTCATGCAGCAAACCTGAGAGTATCCCCACCTGGCCCTATGGGAGATGCCAGTGGTATCTTCCTTCCTGCCCGTTTGAGCTCGCGTGTCGGATGGGACAGGTGTTGTGAGGCTCGGTGCGTGGTCCGGGTGGACACTGCACAGAAGTAGCTGGAGCCCAGGGATGACTTCCGGAAGTGCCAGGCTGACGTGAATCAGGGATGACGAGTACAGGGACCAAGTGGGACCCTCTGAGGAGCAGAGGGGCCGCCTGGGGTGGTGGTTGTGTGGAGCGTTGTTCCGTTGTTCCTCCTCCTCCTCCTCCTCCGTGAGGAGCTTCAGTTCACCTGTGTTGACCGGCGGTCCCTGTGGGTTTGGCCTCCAGGAGGAATTGGGCTGCGTGTCTTTTTCTACGTGCACAGTCAGAAATCCATCATCTCTACTTATTTTTTCTTTGGGAGCCAGTTTAATAAAACTTGTTAGGCAAATGCTTTGGTTTCCCTGTGTTCTTACACCTCCATGTCACAGCCTCCATGGCTTTCTTCCTTGTGTGTATCATATTTTTGTTTCTCAGTTTACTGATTCGCTCAGTGTCGCACAACTCCCTGGGTATGCTTGGCAGGAAAGCGTTTCAGCAAACACTCTGGTCTAAATGCTTTCTCCTGAGAACTGCCAGGGCCGCCATGACGCCTCAGAATGGCCAGATCACGGCCAGTCTGTCACCTGCCCTGGGCAGACGCAGGTTTGTTGATCCTGCACTTTAGTCCTCAGGGCAAGTTCCAGAGCTGTGGTGAGCACACGAAGTGCAAAGTAATGGCAAACAGTTGTTAACATGAGATCTTAATGTGTGGGTGCTGCAGAATTTTTTGCTTTCACCTTTCCTCATGCCAAAGGTGTTTAGGATGGGGTATCTTGCTGTGTCCTCACTATGTCACCAGCCTCACAACCCCACTATCTGGCTTCCGACACGTCCTTCCCCGTGGGAGTAGGTGGGGTGCTCAGGGACACGGCCCTGTTCCCACACAGACTTAGAAGTCGCTGTCCCTGAGAAACAGACCCACCCACGTGTGCTCGCCATTGCTGCCGCCCCCCGCATCCTCAGGACCCCTTCGGTGTAGCTGGTCTCATTCTCCAGCATGTCACCCTCGTCAGCCCTTCCACAACCTGTACGTCCTTGCCACGTCCCGGGACTGCCCATGTCCCCTGGTCCCGTGAGGCCCCGTGCCTTGCCTGTCCCTTTTCCTTCCCTCACACTCGCTTTCCTCTTGAAGTGGTTTCGTTCTCTCTCCCCACTGGAGTGTGAGGTTCAGGAGAGCAAGGCGCGCCGTCTCCTCAGGGATGTGTTCTGGTCTCCAGAGTGCCGCCCTGCCAAGCCATGGGACCAGTTCCTGTCGAATATGCAGTGAGCGGGAGGGCCACCCCAGGCTTCCATGTGTTGACAGAAAGCAGATGCGAGTGGCGTGTTATCTGTCTCACGGAAGTGCTGTCCCGACCTGCCTTTTCTTGTCCTGGTGGCGCTCCCGCCTGCCCAGGCTCTGGCTCCTGCCAGCAGAGCGCGTGGACCCACTGCTGTGTTTGTTTCCGCTGCGCACAGACCGCACTGCCGCCAGCTCACGTTCTGCATTTGCAAGGCTGTAGGATTGGCTCGCTGGGTTGAATCATCTTTGGGTCTGCTCTTTGCCAGGTTACTTGTCCTGCTGCCGGTTCCTGGATGACAATCAGATCGTCACCAGCTCCGGAGACACCACATGGTAAGTACCTGAGCCCAGGGCATGCTGTGGCCTCTGTGAGTCCTGTCACTCCCATTACACCTAGACACATACTGGAAGTAAGATTCTTGACATGAATTAGGCCGTCTTTAATTTGAAATGGCCTTAAGATTTAAAACACATGCCTATAAAAGACTTAGTATGAGAAAAAAAGATTTAGAACACAAAGTGACAATGAATTGGTTATACTGTTTGTAGATATATAAAGTTGAGTCTTGAGCAGCTAAGTGAAGTACAGGTAATTAAGCTGCAGTTGTGCATAAAGTACCTTCTTTGCTCTGCTCTTTTCTCCATGTATTTTTACCTGCTTAGGTGATGTTTTGTAGCCCTTTGGGGGAGTTGGGTGGGCTTTAGTTGTCCCTTTTTGATGGCGCCGTCGCGTATGAATGGTGAGTGCAGCTTAAAAATAGTAGGTGTCACAGTTTAAGTGACTTGCTAATAAAGTCTTATCTTACTGGTAGGCGGAAGCCTACTTAAATAAGCTCTGAAATTTTTTCATTTGTGCTGTCAAAGCACATAAATTAAATGACTAGATCGTTACTTAATGAGAGTCATTTTAGACTTAAACTGTCCTTGTGGGTTTTTCTAGTCGTCTTAGGCATGATTTAGTGCCAGGAGCGGCCTGGCCGCCTAGCTGTGACAGACGCCAGCGTGTGTTCAGCAGGGGTTCACTGAAACATGGGCCCTCACCTGGCTTGTGAGCACGGGGTACGTGATATAGGGTGTCTTGGTCACATAAACTTCACGGAATCAGAGAAGATTTATAGTCTAGGCTGTCAATCTTGGGAAGACTTTATTTATTAGAAGATATTTTTAAAGCACTTTCATTCATTAATCATTTTTTTCAGACTCCTGTAGGTATCTTACTTCCTCCTTGTGTCCCTCAGGCCCTAGCGAGGAGACTCCCTGTGCAGCTTGTGTTACAATCAGCTGATTGGATTTGCGCCACCTGCCCAGCCAGGCTCTCCGCTAAGGCTGACGAGAGCTGGTGGCTCTCAGTTCTGTGGGTTGAGGCACAGGAACCACACCTGGGCTAGTAGCTTTGGAGCCTGCCTCACACAGCCAGGCTCCGGCAGGGTGCAATCCAGGTGTCACCTGTGGACAGCCCATTAAGCAGAGATACAAGGGAATACCACGTGTGACCATTAAGAACTTATCTGGTCTCCTATTTGTGACTCCAAGAAAGGGCATTAGGACCTCAGGTTTGCTCTGAGCCATTTGTTTACCTGGCGTTGTCTTATGCCTTTTCTAAGACCCCTAGAGGGGTGGAGGGGAAGGTGGCTGGCACTGTGAGACCCCACAGGGCGTGGAGCAGCAGCTGCAGGTAGCGCAGAGTCCTCCCCACTGGCCAGGGCCTTCCCAGGAGCTCCCTGCTGCCCCTCCACAAGCCCCTCTGTGACCCCAAGTGTGCAGCATAGCCGCTAGTGTCTCTGCTGTGACAGTCACGCCAGGCCCCCGTGTGTTGCTGTTAGTTGCCATGAGGCCCCAGTTATTCTGGAGCCCGTGGCCCTGTATTGTCTGTATGGTTTTTGTTTGCTTTGTTTCACTTCCAACGAAAGTCACATTGTAAAATTTAAATTTGTCTTTTAAAAAATTAAATGTCTTAAGTCAAATTGCAGAAGTTTACTGTGGTCCTGGATGGTTTGAAGGGCAGTTTGTCTCAGAAACAGTCTGAGAGCGTGAGGCTGACGTCCGTTGTCATTTGCTCAGTGCCCTGTGGGACATCGAGACTGGCCAGCAGACGACCACGTTCACGGGACACACTGGAGACGTCATGAGCCTTTCTCTCGCTCCCGACGCCAGGCTGTTTGTCTCTGGTGCTTGCGATGCTTCAGCCAAACTCTGGGACGTGCGAGAAGGGATGTGCCGGCAAACCTTCACCGGCCACGAGTCCGACATCAACGCCATCTGTGTGAGCTTGGGTGAAGGCGTGGGGACGGGATCCACCGGCTCTGCAAGTGGTTTAGGTTGCTAAGTTTTACACTGCTTTCCGGATTAGATGTTCTCTCTCTTTTCTTCCATGCAAGTACAATCTAACTTACAGACGAGTACACAGCAAACTCCACCGGGATCTGCTGTGACCTTCAGGAGCCAGCTGGTTCTGTGCTGACCCTTTGTCTCACACATAGCCACAAGGTGTCTGTGTGTGCCTGGCCCTGTCCCCATCCCTCGGGGTGACAGTCATTGGCGCTTACCTCTAGCTGGAGACAGACACTAAACTAATACAGGCCACCACTACAGGTCAGGGGGCAGCTGGTCCAAGATGCCTCCTTCCGTTCTAGCACCCTGACAGGCCACTGTGTGCTCAGCCGCTGGCCTCGAGACGGGAGAGGCACAGGTCTGGTTCCCTGGGGCAGAGCTCTGCCCTCCTCACGCCACGAGACTAGCCTGGTAGTCGGCAGCTACAGAGACACACACGCTTGTCAGTTAGGGCCATGTTCCCACTGTTCTGTTGGAATAAAATCTCTTCCCTGGGGACGACGACCGCAGTGTCAGGTCACAGTGTCCGTGAGCTTCCCCGGTGCGAGTCCTGTCCCGTTCCAGCCCTGAGTGGGTCCCTGCTCTTGCTAATCTTTGCTTGCTCTAAGCCCTGCCATCGAGCAATCCGTAACTCCAATATTTCTTTTTGAGCATTTACACACTGTCTTGACTTCCTTTCTCTTCCCAGTTCTTTCCAAATGGCAATGCGTTTGCCACTGGCTCGGATGACGCTACCTGCAGGCTGTTCGACCTTCGTGCGGACCAGGAGCTCATGACTTACTCCCACGACAACATCATCTGCGGGATCACCTCCGTCTCCTTCTCCAAGAGCGGGCGCCTGCTCCTCGCCGGGTACGACGACTTCAACTGCAACGTCTGGGATGCACTCAAAGCTGACAGGGCAGGTAGGTGGCTGTGGGGCCTTTCCGTGTCTCCTGGGTGCTCAAGTAGTGTCCTTAAGGTGGGCCTGACGTGCGTCAGCTGCAGTGTCTTAGCCTTCGTCAGTCAGGCTGTGGTGTGGCAGAAGGGAGGGTCCCCGCCGGATGTCGAGGCTCTGGCCCTTGAGGTGGGTTGACCCCATGGGCACCAGCAGCTCTTCCCACACATGCTCGTGAGGGGGACATGGGCGGCACCGTAGGCAGGAGGGGACCCAGCCGCTCAGCCTTCTGAGGCCATGGGGGACAAAGTGAGGGGGCCTGTAGAGCGCGGGCGTGGCAGGCGCATCCCAGTGACCTTCGGTTTATGGTCGGAATTTTGTGTATCGAGAGCTAGTGTGTTGATGCCAAGTATATGAAAATACAAATTGTAGAAAAGATGACAACTTTCTTATTACAAATGGACATTTGGGCATTTTAATTGGAGAATGTTGACACTTTTAGAATCTTTCAACTTTGTCCGTTTCAATGCGTGGGGGGTGGCAGAAAGGAGCTTGTCTCCGGCCTCGTGGCCTCACCGTGGCTTCCTGCTTCTGGTGGGTGCTGCCCCCACCTCCTGGGCAAACGCCTCCCTTTTTCTCCCCGGCGTGAGTGGGCCAAATCGGAGTGTTTCTGAGCGAGTCCCTCAGTCGCTGTGCTGTTGAGGGCCAAGGAAGCCAGCCCCTGCCTCTGCAGAGAACACTCAGGCCTGTGCCCAGCTGTGACCTGGTGCTGTGGAGGTGACAGAGCTTGTCTGAAACGAGCCTGCAGATCCCCGTGGGAGGAGTGCAGTGTTGTGGCTTTGGAGTCATCCACACAGGATTGTGCGGCGTCCGCAGGAGGCTCCTCTCGGTGCTGGGCACCAGCCCCGTGGTCTCTCGGCTGCCGAGCCTTCTCTGGCAGGCGCTGTGGTCTCAGGCCAGGGGAGGAGCCCACACCCGCACGTTCTCACGCTGTAGATTGTTGCTTTGAGATTAGGGTGATTTTGATACTTTTTGATGGTGGTTTTTGCTTCATTTTTTAAGCTGCTTAAGTGAGTCCTGAGAAGTCAGCGCAAGAGGCTCTCAGTGTTCTGTGAATGAGGGAGTTTTCTGGTCATCTTACTGCCTTTTTTTTCTCTTTTTAAATCAACTTACCTTTAAACAGACGTAAGAGCAGGCTTTTGAGCGTATGCGTGTTTCCTGTGGGCTGTTCCCGTGCTGTGGGCTGTCTCTAGGGAAGGGGCGTGGGGGTTGCTGCCCCCGTGGCAAGATCAGCTGTGCATGTCCGCTCAGCATCCGCTCTCCACTCGGACAGACCTCCTCCCCCTCCTGCCTACGAGGGATCCTGGGTCTCGTCCCCTCAGAGAGGAGCCACATAGCCCTGTCTCGGTGTCACATAGGGGTGAGGCCCCTCCAGGCTCCAGTGTGACTGTGCTGTGGTTGTGCCCAGGTGTCTTGGCCGGACATGACAACCGCGTCAGCTGCCTGGGAGTGACTGACGACGGCATGGCTGTGGCCACAGGGTCCTGGGACAGCTTCCTGAAGATCTGGAACTAACACCAGGAGGTAAGGACCCCACAGCCCTCGGAGCGGAGCTGTGTGTTCCCACAGAAACGCGCAGTCGGGGTTCGTGGTGGTGGCACTAGTGTGGGTTGCTGTGGTGAGGTGAACAGTTACGGAATCGGGAGTAAAGTGCCCTCAGCCGCAGACGCTGGTGTGGCAGTGACAAGAGCAGTGACAGCAATCACACGTCCGAGTTTACGTGTTGTTCCTTTTTCCATTTATTTAAACTCTGTCTAAAGCAGCACGTGGGCGCTGCGGAGACTGGAAGACCATTCCACCCTGACCGTGACCTGACCGTGAGAGCATACCCCATCCAGCCGCACTAACGTGGACACCCTGCACCTCCCCTCAGAACTTCAAAAGGGCAAGATCTTTTTCCTTCACTTATTGCTGAAACCAAGAGCACAATTCCCGTTGAGAGAAGGATCTCTGTGCTGTAAACTAAAACAAATTGTGCATTCCTTCCGGGGCCATCGTCTTCGTTTTCTTTTTTGTCTTGAATGAATTTTAAAAGGAAATACTATAATAAACATGTTAACCAGAAGGTAACCTGAGTGTAATGTGGGACAGACACACCTCTTCACTAGCTTATCTGAACTTTAGACCAGTGACCCTGTTTGTGACATTCATGCAAAACAAGTTGAGGACTTTATCTTGTAATAGTTTCTAAATTTCAAGTCATGTTTGTAACAGGATTTTGGAAGCATTCATATTTCCTTTTTTAAATATATTCCTTTATGTTCATAGTGAAACAGAACCAGAGTCTAGGGCAGCCTCTCTGACATTGTCACTGATGTAAATTCAGTCCCTGGGTTGTTTTTTTTGTTTTGTTTTGTTTTTTTTCGTTTTCTGTCTATGTCGCGCTGATTGTCGCGCACAAACATGGCATAGAAAAGAACATGTTGAGAAGGGAAGTGACCAAGCACACGCTGTTGATGGTCTTGCATGTGTGATCAGAGAGCCCCTCGCCTTTTCTGAATAGTGAACTCAGATCCAGCACCCACTTCCTCCCGGCCCAGCCTCTCTGCCTTCTCAGTTAGTCTTCATCTCACCCTGGTTTCCTTGTGCAGTTGGAGGGAAGTTCGTAACAGCCTAACACTACCCGCCCCACCCCAACCACCAGGAACCTGTTTTCAAGAGAGATGCCTGTCCTGTGCTTGGATAGTCAGTCGGTTATTTGTGTATGAAACAATGTACAAATCAATGTTTTGAAAATAATGATCTCAGACTTTCTAAGTTAAATTTTAAAAACATTTGATTGTTTGCCATATTGGGTGGGTTTACTCTTAGATTCGCATGCTGTAGAAATGCTCAAAAGTGCATATAGGACTCAGTCCTTAGATGTTCTTTTTCTTTTAAGAAATAACCTCTTAAAGCGTAACCATTGCAGCTCTATCCACTTCTTGTTGCTGCTCTGCACACATATCGGAAGCAGTACAATAAGCAGCTCTACACGCTTGAGTAGCGGGATAAGTCACTGTTTTCTTTATTTCTTTTTAAAAAAAAACCAGTCCTGTTGCAAATGGTTGCTGTTGGATTCTGAGGGTGGGGAGGGAGGCGGGAAGGAGAGCTGCCCTCCCTATCCACCAGCTCCCCGTGGCCTCTCCCTACAGAACGAGCCTCGGATCCGAGGCAGATCATTTTTACCACATGCAGATGTCCTGGTTTCATCTCCAGCCCAGTGTCCAGCAGCAGCGTTTGGACAGCAGCGTTCTGTGGACCCCCACCCCCACCCCAGCACCCCTCATAGCAGCAGTAGTGGCTTCTCCATCCTGTTCTGCGACACTATACAAAACTGTGCTGTGACCGTGCGGTAGGCCTGGATCTGGCAAAGAGAATAAAAACGAAACCCTTCTTTCTCCTTCCATCGACACCTCTGTAGAGCTCTCTGCACCCTTACCCTTTTCACCTTTTGTATTTAATTTTAAAGTCAGTGTACTGCAAGGAAGCTGGATGCAAGATAGATACTATATTAAACTGTACTGTTATTTAAGATGTAATAAAGCAGTTTGACATGAGGGGCTGTGCTGTGGTTACTTGCAGGTCCATTTCGGTCTGTGGAGGGGCTGCCCCCTCCCTGGGTGCCCTGCTGCTCTGAGGTCCCACTGTCACTCCAGACAGTGCTTGGGCCCACCCCCACATCACAGAACCCACGGGAGGGGCATCAACTCCCCTCACAGGTCTGCAGAGCATTGAGGTCCACCCACCACCCCCAGACCTTCCAGAGCCGGCTGCTTCCCCACCCTGGGAGCTCTGCGCAAGGCGCCTTGCATCTGCCCTGCCCTTCTGCTCCTCTCAGCCTCCACCAAGCTGGCTGCCCTGACTTCCTGTTTCTCCTCCCCCAAAATGTCTGGGGACATGTTACTCCACACACAAGCTTTCCTTTGGACTGAACAGTTTTCGTCTCAGTCTGAATGAAAGAACTGCACCTGGTAAAAAATGAGCATCTGCCCCCAAAGTGTGGGAAAAACCTTGGACTGCACGTATTCCTAGTCTTCATGATCTAAGCTGTGCAAGAGTAAAAAAGGTAGTTTTGTGCCAGGTGCGGTGGCTCACACATGTAATCCTAGCACTTTGGGAGTTTGAGGTGGGAGGACGGCTTAAGGCCAGGAGTTTGAGACCAGTCTGGGCAACAGCGAGACCCCGTCTCTTAAAAAATAGAAAAATTTAGCCGGTTGTGGTGGCATGCACTTCTAGTCCCAGCTACTTGGAAGGGCTGAGCCCAGAAGTTTGAGGCTACTGTGGGCTATGATGACGCCTCTGCTCCAGCCTGAGCAAGACCCTGTCTCAAAAAAAAAAAGTAACTATAATTTTCGTGGCTCATATGCTGGTGCTTCTTCATAAGTGAAGAACAAAGTGCCGTCGGTAGACAGTGTTCCAGCCTGGGCGCCCCTTTCCTAATCATCAGGAAAGACCGGAGTGGTGGGAGGGTGGCACTTAGGTGGCCGCAGGTCTGTGCTGTCCTGGCTTTTGGGTGCATTTCTGATGGGACCAACAGTGCCCACCTGCCACCTCTTCAGGGACAGTGCAGCTCTGCTCCTGCGGGTGTCCCCGGCTGCCTCAGGCTGCCAGGTGAGAGTGATTGGCAGGCTGAGCGGGTGGGTGTGCCTTGCTCCATCCTCCTCTCCCACTTCTCCCTGAAATAAATCTGTTCTTAATAGACACGCAAGTTCTTTGCTTTAACCCTCCCAGCTGTCTTGCAAAACCCCTATAAAATGCCAGAGAGCACCTGAGGTCCCTCCAGGCTGGCAGCCCCCAGGGCCTAGAAGGGAGGGGCTCCCGAATCAAGAGTCAGGGCTGGGGCCTGCAGTGGCCAGGGAGCTAGGATCTGGGGCGCCCCTGCCCTGCCCCTTGTTTCCCCCCAGCCTGGTCCCCTCCCGGGCATCCCGGTGGCATGGCAGCCGCTGTCCCCTTAGCAAAACAGACACAGTGGATGTCACATAGGTGCATTTGGAGCGTGCTGGCTAGGGCAGTGTGGAGAGGATTACTGCACACAGGCGGAATTTCCAAACTTTTAAGCACAAAATTCAAGTTTCTGCAGACTGCATTAACCCCAAACGGCGGCAGGAGCCATTACCCTGGCACCTGCACAGCACGGGGCCCTGGGAAGCACAGTTCCAGCTCTTTCCTCAAGTCCGAGTCACCGGCCTGCCCCGCCTATGGAGGCACACCTGTCGCAGGTGCACACAGGTCGTGGAGTGCCACCCGCCCCGCTGCAGGCGGCCCCCCTCCATTGGCCTCCAGCGCATGGCCTGCACGTCCACGTGGGCAGGGCGCGGCCCCCGTTCTGTCCCCGCAGCCCCAGCGCCTAGCGGAGCCAAGCCCTCAGCAGGAAGCCCAGGAGCTGAGGCGTCGCGTGCACCGCATGGGAAACCGGACCCAGCCACGCCCTCGCAGAGTCCCGCCCGCCCGAGACTCCTCCCCAGCCGACCCGGGTGGGCAGTGTGAGGGGGCTTCGAGGGGCCCCACTGTCCCTTACCTCCCACCCTGCTACCTCTGTCCCGTCTGGCAACCTCCCCAGTCCCTCCCCGTCCCGCTCTCACCAACTCTGCCCCACTTATTGCTTGCAAGGTGACCTTGAGGAAGTTACTAGGTCTCTCTGTGCCTTGGGTTCCTGCTTGGCAAGAATCTTTT
>VBSM01001026.1:306848-322267 GCA_008086735.1 Cheirogaleus medius | reverse complement strand
AGTGATCCTCCTGCCTCAGCCTCCCAGAGTGCTGGGATTACAGACGTGAGCCACTGTGCCCGGCCGTTTCTCCTATTTTTGAAAAAAGAAAGGAAAAAAATATCAACACTGGTGTTCAAGAGTTTTTATTACTATGACTACTAAAGTTAAACAGGCTCACCTTGAGGTTTTGAACAACATAGCTGAGGAAAAATAAAAAGTCTCTTTAATTTCACTTTTAACATTTTGGCATGTTTCCTGCCAGCCTTTCCTGTCGGCACTGGTGGCTTTAGAACAGGCACGGTTATGTCCCTGTTCTGTGTCTCGCTTTGCGAGTCCGGTGCTGTTTCACGAGCGCGTGTCAGACGACACTCCCGCAGGCCTGGCTCTCAGGACGGCCTCCTGGGCGTGCGTGCACAGGCCCGAACCCGCACGGCTCTCTCCAGCTCTCCCTGTTCATAGGCAGATCGGCAGGGAACATCTTGTCACGCAAATCTCCATCTAAACATCTGACCGTCTGCGGGGTAAATCCCCAGAAGGCAGACTGCTGGACGGAGCCCGGGAACCTCTCCGAGAGGCCCTTGTCCCCCTCTCGCCAGAGTGTTTGGGCAGCAGCTGCTCTCGTCTGTAGTTCTGCCAGTGAGAGTTTTCTGTCTGACCCCGTCCTCGGCTACCTTTTTGCACTTAAAAAAATAAAAAAACACCTCTCTCCTCTTAGAGGCCAGATGGTGCATCTCAGTATTTGGGTCCCGCCTCCCCGGCCACCAGTGAAGCTGGATGTTGTTTCGCTCTGTCTTTGGCCGTCTGTGTTTTCCCCGTGGTTTGTCCTGTTCGTGAGCTTATCACGCATCTCTCCCAGGGTCCTCGTCATCTCAACGGCCTTTCATTCCCTCATGCCTGTGCCTTGGGGTCCCAGGGTCCCGGCCACGGTGGTTTCCAGTTTGTGGGGACTCCTTATTCAGGGTTGGGACTGCGGGGTCCTCTGACACCTGAGACGGGCAACCTGAGGCTCTGCAGAGCGAGGAATGGGGCCCACCTGGGGAGCTCAGCGGCTGCGCGTGCCTGCGACCCTCGTTCTGGGAAGAATGCAAACGTCTGTGCACTGGCCGCCCCGGGCTGACGGCCGGAGTCGATGCATGACCTCTTCCTTTCTCTGTTCCAGTTTGCAAAACGTTTTTTCCAAGAAGCTCCTCAGCGGGGACAAGTACAGGTTCTCGTGAGTATCACAAGTCCGTGGACCCCCCACGAGCCCCATAAGGCCGCTGCCCGTGTGAAGCCTCACGATGCCCCCGTAGACCTGGCACGTTTCCATCTTGGCACAGGTGGCCTTTAAACGTACCCTGTTCAAACTGGGGGAAACACCTGCCTGTTTCAGCTGCCCCTGGAGCAGCCGTCACCACCAGCCTGGGTTTCGGTTGCCTTGTAAATTCTGGGTAGCCACGGAGGCCCGTCTTTGTCATCAGAAGAGAATTGACGTCTAGTCTGCCCAGGCGCTCCAGGGTGTGCTTGCTGCGAGACGCGGGGCTGGATCCCGCCCCATGGGTGTCGAGCGTGTGCTGTTGCCCCTGCAGGGCCCCGGAGCTGCAGTTCTACACGAGCGCCGCGGCCATGGCCATGCTGGTCCCCGCCTGGATCTTCTTCATGGTGGGTCTCAGAACTGGGGCGCCGTCCACTTTCCGAGCACGTAGATGGCCGGCGTGGCAGCTTTGCCGTGGTGCCCTGGGGGGAGGCGGGGAAGCGAACTGTAGTTCGGGGCTGCTGTGGCTGCTCGCCGACCGGGGCCACTCAGAGCTGTGGCGGTTCCACGAGATCTTTGTGTGAGGATTGTCAGGTCTGTTTGACTTCCTTTTGCATCAGAAAAATCACAAAACGGGGAATCTGTCTCCAGCCCTCCCAGGCCCGGCCTGTGGACACGGACGTGCTTTGTCCATGTAGGCAGCGCGAGCCTGTCAGTTCACAGGGCGCGAGCACGTACCTGTGCGGACCTGCTCCGCCCTCAGCGCAGGGGACTGGCCGCCCTGCGTCCTGGTCACGCTCGGGACCAAGGCTCCGGCCCTGACACATCCCTTCCCGGGATGACGTTGGTCCCTTCCCACTGTGACGCAGGAGACAGGGACCTTCTGTGTCCGTGCCCTTAGCAGATGAGGCTGTTTCTCTTGTTACATGTTGGGATTGGGATGGTTGATGGAGAGAATATGCATGTTTACATGTTTTTTAATTGTGGTAAAATATACATAACGTAAAATTTACCATCTTAACCATGTTTAAGCATGCAGTTAGGTGGTACGAGGCACTTTCACATCCTGTGCGGCCGTCACTGCCATCATCCCTGTAACTCTGTTCATCCTGCAAAGTGAGACTGTGTCCCTGTGGACACCCACGCCCCACCCGCCCCGCTGCGGCACCACTGTTCTTTCTGTGTCCGTCGGTTTGACGACTCTGGGGACCCATGTGAGGGACACACAGCATTTGTCTGTCGTGTCTGGCTAATTCCACAGGGCATCACGTCTTTTGGGCTCCTCCGTGTCGTAGCATGCGCCAGAATTTCCAATTTTCTTCCTTTTCAAGGCTGAATAATATTCCACTGTGTGCATGAGCCACATGTGGCTTGTCCATCCGCAGCGGACAGACACTTGCACTGTTCCGCGTTTTAGCTATCGTGAGTCGTGCGCCTGTGAGCTCGGTGCACAGACACCTCTTCGGGTCCCGCTTTCAATCCTTGTGCGTAGACCCGGCAGTGGAAGGGCTGGGTTACGTGGTGACTCTGGGTTTAGTTTCTGAGGGACTGCCACACTATTTTCCACAGCAGCTGCTGTGTGACGTCCCAGCAGCAGGGCATGGGGCTCAGTTTCTTCAGATCCTTGCTGACTGTTGTTGTTTTCTGCTTTTGTTTTGTTTGCTTGTTTTTTTGTTTTTTGAGACAGAGTCTCACTCTGTTGCCCGGGCTAGAGTGCCGTGGCGTCAGCCTAGCTCACAGCAACCTCAAACTCCTGGGCTCAAGCAATCCTCCTGCCTCAGCCTCCCGAGTAGCTGGGACTACAGACATGCCCCACCATGCCTCGCTAATTTTTTCTATATATTTTTAGCTGTCCAAATAATTTCTTTCTATTTTTAGTAGAGACGGTATCTCGCTTTCGCTTAGGCTGGTCTCAAACTCCTGAGCTGAAACGATCCTCCTGCCTCGGCCTCCTAGAGTGCTAGGATTACAGTCGTGAGCCACCGCGCCCGGCCCTGCTTGTTTGTTTTTGGCAGTAGCCATCCTAGTGGATGTGAGGTGGAATCTTGCGGGTTCTATTTGCATTTTCCTAATGATTAGTGCTGCTGAGCACCTGTTCAGGTCCTTGCTGGCCGTTTGTATGCGCAGCTGAAATGGATAAACGCAGTTGCCGCCCTAGAAGGCTGTCCTCAGAGCTCTCCCCAACATCAGCTGCTGGGCGGGAATGACACCGGCTCTTTCCAGCGGGTGCTGGTAAAAGGAAAACGCAGCAGTGTCCTTCTGTCCTGGCACGTAGGATGCGCCGGTGATCGGGAGGAGCGGCAAGAGCTTCAGCTACAACCAGGACATCGTGTTGCTGCTTCTGACGGACGGTGTCCTGTTCCACCTTCAGAGCGTCACGGCCTACGCCCTCATGGGGAAGATCTCCCCTGTGACTTTCAGGTGAGCGGAGGAACTCCCGGGAGACAGAGTGTGTCCACTTTATTTGCACAGGAGACTAGCAGTCTAGGCATTTTTATAAAAGACACGTGTGTTCTCTCCTGTAGTGAGGACTGTGGCTACAAACCACGACCAGACCATTCTGTGCTGGTGCTGCTTGGAATGCAGATGGCAAAGTGTGTGATCAATTTTTGGAGGAATCTCCCCTAGAGGTCTTCACATTAGAAGTGTCTTAGAATTGTTTGAATATTTTTCTTGTGTAGAACAGCACAAGTCAATAGACTGCACGAGGCATGGGGGCTCACACCTGTGATTCCAGCACTTTGGGAGGCTGAGGTGGGAGGATCACTTGAGGCCAGGAGTTCGGGACCAGCCTGAGCAACATAGCGAGACCCCGTCTTTGTTAAAGAATATGTGCTTGCCTGCAGCGATGGAATGTTGCATTTCTGTGCTGCCCAGTGCAGGGACCACTCGCCACAAACGGCTACTGAGCACTTGAATTGTGGACAGTACAATCAAGAACTGAATTCTTAACTTTATTTAATTTTGATCAGTTCACATGTGAACAGACACAGGTGGCCCGTGGCTCTGGTGTTGGGCAGTGCGGCTCTGCACACTCAGAGGTGAGCTGACGATCCCATTAGCTCCTTTTCACTTCTCTCGCTGGACTGGACAAATTTAACGAAGGTACAGTTTAAAGACAGGAGAGTTTTTGGTAGCAGATAGAAAGCCGTGAGCTCGTTTTACCAGGGAGCATAGAAATCCACACAGCTGATGTCAGCGGCTGGCCACATACCTCATACTGTCCCGTGATCAGGGGGCCTTTTCTCTTTAACTTCTGACCTGCCTTAGAGGAGGTGGAAGCAAAAATGGACGTGGTTGGATTGTGCCACCAGCGTCCAGCCTCCTGGAGCAGCGGCCCCAGCTGCCTGTGGGGAGCGCAGGGCCACCCTCGGGTGTGGCTCTCCCTCCTCTCCGCTTTCTGTCTGGTGCAAGTCAGGGCAGTCAATGCGCAAGCGCTCATCGAGTCCGGTGGCCATGTGCTGCACTAGGCTGCATTCTGCAGAAATGTCAAGGAGCAAAGCCTCCCTCCTGCCGGCGGACTCTGTGAGCTGTGCCGTCCCCGCGGTCCACCTGCGCGCCCTGGTCCTGAGTGGGACGTTTGCAGACGCGTCACAGATGGTCTCGCTCTCTAAGCTTTTCTGAAGCTCGTGGCAGCCTTTTGGGCTTGGTCGCTGTGTCTGCCTCCCCAGTTGTTTATCTTTGGAGCCAGGAATTCTTTTTTGTTTTTGAGACAGAGTCTCACTCTGTTGCCCGGGCTAGAGTGCCGTGGCGTCAGCCTAGCTCACACCAACCTCAGACTCCTGGGCTCAAGCGATCCTCCTGCCTCAGCCTCCCGAGTAGCTAGGACTACAGGCATGTGCCACCATGCCCGGCTAATTTTTTCTATATATATTTTTAGCTGTCCAATTAATTTCTTTCTATTTGTAGTAGAGACGGGGTCTCGCTCTTGCTCAGGCTAGTTTCGAACTCCTGACCTTGAGTAATCCTCCCACCTCGGCCTCCCAGAGTGCTAGGATTACATCCGTGAGCCACCATGCCCAGCTGTGGAGCCAGGAATTCTTAACACACGTTCTTGAAACTTAGTTTTTTAGTGATTGTTAGTGATCATTAGTGGTGGTTCAAAAAAAGACAACAGAAAACCCATTATTGTTTTAATAGTATTTTTCATTTTATTCATATTGTTAAGAGTGATGAGTAGGTACTCATTATACAAAGTTCAGAAAATCCAGAAAAGTACAAAAAAATGAAGTTTAAATTATCCATAATCCCAACCAAATAGAGACCACTGTTAATGTTTAGTGTATTTCACGTGAACTTTATTTTACTGTGACCCTGTGTACACGGTGCAGTCCTCACCGGGCCGATCTCCTCGAGGGCTGTCCGTTCTTGGGTGCCGTGAAGGTGCCGCAGGTAGCAGGAGGTTTCCCTTTTCCAGAGGCCGGGCTGCCGTAGTCAGGGGTAGCCCATCACGATGTCTGCAGTTCACTCAAAGATAGTTCAGTGAAAACAAAGGATGAAGCCGACAAGGCAAATGTTGACTATCAAGCGTAGGTCACGGGAGTTGGCTGTCGTGCTTCTCGACGTCTCTCCTTGACGTTTTTCGTAATAAAAAGTGCCCTCGGCGCAGAAGTAGCGAGGGATCAGGCCAGCCCTGGAGCTGCCAAGGCCCGTGGCGAGCTTACCGCCCGGGCCCCCGGCACGCTGGCCCCACGTGAGCCGGGCCGGGCGTCAGGCGCCGTCCCTGTGCTCCCACCGCAGTGTCGCCAGCACGGTGAAGCACGCCCTGTCCATCTGGCTGAGCATCATCGTCTTCGGCAACAAGATCACCAGCCTGTCGGCCGTGGGCACCGTCCTGGTGACAGTCGGCGTCCTGCTCTACAACAAGGCCAAGCAGCACCAGCAGGAGGCCATGCAGAGCCTGGCCGCAGCCCCCGCCCGGGCCCCAGAGGACGCCGAGGAGCCGCTGGTTCCCAAGGACCCCAGACAGCAGCACTGAGCTCCGGAGGCCGCCGGGTGCCCAGGACCCCTGGCTGCTGCGGTCTTCACCGACGCCGCGGCCCCTGGAGACCAGGCGCGGGAGACGCCCCCTCCACGGCCACAGCTGGGCTGCAGCAGAGGGGCTGTGTGTGTGTGGAAGGGGGCATTTCCTGCTCCTTTCTTGGTTTTTCAGTTAAAATCAGTGGAAACTCAGAGACTCCAGGTGTCAGCTTCCTGGGCGCAGACCAGAGCCCAGCTCAGCTGAGCCCCTCCCTGTGTAATGTGAAAACGGCCTCACAGGCCCCCGTCCCCTGCGGGTGACGACCACTGGGGTCCCGTGCCCTGCCCGGAGCCAGCAGAGAGAACTCTGCTTCCCCACACCAGCCACGACAGGCCGCTGCAGCCCTGGGCTGTCTGGACACGGCCTGCTGTGCTGGGACAGACGTCCGAAGCGTCCACAGCCCGGGGCGCAGAGGCTACAGCGCCTCACTGAGCAGGGCAGACGCTGGAGGGGACGGGCCCAGGGAAACGAGTCTCCTGTGCCAAGGATGGGTCCCCATCTGACCCAGAGCATCCTCCCAAACCACCATGGGGTCATCACGTGCCCTCAAAGCCACAGTGTCATGTAACCTCTCTCAAGGGAGAGATTGTTCACGGAGAGTCCTTAAATCCAAGTAGGTGGGGCAGGGGCCACCTCCCTTTCAGAGCCTGAGCTGTGCCAAGCCACCTGCCTCCTGAGCCTGCATGGCCCGGCTCCCTGTGCGGTGACGTCGGTCCCGGAGGTTGAGGACAAGCGACAGGAGACGCTGACGTTCCTTTTCTTCTCTGGACACTTGTGAGTGTCAGGGGCTATTCTGAGGCTCCCTGGACTCGCTGCTCCTGGTCTCGCCTGTGACCGCCCCATTCGGTTCCCCACGTGCAGGGGTGAGCAGCAGAGCACTGGGCAGAACACCTGGACTGTCTACCGCTTTGGTCATTCTGCATCTAGAGTGACACTTTTTACTGAGAGAAACACACATCCAGGTTTCTGGAGTCACAGTGTGCAGGTAAGCCACACCCTGCAGACAGCCCTGCTCTGCCTGGCTCTCCTGGGGGAACCAGGTGAGCTGAGCTTGTCCTTCACTGATGTCACTCGAGCCCTGGGGTGTGGAAGCCCGAGGAGCACACAGAGGACCATGCCAGGTGTGTGAGCCACAGGAGGCTGAGGTTTCCATCTCCATCTGTCGGGTTTCTCATTGGCGGCTCTGTGTGTTGCCGGCCAGTCTGGAGACGCTCCGCCGCCCAGGCTGCTGGGGCCCGTCGGACGCAGCCACCCGGCACTAATTGTTCCCTGAGCCTCACTGCCCCTCCTTGCTGTTCAGGTCTTTGGTGGCCCTATCAGTTCACTGGTTTTCCAGTTGGCTTCTCACCTGGAAAATATGAACAGTCCCTCCTGAAGACAAAATCTCCCAGAAACAAAGAGCAATAATTATGTCTCATTAGGTTCTACCGACTTGGAAAAGTTTGCCGTGACCATGGGCCAACGCCAGGCCTTTTAACCCACAAGCCAGCTTTAAAGCAGTTGACCTGAGCCTGGAGGATGGCCAGGTGTGTGCTCACCTGCACCACAAGCTCCCTCCCTGCGAAGATGGTTTCTCATGCATGTGACTTTCCCCAGTTTCTATTTCCCATACTCTTTTTCTGCTTTCTTTCCCCCACAACAAAAGGAAAGAATATTGACTGGCGGTGGCCAGGTGGGGAGGGAGGTTGGATTGACCTGTGAAGACTGGGTTGGAGGCCCCTCCCCGGGGCGCTGCCCACCCCCACCCTTGCGGCTGTGCAGCTGCCAGCATTGGGATGTGAGCAGGGCGGGGCGTCTTTGTGGATTTGGCCGCGGGATTTCACCCTGGTCTTTTGCAAAGGCTGTGGTCTGAGGGTAGCTAGAGGCGCAGGCACCTGGTTTAGAAGGGCCACATGGAATCGAAGCTTCCCATCATACACGTCCCTTCACTCTCACAGGCAGCTTTCAGCCTGTTTTGATTTTCTAAATTTGTAGACCAGAAACAAAACAAATTATTTTCCTAAATTATTAGCAAATAAAGCAATTTACTATAGAGCTGCTTTTAAGACCTTTCCTCACCCCAGGTGGAAGGATCGCAGAGCCTGTGCTGTGGCTGGCGCTGTGCCCTGGCTTGGGGACACATTCCTGCCCCTTCGTCCTGTCTCCACACTCAAATCAGTTTCCAGCCGCCACCTCTCATGGCATTTCCAGGACAGCCCTGTGCCCAGAGACAAAGCCCAAGACCTGGCTTGAGCATCTAATGATTTGTACAGACACAATATTTTTTTAATTAACTTTGTCTAGGACTTTTATAGAATAGTATGTTCTTGTTGAACTGACGCAAACGTGCTTATAGAAGCAATGACACTAGGTGTCATTACTTCCATTGGGTTAATTCCTCCCATCTGTGGTCACTGTGTCTTTGAACCAGACCTTTGAGTTGGGTCACTGGCTTGCTTATGTTGGTGCTCAGAGATGTATAGATCTCTGACTTTCAAGGAAACTGCCCCTACCGAATGCCATAAAAAGATTCTGACTAAAAATTCTGTTAGTCATAATTTCCTGTATAACAGCATTAAAATAATCTGCCTGCCTGGAAAGTTGAGAATACTCTTGCACAATCCAAATGTGTCTTTAATTTGAGAAAAATAAACATGGTGAATCAGAAACAGTAAGGGGGGAAAAAAAGGCTGTACAAAGAATGTCAGCCAAATAGAACTCCACTTTGTAGTGGCCTTTCCAGTATTTGTCACAAAACCAGTGAGTTTTACTTCCCGCTGTGACACTGCTCTGGATGGCCACTTGGGCAGGTCTGTGGGCATGACAGACAGACAGGACAGCTTTTTACATCTGTCCATGTGACACACTTGCCAAGCCCTGGCAGTGTCTTCACTGCTTCTTTGGGTTGGGTGTCACTACAGACGGAATGACCAGTGTCCTACTAAGGGCTTTATTCTTCCCCCAAATACATGTGTGCCCTAGGTGGGGCCTCTTCGGTTTCTTAGTTTATAAGTAAGATCATCATGGCTTCCCTGATGACTCTGGCTATTTCTTTCTGTCCTGGCTGAGGACCCTCGAGTCAGTCCTTGAGGTCATGCTGACCTAGGTCTGCACTCACTGCAGCTCAGAGCACGGAAATCTTCCTAACCCTGACCTTGCTATTGCTAAAGTATTTCTTCCAGTTTTCCTGGGGGCTGTGACTCTGAGTTTAATGGCTGCCGGATCCTTGTTCAGACATCCAAATTCACTTGGAAACTATTCCAACTGGCAAAGTCCTTTTGTCTGTTTTTTGTTTTCAGAAAATTGCAGAAAACTGGCATTCAGCTGATTAGCTATTCCTAGACTGTTCATAGACAGATGTGTGAGTCTGAACCTGCCCAAGGGGTATTATAGGTTCCACCTTGAAGAGGGCCACAATCAGGGCAACTTTCCCACATTGAAAAACTTGAAAATTGTCTCAATAATCATCTTCTTCAGAGCCAAATTACATTTGCTTTATGCCAAACAAGCTGTGGAGGACTAAAAGTACATTGTACAAAATGTTTACTGTATTTTGTATGTCACCTGTTTCAGTATTTATGTGACTAAATTAGTGCTTCCTAATGGTTCTGTTAAATAATTTAGTGAGTCAGTTAATTCTGCGGTGGTAATAAGTTGATACTGTGTAATTAATCCTGTGGAAGCCTTCTGGTTATTTTGCTCTAAATTAAGCAGCCATGGTAAGCAACTGTCTATGACTCTTGCTCTGCAAAAGTAAAATAAATGTTAAACATGTCCTTCTTTCTTTTTCTTCTTTGTGTAACTGTCGTATTTATGCTACTGAAATGATCAAAGTTGGTTTCTTATTGCATTCACCAATTTCCAGCATGGAGGTGTCAACCTAAATTGAGCAATGGAGAGACCAACTCTCAGAAACAAGAGTTTATTGAGGAATAGCAGGGGACTGCAATCCGGGATACACATGTATGGTGGACCACAGGGTCATCCAAAGGGTTTGGGATAAGAGCAAGCTTTTAAAGTCCACATAAGCTGTTTTGAAACAAAGACCAACGGCTCTAGGGGCAGTGGTATTTGTTCATGGGTGGCACTGGTTGCTGCTAGGAGAGGGTCTTCACAGAATTGGCTTAACCAGAAAGTTCCAATTGGGAAAGTCCTCCGTGGCTGCTCCTGTGGCCAGCACACGAGCCAGTGAGAGGGCCCTTCCTTCATGGCCTCCAGTCTCCATTTTTGTACTGACAACTTTCACAAAAGGAGGAGGGAAAATGAAGGTTTTTCCAGTTACAGAGAACTCAGAAAGCAAAATAAGAGCTTGGATACACAAAGTAAGCAGCATGTTCTGGGATGAAAAAAAAATCCAATATCCCTTTTTTATGCCCTGGTCAATTTCTTGTCACATTCTTATGCATTTTCCCATGTCAAACCCAGTAAATGTGGATGTTTGTTTATCTTTCATGGTCTCTTCCCTAAAATTCAGAATGTTGAATTATTTCTCTGCGACTGTTTTTTTTAAGTCCAAGGAAAACTTGACATATGGAAGGGGAATTATTCGTTTTATCAGTCTCTCCCTGACTTCACAGGTTCGAAGTGAGGCTTCGGGAGTTGGGATCCTTAAAAACCTTACCCAGTGAGTCTGTTTACTCAACCGCTGCCATAGCATCAGCTTAAATCTCACCGTAGAGCTCTACCTGCCCTGGCAAGACTTTCCTCTCGTCTGAAAGTTTAGAGTTCGGCGGCCGGGCGGCGGGGTGGCGGCTCTACCGGGCGCTGAGGGCGTAGCGAGCAGGACGGTGGGCAGAGGCCGGGGCGGGGCCGGAGTCTCGCTCAGGGCGGGCCTGTCTGCCTCCGGCTGGAGCGACTGGCCCAGACAAACGCTGACCCCTGTCCTGCTTCCCGGGGCGGGGTGGGTCTCTCAGAGAAGTCGCTCCCCCCCGCCCGGCGCTCTGGCTCTTGCGTCACCAGCCAGCGCCGAAGCCGGAAGTGCCGTGCGGAGTCCGTTTCTTGTTGCGTCCGGGACCCGAGGCCGCGCAGTCCTCGCGTCATCGGCCCGCGCCGACGCAAGAAGTGCCACAAAGGGAGCGCGTTGGTCGCTGTCTCTTCTCGAGTCCTGAACTCGAGGCTACCCTTCCTCTCTCGTCATCATTCCGCGCCGATGTAGGAAGTGACGACACTCCTGGCGCGCGCCGGGCGCTGTTTCTTTTCTGGCTCCGGGACTGGCGGCGGCAGCGGCGGCGGCGGCGCAGGGGTGAGTAGCAGCTGGGCGGCCCGGCGTGGGAGCGCGGCAGGACCTGAGCACTCGAGATCTCACATCCGGCCAGGCCTCCGGACGGGGGCGGGCGTGGGGCCGGGGCGAACGACCTCCTCGGTTCCCGGTCCAGTGTTGTCCCGGGAGGAACTTCGGGTGGAGCAGGAGGCGGGCACAGGCGCTCCGTGGAGCCAGCCCCTGCCGGGCTGAACCTCAAGTTTGCCTGACTGAACCCAAGGAAGTAGGAGCCGAGCGTCTGGGTTAGGTGGCCTTGTTAGCAAGCGCACTTTCTCGGGGCATCTCCCACCCCCAGGCTTCTCCTGTACCCTGTGACGGAAGTTGTATCTGTCCATTGTGCCAGTGACTTCATTTAGCTCCACTTGTCTCTCTGATAGATTCCTTTGACAGCAGGTTTGCTTGATCAGTGCTAGGCACTAAGCTAAGAGCCTTTATGTGGATAATCTCCCTTAATCCTCGAACAATACTGTCACGTAGGTGGTGTTATTTCCATTTTGCAGGAAAGTAAACTGAGGTGAAGTAAGTTACCCAAGACCATACAGGAATGACAGAAGAGAGATTTGAGTCCAAGCAGTCATTTTTCAGAACACATCACTCTGTTCTTTTTTGTTTGTTTGTTTTTAAGAGACCGGTTGTGGTGCAGTGGCTATTCACAGACGCCATCATAGCGCACTACAGCCTGGAACTCCTGTACTCAAGTGCTCCTCCCACCTGAGCCTCCCGAGTAGCTGGGCCTGCAGAAGTACACCACCTCTTCCGGCTTAGAACTCTTCATTCTTCACTCTTGAGAATTTATTCTGAAGCACTCAAAAGCGACTAGGCCTGAGTGTTCACAGACAACAGAGCACTAAACCTTAGCTTGTGGCGTCTGATGTAGCTTGAATTATTTTTCTTTTTGCAGTGTTTTAACTCAAATGGGTGATGAAAAGGACTCTTGGAAAGTGAAAACTTTAGATGAAATTCTTCAGGAAAAGAAACGAAGGAAGGAACAAGAGGAGAAAGCAGAGATAAAACGCTTAAAAAATGTAAGCCATGTTTTTTAAGTAAGTGGTTTTCTTAAAGGAGATTTAATTTCTTTGCCCTCATTTTTCCATTAGAACAACGCTTCTTCGGTGAAGTTCTTTTGTACTTCCAAATGTCACAGGTGAGCCCAAAATCTATTCTAAAAATTAACAAAAACATTCAAATACTCAATTGATATTGCAGGCAGATTGTTAACACACTAAAGCTGTATCTAGATGAGCGTCTACATGAAGAATAAAATATTCTGAACCTGAAGTCATTAGTACAATTGGACTAATTTTTCTCATTTCATTATTAGTATATTCATAATACCATTTCCAAGCATTTTTAATATAGTGGGAACTTGCCTTGAAATTAATACAAATGTTGTATATCTTTCTTGGTTTGCATAATAACATACTCAGAAAAACTTTTTGGTAATATGATATGAGGCATTGGCAAAAGTACCTCTTCTGCTAAGATTAGTAACATCATTTGAAGTACAGGCATACCTCGTTGTATTGCGTTTCCCAGATATTGTGTTTTTTTCACATTGAAGGTCTGTGGCAACCCTGTGCTGAGCAAGTCTATCAGCACCATTTTTCTGACAGCATGTGCTCACTTTGCTAGCATTTTTAGCAACAAAGTGTTTTTTAAATAAGGTATGTACACTGGTTTTTTAGACATATTTGCTTTCTTGTGGTGGTCTGGAACCAAACCCGCAATATCTCCAAGGTTTGCCTGTACTATATGAGGTATCACAAAGAATTTGGTGTCTAAAACATGCCTTAAGGCTCGTTTATGGCTCATATAAGCAACTAACATATTGGCATACAAGTTTAATGTTGCTTGTCATATATGCTAGTTTTAAACTTCACATCTAGGTTTTGGGTTTCAGAGAGTTACAATTTTAATGTCATGGGTTTTGAATGAATATTTTTTATGTTTTATAGCATTGGTCGATTCAGAGTGTATATGAAGATTTGTTTTTGGATGTTGGCAAGGTTTGATTATCTTTAAAAATACTTTTATTTATAAGAAAATTGATTAACTTTCTCTTTGCTTCTTAGTCTGATGACCGGGATTCCAAGAGGGATTCCCTTGAAGAGGGGGAGCTGAGAGATCACCGCATGGAGATCACCATAAGGAACTCGCCGTACAGAAGAGAGGACTCCATGGAAGACAGGTGGGCAATCGAGCATGAGAGGATGGCCGGGGGCCACTCCGCGTAGCAGTTGTCCCAGCTGCTCTTTCTCAGTGTCACCTTCACAAATGTATAGTTGTGACTTTAGGGTCACCGAACAGTTGTGATTGACTCTCATGTGGTGTCAGTTGTCACTCTGTCCCCCTTACCCCTCTTTTTATGAAAAGACTGAATGAGCATGTATTCTTTTCTTTGTGACTGTTTAGTCAGGCTAGCACCATTTATGTGAGTTTGCCATATGTTACAATGATTAATAAAATTATTCTCTAAGATTTTGCACAAGTAAACCAAAGTGGTATGCAGAAAGATACCTGAGAGGGGCTGCTTATCAGGAACGTTCATGCTGAGACCTGTATGTTCTTTATTCCTGTGCCATGAATTTCTTCTCATTTGTTTTCTTCTCATATCCATTGCCTAATAGTTAAAGGAAACACAACCAGAAATTAAGGTAGAATGGTTGTCCTGAGAAGCTCAGGGTATGAATTTTCCCAGGATTTTCATAATATAGAAATCAGTTGAAGATATTGTTAAATGGCATTTTGAGATCATTAGAGTTGATCAAATTATGGGGCCTTTTTTAATAGCTTTATTAAAGTATAAAGGACAAAATGAGCTGCCTGTATTTATAGTGTGCAGTTTGACACATTTTTACAAACCTGTGAAAACTTACCACAATCACAAAATGAACCCACTAAAGGTCCACAGAAAGGCCTTTTTGTTCCACATACCACATTGATTTCTTGCATTTTTTTATCTGAATCTTAAGATGGCTTAAGTTTCGGAATTAACATAATTTTTAAAATGATGGTTCAGGTTCAGCTTTATTCCTGTTCTGAATTCTGCTCTTCTCTGGGCTGGAGAACCTTCATAACACCCTGATGCTCCTTGCCACTTACTCAAGTGTGACGGGCGCTCTTGTATCTTATTTCAGAGGGGAGGAAGATGATTCTTTGGCTATCAAACCACCACAGCAAATGTCTCGGAAAGAAAAAGCTCATCACAGAAAAGATGAAAAGAGAAAAGAGAAACGTAGGCATCGTAGCCATTCAGCAGAAGGGGGTACAGAAGTATTTGTTTTCTTTGATATCATATTTAAGTGTGGTTTGTTTCCTATTTCAGGATCTGCTATGTTGCCCAGAGCATAATTGAAAAAGAAGAGGAAGAAAATTTTAGCTAAAAGCATTAAGTTTATTATGTTAGGTTATTAAGAATGAAATATCCGATTTCATTAAGTACCTAGTTTGACAGTCGATATCTTTGACATCTCACTGTGACACTTGTTTTATGTTTATTGTGAAGAAACATCATCCTCAGTCTTTCAAACGCATGTTTTAGTTTGTGATTATCTTTCATTTTTTTTTAGAGTGATTTTTGTGAAATCATGGATAAGTAAAAAATTCGTGTTATTTTCAAATACGAGTTTTATCTTGGAACCAATGCAGCACAGACAGCTCAAAATATCAATGAAGTGTTTGGGGAAGGATGTGGCTAATGAACTCACAGTACGCTGATGATTTGAAAAGTTCCATTATGGTGATTTTGGTTTTGAAAATGAGCCACATGGGTGACCTGAGACCAAGGTGGATATGGATGAGCTAAAATCTGTAGCGGAAGCAAATCCATCTCAACCTACACATGAATTAGCAGCAAGGTTTGATGTTACTATTCAACAATATTGGACCACTGAAACAAATTGGCAAGGTAAAGAAGCTGGATAGATGGGTTCTGCATGAATTAA
>VBSM01001026.1:237805-252507 GCA_008086735.1 Cheirogaleus medius | reverse complement strand
CAGCCTCCCAGAGTGCTAGGATTACAGGCGTGAGCCACCACGCCCGGCCTTGAAGTAATTTCTTAAATACAGATATCCCTCAGCTTGCCATGGGGTTACATCTCGATAAACCCATCTTAAAGTCAAAGTCTTCAGCTGAGGTGCCATAAGTCAGGGACCATCTGTATTTGGCTGTATGTTGGTTTTCATCCTGAAGCGGGAGCAGACCTGCGGGGAGTGTAGGGGCTTGGTGACTGGCCTCGTGGGCCTGGCCTGTGGGGGTCTTTGAGGGCAGCGGGGCTGGGATGTTGGGATGGAAAATTTGTTTAACTAAAATCAAACTATTAATAGTTGTTTTCCCCTAATTATTATTGGTAAAGCTAGACTGGGTTAGTTAATTTTACATCACCATTTGCCTTTTGGGAATTGTCTGCTTAGAGTATATACGTGGACCAGGAATAGGAAACTTAAATTAATTCACCTGACTCCATAGACAAATATGAAATAATCTATGTAGATTCTCTTTTTATTTTAAAAATTTTTTAAATTTAATTTTATAGAGATGGAATAAGGCTGGTCTTAAGCAGTCTTCCCGCCTTGGCCTCCTAAAGTGCTGGGGTTACAGGTGTGAGCCACCGTACCTGGCCTTATTTTTTATTTATTTGGTTTTTCTTGATAACAGGGTACACGATCACAGCTCACTGTAGCCTTTAACTCCTGTGCTGAAGTGATCCTCCTGCCTCAGCCTCTGAGTAGCTAGGACTACAGGCGCCACCACCATGCCTGGCTAGTTTTTCTATTTTCTGTAGAGATGGGGTTTCGCTCTTGCTCAGGCTGGTCTCGAACTCCTGACCTCAGATGGTCCTCCCACTTCGACCTCGCAAAGTGCTGGGATTACAGGCGTGAGCCACCGTGCCCGGCCCAGCAACTGTGTTTTAAAGTAGTTTTTGGAAATGGTGTTTAACAGACGAACAGTTCCTAAAACCATATGCCAATTCCCAGAGAAACTGACCTAGTTTTAGTTACACTTCAGGTTTTTAGGAAAGTGCTCATATGGCCTTAAGGTGTTCAGGAAAGGCCACGATCGTTGCTGTTGTGTCCAGATATTGGCCTGCTTGTCTGTCTGATCAGGTGTCAGAAGTCGAACAGAACTTGCTGGCTGAGGCGGTTAAGTTTCTGAGGGTCACCTGAGAGTCCGGGTGGAGAGAGCCACACTGACTGTGCCTGTTGTGTCGACTCTTCACGGAGTCGGAGGCAGGTGAGATGCTGTTTGCGAAGTGGAGGTGGTACTGGCAGTCCCACTTTGCCTGGAGCTGAGAGAGGTGCGAGGCCATTGTCAATCCAGTGGGAGCTCCCGGCCTCCGGCTGTTCTGTCTGTGTTGAGGCCACAGTTAATGGTTAGAGCTGGCCTGGAGGCCACTTTCAGGACTTCCTGAGTTATGTTTGTTGGTGCAGTCTGTGTGCCTGGCAAACAAGCGCTGCTTATCAAAATGAATTTATTTCTTAATATGTTGACTTGGTAGCCATAGCTCACTAGCTTTTGGTGTAACAGGTCACAGAGTGTGGGTAGAGGGTCTCAGTCGGTCCTCCAGGGGGTCCAGGGCTTAAACTTGTCTGCCTTTCTTACCCTCCTCCCTGCTGAGTGTGCCAGGGTCTCTTCCGTCCCTATGCTGGGCTGCAGGCGTGTTCCTCTCGGTAGCATGAACAGGCCTTTCCCCCTGACCGGGCACTGCTGCCTCTTGTTGGAGTCACTGGGCATCACTGTGCTGCTAGGGCCGCAGCTCTGGCCGTGTCTGTAGTGGGACTTGAGGCTCCTGGGAGCCCCCAACATTCCTGCACCAAGAGCGCAGTCACAGGAGCATCCTGCGTCAGCGCTGGTCATGCTTGGCCATGAAAACAGGGATCAAAGACACTCGACCTTGACCCTCAAGACCTAACTCTGGGACAGGAGCCTTTGATGAGGGGTGTTTCCTGGGTTCACAGCAGGGGAAAGGTGGCCGTCTCTGCAGGATTCCTACTCGGTCACCGGGAAAGTTTGGCCAGTAGGCCGATGGCTGGCCTTTCCTCATGGAGTTTGTTTTGGGCTGGGGTGGGGTGGTCAGGTGGATGCCTCCTGGTCATTTCCTCAGCAGCACTCAGAGTGCTCTGATGGAAAGACGATGGCTCCTACCAGGGCAGGGAATACCTTCACGGGACTTGACATCAGTGACATGTCTGCGGCCAGATGTGGTTTGCAGAGCAGGAGCCAGGCAGAGGAGGAGGAGCTTTCGCGCTAAAGCCGCTGGGCCTGGTGTTCCCGCAATGGGACGCAACCCTGTTGCCCTTGGCACGGCTTTTCCACGTGCCTCGGTGGGCAGAGTGTGGTCCCTAGTGCAGCTGTGCATTGGCAGTGCCCACGGGCTCCTGCGGGAGTCTACACCCCATGCCCGTGACTGCCCAGGAAGCAGGGGGCCTCCTGTCCAGACTCTGGCTGGCATTTCATGTGGTGGTAGGCTTAGCCTGTGATCATTTGGATTCTGCCAGCCTTTGCCTTGATCGGCGTGTGGGTGAAGGCAGCTGATCCCTCCGGACACTCCAGTTTCCCCGTCACCGCAGAGATACGAAAATCCTTATAAGGAAAAGCTCCACCAAGGCGTGTTTTGGGCAGTTCTTCGTATGTCCTGGTACCTTGGGCCCTGCAGTTCACCCTGAGAATAGCCTGTGCCCGATGAGCAGGCATCAGGACGGTGGCTCGCTAGGGTGAGAAGTGGTCTCCCGCTCTGCTTCCTCTGGGTGGCCCCAAGCTCAGCTTCGTTTTCTGCTGGTGAATTTCAGGATTCGGCTTCTCTACCATGACCGTACCTTCCTTTGGTATGGTTTTTGTTCGTCATGTGTTCTTGTGGTTGTTTTGTTTTAAAGACAGGGTCTCAATCTGTCACCCAGGCTGCAGTGCAGGGGCGGCGTCATAGCTCGCTGCATCACTGAACTCCTGGACTCAAGCATTCTCCCACCTCAGCCTCCCACAGTGCCCCTGGCATGGTTTTTCCTTGAAGGCCTTGGCTACTCAGACTGGTCTCAGGCCCCCAGACCTGCTGAGTTCTCACTTGCCCCCCGGGGATGGGGCAGGGACTCTTTATCCTCCCTTTTTTTTATTCTTTTTTGCGACAGAGTCTCACTCTTGCCCGGGCTAGAGTGCCGTGGCATCATCCTAGCTCACAGCAACTTCAAACTCTTGGGCTCCAGCCATCCTCCACCTCAGGCTCCTGAGTGGCTGGGACTACAGGCATTCACCACCACGCCTGGCTAATTTTTCTATTTTTAGTAGAGACGGGATCTCGCTCTTGCTCAGGCTGGTCTCGAACTCCTGGGCTCAAGGGATCTCCCCCCGCCCCCTCGCCCCCTCAGCCTCCCAGAGTGCTAGGATTACAGGTGTGAGCTACCAGGACCGGCCTTCCTTTTTCTTAAGAAGACAGTTCTCCTTTGTACAAACTTTGTATTGTGAAAGTGTCACAATTTGGTGATGTCCTTTACATGGAGTGAAGCATTCCTGGGGTCAGCCAGAGAAGGTTCCAGTTCATTCATCAACTGTGCATTGTCTGATTATTTAATCCTGTAAATTCTTTTGGCTTTTTTTTTTTTTAAAGTTATCTCTGGAAAGCTCTGGCAAAACTACTATGTTATTATTTAAATCGCTAAATAACTAGAATTTCCTGGGGGAGAGAAGCAATCCGTCATGTTTTTGCCTTGAACCTAGAATGTTTGGGGTCATCACCCAGAGACGTGAGCACAGAGGGACCCCTCCAGCCCCCTAGACTGCGTCGGTGCCAGGTGCTGCTCTGCTGGGGCCGAGCTCCCGTGTCATCACACGTGTGGACGTTAGCTGAAGCCACAGGTCCAGAGTTCTGCGTTCAGTGAAATGACAAGTTCCGTGGCTACGTTTTGCTGAGGCTCCGCTTTCCCCTGGAGTTTAACCTGGTTTTGAACCATTTATAATGATTTGCTGTCATAGAATAATTTATAATTTAAGGCTTTTTTCTCAGAAAGAAGTTTATTTAATTTTTTTAATTTCAGCACATTACAGGGGTACAACATTTAGGTTACATATATTGCCTTTGCCTCCCACGAGTCGGAGCTTCACAACTATGGAACACTTCACAAATTTGCGTGCCGTCCTTGCGCAGGGGCCGTGCTGATCTTCTCTGCATCGTTCCAGTTGTATATGTGCTGCTGAAGCGAGCACAAAAAGGGAAGTTTAAAAAGCAAGTTAATTGTCACTAAAATGCTCTGGGTTAGGGCTCATCTTCCTTTTTCGTTTTTTTGTTTTGAGGCTAAAATTTTTTTATAATGCTAATCCCAAACAGCTGGTGGAGGGGGGCTGTCTCTTTGAAACAAAACAAATACCAAAGATATTTTTCTTTAATTTTTCCAGCCAGTTTGTCTTTTTTCCCCCAGCCAATTTATTAAAAATTTTTTTTTTTGGCCTTTTCCTCATTTAAATAAATGTAGTGTTTTACCCTATTTGTACAAGTGATAGGCTACCGCTTTTATTATCTAAAAGTCTACTGAGTCCTAATCTAATTAGGTGGTGCGCGATGATGCCCATGTATTTGTAAAACCTCTTGTGATCTGTTTAATCTTCAAGCTGACTTCGAGGTCAGGCAAGCCATCGACAGTGGTCCCTTGGGCGTTTGTCCCACTCTGGCGAGGGAAGAAGCACCCGCTGGGCGTCTGGGGCAGAGTTCAGGTGCTGAAACGCACACCAGGACCGTGATGAGCCGGTGCTGTCGGTCGACGGCCACGTCCGGGAGACCCGCAGTCAGGGGCGGGTGGGGGGTGGCCATGGGAGGCGGGCGCACCTCCAGGTTCCTAAGAAGGGAGACCACTCTCCTGATTCTCATTTTTTAAATAAATCCCATTTTAGGGGAGTATTTTCCTTTGACAAAAATGGGTTAGTGCACTTCTCATACTGGCTTCCCCGGGGCTTCCACAGATTCCCTTGTGCAAGTTAATATGAGGAAAACAGGGCTTCTCAGAGTTGCTAGGGCCGCCCCACGTCCACCGTGGCCAGCGTGAGGGTGTCCACCCTGGGCACAGAGCACCTCCCAGGACACTGTACGTGGAGCACAGTTTGCAGAGTTCCAGGTCGGACAGAACTCGCCTGTCTGCCTTCTGTGCCCAGGGCGATTGGGGTTGCTGATTGATTAGAGGAGGACGGGGCGCCCTGAGTTACTAGGGGAGATTATTGATTAGTTAGAGGAAGATGGGACAGCCAGAGTTATTAGGGGATTATTGATTAATTAGGGAAGGATGGGGCACCCTCTGCTTTGAGATCCTTTGAACTAGAAAGTTCTTTGGTGAGTTTAGATGCTGACTTTGTTGCATCTTCTAAGATTTTGGCCCCACGCCTGGCAGTTGTCAGGAAAGGACACCGATGCCATGTGTGGCCACCTGCTGCTGGCTGTTGCCAGCCACCACAGCTGCCAGACACTGGCCACCCTCCTTCCGTTCACTCGGAGATAACACATTCTCCTTTTTTTTTTTTTTTTTAAACTATTTCAAAATATTATGGGGGTACAAATGTTTTGGTTACAAGGATCACTTTTGTTACGTGTGAGCCAGGATGATCAGTGTGCCCGTCACCCAGATAGTGTTCATTGTTCCCCTTTAGTAGGTTTGCCCATCCCCCCATGTGACATTCTCTTAAGGGTGGTAGGGGTGTTGAGGCTGTCCCTGGACACCCGGGACTTCGCTCTAGGTGAGATTGGGGCAGAGATCACAGACTTGGGTCCTCTGAGTCTGCCCAGCAGGATCCTGGTTGGAAAAGCTGGCCCTGGCCGTGAGGAACCGGGGAGCTGCCCGGGCGTGGGGAGACGCAGCGGCAGAGCCCTCCCTGATCCGTTGAGACTCAGCATGTAAATCGCATTCTGGTGCAAGTAAAATCAACTTTCTGCTTTTCAGTTCGTTTTTTCGCTGATTTTAGCCCAGCCAAAGCCAGTCTGCTGTGCTTGTGGTTTGGGGAGGAGTTCACCGAACGTATGCTTGGGTTTGCCCCCTGCCCTTTGACTTTGCCAATGCAGGACCCCCGCCCCCCAGGCTGTGTCCCACGGGTGATGGGTGGGCGGAGCTGTGGACCACACTCCACACGTGCTACCCTAGAGGGTTAATTTTCTATTTTTCATTTTTCTTTTTCCACGTAATACTTGTTCCTAAAAATTGTGCTGTTGGTACTTCCTCGTCTTTCCTCCAGCAGTCTCTGCAGCTGCTGCTCTCCGGGAGGTGCCGCGGGGACAGCTGCTCCGCTGCGGGGAGGGGTCTCTGCCCTGCTCTGAGCAGGTGTGTGTCTGGCATCCACTGCGTGCTTCAGCCTTTGGCTTCGGGACGTGGCCGTTTAACCAGCACAAAAGGTCCCGAGAAGCTGCTTGACCAGCTCCCCTCACGCTGGGAGGCAAGAGTGACCCCACCTTGCAGCCCACCCAGGGCTGCCCCCCGGGCTGCACATGCCCCTTGTTCTCACGTGTAGTTCGTCGGTGTGTATGTTCAGTGAGACCTTGTAATACTGATGGTGTTGACACTAACCCTAGAAGTTTTATTGAAACAGATAGTGACAGTAGATACTCGGCTTGGGCCCGACTCCCGAGGTGGTTGCTGTGCTCCGTCTCACACTTGGAGCTCTTTCGTGCTCTAGTGTCCTGGACTCCTGTGGCTAGGGTGTCAGGGAGGGTCCAGAGCCCACATGATCAAAGCAGAGACCTCTCGGGCCACGTGAGCTGCTCCCATCCAGATCTCAGACAGTTGGTGCCAATCTGAAGTGAACACAGATGTTGCTACTGCATGGTAGTCACGAACTTGAACCACCAAACACCGATGTCCTGAGAGTGGGGTGCGGGGGGGGGCCTCTGCCCCACCGCAGGTGCGGACCCTGCCAGGTGGTAAGTGGAATGTTCGTGGGGTGGACTCGGCCTTCACTTAGCAACAGAGCAGCGGGGGAGGCCCCCTGGGTGCCGCCTGCCCCCTCCCACCAGACCTGAGATGGGCAGACCTGATGGAATCCTCTTGGGGTGTAGTGGGGTCTGGTCTATGGGTGGATTACCAAAGCCATCAGACAAGGGACAGCGTGGGGACCCCAGGTCTGGCATTGGGATTTGGGGTTGGGAGATTGCTCTGAGCTCCCTGGGATCCGTGGCCCCACTGAACTTGACGCTGTGCTGGTGACCCTGAAGTGAGAGTCTTGGGGTGCTTTCAGGGGCTAGCAAATGGCTCCCCCAACATAATGAGGCCTCTGCCTATCAAGGGAGTGCGCCTGAGCTCCGAGGCCAGAGGCCTGCCCCAGGGTGGTGCCCGGCGCAGGTGTGAGTGGACACAGCCTCCAGCAGGCCTGCGGTGGCTCCTGGAGCCCAGGGGGCCCTGAGTAGTCGTAGTGGAGAGGACACGCCTCGGAGCCTGTGGGGGGAGGGTCCCTGGACATCTCTGAGTCATGGTACCTGAGAGTCTTCCCCCATGGGGTCTGCACTGTGTCATGTTTCGGGCTGAACAAACTTGAAATGAGAAGTAAAATTACGGGATCCAAAAAGATGAGCAGGTGGCCAAAGCCCCGCTAGGCTGGGAGGGCAGGTAGAGTGGCCGCCTTGGCCCAGCCACTGCGTGGCCCACCCCCACGTGCTGCTGGAGTCACACTGATGAGGTGTGGGGGCGCCTGGGGCTCAGGGACCACCCTGTGGAGGGCGGAGGGGAGACCCTGTTCTGTTAGCAGCCTCCTCTGTCATCTTCCAGCTTGAGCATCAGTGGCTCTGGGTCACACCAGGACTTTGCAACACCTGGTGTAAGTCGGCCTCGACAGTGGGTTGGAGGTGAGCCTCGTACCCCCCAGCCTTGCTCCAGGGACAGGGCGGAGGTTCCGGCTTCCTATGGTTGCTAGGAGATAGCACAGAGGGCCCTAGGTGGTGGGGTCTGGCTGTCCTTCCCACCCCACAGGGTGCCGTGAGGCCACCTGCCCTGAAACCCCTTTCTGACAGGCCCCCTCTGCCCAGGATGGGGGGCAGTGCCCGTTGCTTCTCCCATCCAGCGGGAAGCCCACCCTTAATGTTTGTGACAGGCTTTCCCTGGCTTGCCTTGCCTGAGTTGGGCGTCATTGTGTCTGCGTGGTGCTGTGCTCGCCCCCAGCTCAGGCAGCGGTGGCTCTGCGCAGCTGGGTTGGTAGGGGCTCAGTGCGGTGTGTCCACAGCAGAAACTGGCCGCACTCAGCCCTAGCGGAGCTGCCTGGAGAAGGCCCCACCTGGGTGGGGGACGATTCCATTGATGAAACCACCAGGCCTCTGGGGAGGTGTCTTCCCTTGGTCCAGCGGCTGGTTATCCGCTCCTGGTTGCTGCTTTTGGCTTAAACTCTGCCCTCCCTCTGTCGTCCTTCATGGAACCAGCTCTGTTCTGCAGCGGCCCAGCAGGTGGCCGGGCCTCCCCTGCCCCCTGGGTTGTGCCCCAGATCCAGCTCCCTCCCAGGACCTGCAACTTGGTCCTGTCTGGTGAGGGCCCTTAGCTCTGGGCCCCTGTGGGGTCTGGGAGAGGCAGGAAGGACAGCCTTTTGTGAGTGGCCCGAGGATGGCTGTGTGCTCCCACACCAGGAACGGGGGCCCCGCGAGCTGCTGACATTCGGAAGGGGCCCGTGATTAGGTGCCCATGGGATGGACTGTGGAAGTCGCTTTCTCTTTGGGAAGTAGCTTCAGGTTTAAACGCATTCGGCTTAACCAATAAAGTCATGGTTGGGGTTAAACTCGACGTCCACTGAAGAGTTGCCTCAAATTAGAACTAAAGGCCTGTGCCTCCGCTCTCAGGAACAGAGCAGGGACGCGGCATGACAGACGCTGCAGAGAACCCTGGGGGACGGAGCGGCCCCTCCACAGCGACAGCTGTGCCCGAGCACAGGCTCTGCAGTGTGGACACAGCCGGACTGCACCGTAGCTGCCCCAGGTGGTGCGTCTGCGTGGCGTGTGCATGTGTTTTGAACTCCGGCGTGTGTCTTTTGCAAGTCCTTTGAAGAGAAGCATCTCCTGTGGCTGCTCTGTCTTTTTTCAAGAGGGACGTCCCTGAAGAACCCCAGCCTACATTCTGAGTGTCGCTGACATTTATGTAAGTCGGGGTTTGAAGGGCACATGTTCTGCATGGACAGAAGAGCCTACTTGCTTCTCTGATGGGTAATAAAACCCAGAGAACTCTGAACTGGTCCTGTATTTTGGGTCCTTCCTGTCACATGAGACAGAATATTCTGGGGCCCTCAGCATGACGAGGCTCCAGCCTTGCTCTCCCACCCTCACGGCTGCTCCAGTGGTCCCAATCGGGAGGTGGGTGGGGCTGCACCGGCTCCGGGTTCCTGGCTCCTGGCTGCGCCTGTTCCTGCTAGGGAGTCTGTCATGTTTGCTCGTATGATGCGGGCTGGCGGCCCCTCGGCACCGACCACACCGCACTTGTCCTGTGGGACTTGCTCGAGGATCTAGATTGAGCTACTGCGACCAGATGGCAAGACCGACTCCCTCCCTGTCTCTGCAGCCTTCTGGGAAGCACCTGGGGCGTGCTGGGAGGCCCGTGCCCCAGTCACAGTGACAGAAGTCCCAGCCCTACCTGGGCATCTGCCCTTCTCCACCGCCAGTGCCCCTTGTGGAACAAGCTGCTGAACAGGGCACAGGGTGGTGCGGAAGCCTGGGGCGGGGGGTCCTGCCCGCTGTGTTCCCCACAGCCCCCTACCCGCTGGCTGCCGAGTTGGCTTCTGGGCCAGTGTCCTCGGCCCTGCTGTGGGAGTTCGTTTCTTACCGCTGTGTGAACTTCAGGGAAGGCTCTGAGTGCTTGGTGTCTCCTGGCCCTGCGTGTCACCAATCCTTCAGAATGGTCGTTCATGCCACGAGGGTGGCATCCAGGCCCGGCTGGACCTGTGCACCGAGATGAGTCCTCCTGGCTGCTCCTGCCCGGCCCAGGGGCCCGGAGGGGTAAGGGTGGGCCTGTGCTCGTCCCTTGTGCCAGGGTGCTCCTCTCCCTTGGCCTGCTTCTCAGGCGCTTCTCAGGCCCTTACGCCTGGCTGGGGCCCTGGACCTCGGTGGTGGGGAGCACATGAGGTGGGGTCTTCCCCGGCCTCTGGCTTCCTGGGCAGCTCAGCCTGGCGACTGCCTGCCTACCAGAGCTCAGTCTTCCCGGGCTTTCCTTTGTGGGCTCAGTGCTGAACGCTGTCAGGGACCCAGGAGTGCTGCAGGGGCCATCCCCGGAGCCCTGTTCTGTCAGGCATGTGGCAGTGCCAGGGATGCCTTCCCCCACTTTCCTCCTGTGCAGCTCGGGCCTGTCCTCAAACAGTGTCCCCTGGTTGCAGCCTGGCAGAGGTGCTGCCCTGCGCTCCCCAGGCGGCCCCCAAACCTTGTCAGAGTCCTGCCTCCCCTTAGCCTGAGCCTTATTGTCACAAAGACCATCTTGGCTGCAGTCTCCGGGCCACTCTCGAGACTTTGGCACCCTCACCCGCACTTTCCCTGCCCCTCTGGGGTTTGAAGTGGGACTTCCCTGGGATTTTGGTCCTTGTGGGCTCAGGCTGTGGGTCAGTTTGGGGTTGTATTCCTTTTTTTTTTTTTTTTTTTTGAGACACAGTCCCACTGTCCCCGTGGGTAGAGTGCTGTGGCATCATCATAGTTTACTGCAGCCTCCAACTCCTGGGCTCAAGTGACCCTCCTGCCTCAGCATCCCAAGTAGCTGGGACTACAGGTGTGTGCCACCATGCCCGGCTAATTTTTTCTATTTTTAGTAGAGATGGGGTCTCCCTCTTGCTCAGGCTCGTCTTGAACTCCTGACCTCAAGTGATTCTCCCGCTTTGGCCTCCCAGATGCTACAATTACAGGCGTGAGCCACGGTGCCTGGCCTGTGGTTATCTTCACCGCTCCTGACACAGGCCTCCCTGGCAGGTCCTTGGCCTTGCATCTCTTACTTACCAAGAAATAGTCCAGAAAAGACTAGTATTAACTACTTCCGTGTTAAACTAATGAGCCTCCTTTCCTCTGGTTACATGAATCTTGGTGACATGCATGTCACCTTGTCTACGTAAACAGTGGGGCATCGAGTGAGGAGGGACTTAGTGGGATGTCTCCTCAGCCGGTGACACCCCCTGCCAGGCCCCGGGAGCACCCACAGCCCTGCCTGTCTGGGTGGCAGGTTGGGGAGCTCCGTACTGCCTGAGGACGTGTGGGGAGACCTGGCCGAGACTGCAGGGCAACTCTGGTCACCATGGAGCTGCTGCTGGGCCTGTGTCCGGCTGGGCTCCTCCTCCAGGGCTTCCCCTCCCACCTGCAAATGACCCGCCACACCACAGGGGCGGGCCTCCTTGAGCCCGTCTCTCTCCTTGGGAGTCTGGCTCTGAGCTTGTGAAGGACTCAGATCTCAGAGGTGGCCAGGTGCAGCAGCCCAGCTGCTTCTGGGAGCCGCAGGGTCCCAAGGGGCCGGCCAGCAACGGACATCGGGTGGGGACCGTGCCGGTCACACTGCTGGAGCACAGGGACCAGGAGTGCCCGGCAGCTCACAGCGAGGTGTCTTCAAGTTAAACCTCAGATCAACCGCCTAATTATGTTCTCTCTTATTAATTAGTAATTTTTATAATGACTAATACAGATTTCAGTAGACCACTGAATTATATTCTAAAAGGTATTTTTATTATCCGTGAAGGCAGGAAATATATCTAAAGTATTATAAGCTTATTTAAATAGACTGACATAACTTAAAGTTGAATGATCACTCAGAATTTCTAAGTCAGCTAGTCTGTTTCTCCAAAATAGAATTAACGGGATATTTGTCCCCAGCTGTCCCTGGGGGCTTTTATCTGGGGATTCAGTCTCTTGTCTCTGAGCAGGGAGACCCTCTCCCTGGGGACCCCCAAAGTCCCGCCCCATTAGGGACGGGGGCTCCCTCGGTCCCTTCCCAGGGACCGGCCTGTGCGGGCACCTCCCCAACACCCCCATGAGCTCAGCTGGACGCTGGGAGCTTTCAGGCTTCCTCTTGCCCTCCACTGAGGCAGTTAACCGGGAGCGTCTCCCTCCTGGGCCTTCCTCCTTGGTTTGTGTATCGTGGGTTTTCCAGATTCTCTTTACTGTTACAACTGAGCGAGACTCAGGGTTTGGTGTCAAGGTTGGCTTTGCCTTTGCTGAAGGGCTCAGGGTTCAGAATGAGCAGGCGCTTCACCCCGTGTTTGGATTGGGGTGCAGAGAACAGGAGAACCAAGTGCGAAGGACGTACAGCCGGAGCTGACGCACACCCTGGAAAAGGCAGCAGCTCGAAAGAACAGGGGCGACGTGAGGGAAGACACAGACAAGGGGTCTCTGCAGCCAGGCTGGGTGGGCGTGTTGGACGCTGGGCTCGGGTCTCCTTGGGGAGGCTGAGACTGTGCGGGTGCCAGTGCCACCCTAGCCCGTCTTTTCTGTGGGACCTGTGGGCACGGTGGTGACCCTGCCTCAGCTGGGCCTCAGGCTTGAGGATGCCATCACAGGGGCGGGGAGGGGAGGGGCTGGGGCCTGCAGGTGCCCCCAGGGCTAGTCTGCAGCCGCTTTCATCTGAAGTTCCTTAACTGCAGAATTCAGCTACACACAGAATGGCATTTTGCACATGTTGGACAGAAATAAGAGAATCAAGCCCCGACCAGAGAGGTTCCAGAACTGCAAAGATCTGTTTGATCTGATCCTCACTTGTGAAGAGAGAGTCTACGACCAGGTGGTGGAAGGTGAGTTTGCAGACCCCGTATCCGCCCGTCCCCCAGCCAGGCCGCCTTGCCCCGGGAACTGCTCTGCCTGGTGTGGGCAGGGCCCACGGAGGGGCAGGCCACGGGGCTGGGGAGTGCTGCCGGAAGGCGATGGGGCCCCGAGGTGGGGGCAGGAGATGGTGGCCCTTCTGCCTGTGTGCTGGCTGACAGCCTCATCTGGCCTCAGGGTCTCCTGTGCAGGGCGCTGAGCCGTGTGCATGGTGGGGGGCTGGTGTGCAGGGAGTGAAAAGTGCTTCGCCCCGGACCGGCTGGCTGTGAGGGGCCAACTGGGCGTGCGGGGCTTCCCCTCGGGAGAAGGTTCTCAGACTTGCTGGGTCTTTAGTTGTTTTCCCGAAACCCCAGAGAGCAGGAACAGCTGAGGCCTGGCCAGGGGCAGGTAGGGTAGGGCAGGGGACCTGGCCACACCGACAGCCTGTCGTCTGGTTCTGGAAGCTCTGACGCCTGTGCCCCTTTGTTCCGATCAGATCTGAATTCCAGAGAACAGGAGACCTGCCAGCCAGTGCACGTGGTCAATGTGGACATCCAAGACAACCACGAAGAGGCCACACTGGGGGCGTTCCTCATCTGTGAGCTCTGCCAGTGTGTGAGTGCCGGGGGACCTGCGCCCACCCTGGGCTGGGCCGGGCAGGAGCCTCTGAGAAACCCGGCCTCAGCCGTCCTTGCTGCGTGTGCTTTGCCGGGGTCCTCGGAGTCCCTGCAATGGGGGAGTGGCCACGCCCATCCCCGCTGCACAAGGCAGGGGCTTCTGTGGTGATTCAAGTCATTTTCAAATGATAAGATGCGAGTAAATGTTGAGGGGTTCCTGAGTTTGAGACTCAACCAAGTGGCTTTGGCTTAAGCCCCCATGCAGCTGACGGGAGCGGCCAGTGAAGCCAGTTGTGTGCCCACCAAGGTCTCCAGGACACAGGACTCGGCTGAGGAAGGGGCCAGTACCTTCCTCTTCCCCATGGTGGGGGGGCGGCCCTCAGCCCCTCACCATGGCTAGCAGAGTGGGTGACCCTCCTACTGGGGTGGAGTCAGAGGAGTGGCCCGGGTGAGCCTGGGGCCCCCAGTGGTGGTGTCTGCCAGGCTCTGGGCCCTCCTCTCTCCCCGGGGACATCTGCCACTGGCCAAAATGTGGTTGCCATGGTCGGGAGGGACGCTTCTGGCACCTGGCGGGTGGAGGCCCCTGCAGTGTGCACCAGGGGCCAGCACTGAGGTGCGGTCAGCATCCTTGCTGGGTGACTTGGGTGCCGCCCTCCTGTGGGAACCGCAGTGGCGGTGGGGCCTCTGTAGGTCACTGCCCACCTTCCCATCCACACCAGGCCCCAGCAGGGGTGGGCCCAGAGCTGCCCTGGGGACCCCGTGCTCTTGAGACCCTGGCTATGCTGGTCAGCACCAGGGCGCGGGCCGTGTGGTGTGGGCCTGGGGTTCCCCGGCTGTCCAGGTGTCCCTGTGGGAGGAGACGCCGCTGGGAGGTCAGGCTGGGGCCGGGAGGGTCCATCACGGTGGCGTTGCTGTCCTTTGCAGATCCAGCACACCGAGGACATGGAGAACGAGATCGAGGAGCTGCTTCAGGAGTTCGAGGAGAAGAGCGGCAGGACCTTCCTGCACACGGTGTGCTTCTACTGACGCGCCCAGTGCCCGGCGGGGCTGCTGACGCCCGGTGGGCGCCGTCCTGAGCCTCCTTTTGTTCATAGTTCTCCTTCTGATAACATGTCTTACTTCTAGGTATTCTGCCGTGATGGTAGTGTCACCAGTAAACTGTACATGTGAAATGAAGATACACACGTCAATGCCATATTAAAAACAGTCAAGCTTTTCCATCCCGCTTTTATTTATGAGTGGGATATTATTATAAAGTTTTTTTCTGTAACCAAAAAAGAAAAAACGGTTTATCGTGCATTTCCCTGGACACCCCGTGTCCTCACCTGTGCCTGTCGTCCCTCCCCCACCCGGCCGGACTGTTCAGATGCCGAGGGAAGCAACAGGCTGTATC
>VBSM01001026.1:215821-230843 GCA_008086735.1 Cheirogaleus medius | reverse complement strand
ACAGGGAAAACTATAAAACGCTGCTAAAAGACATAAAAAAAAAAATGGAAATATATCCATGTTCATGGATAAGATTTAATATTAAGATGTCAATACTACCCAAAGCAATCTAGAAATTCAATATAATCAATATAATCCCTATAAAAATCACAATGAAGATGTTTTGCAAAAATAGAAAAACCCATCCTAAAATTGATATGGAATCTCAAGGGATTCCAAACAGCTAAAAATAAATCTTGAAAAAGAATAAAGCTGGAGGACTCACACTTGATTTCAAAACTTACAAAGCTGCAGTAATCAAAACAGTGTGGTACTGGCATAAAGACAGATGTAGAGACCAGTGGAACAGAATCGAGAGCCCAGAAATAAACTCTCACACATGTGGTCAAATGATTTTTGACAACGGTGCCAAGAAAGAGACAGTCTTTTCAACAAACGTTGCTTAGGTGGGGCGTGGTGGTGCACACCTATAATCCTGGCACTCTGGGAGGCTGAGGCAGGAGGCTCGCCTGCACCCAGGAGTTGGAGGCTGCAGTGAGCTGTGATGACGCTACTGCACTCCAGCCAGGGTGACAGAGCAAGACCCTATTCCCCACGAGCCTCTCAAGAAAAGGTGCTGGGAAAGCTGGACACCCACACACAAAAGAATGACATTTGTAGACTTCCAGTTCATACTGTGTACAAATATCAACTCGAAGTGGATCAAAGACCTAAGTATACGAAATAAAACTATAAAACTCTTAGAAGAAAACACAGAGAAAAAACACCGCACAACATTGGATTTGGCAAGGACTTCTCGGATATGACACCAAAACCACAAACTACAAAACACTGCTGAAAAACATCAGAAAATCGAAATACATTCATGTAACTAAAGAAAAAAATAGATGAGACTTGATCAAAATTAAAAAGTTTTGTACATCAAAATGACACTATCAACCAAGTAAATGGGATAAAATACTTGCAAATTATATATCTGACAAAAGGTTAATATTCAGAATAGAGAACTCCAAAAATTGAACAACAAAAACACAAAAACCGGATTCAAAACTGGGCAAAGGACTTGCAGAGACGTTTCTCCAAGGAACACGCACAGCGGCCACCGCGCACACGACAAGCTGCTTAGCATGGCTCATTGCCAGGGAGCTGCAATGGAAGCCACAGCAGGACGCACCTCAAGCCCACTGGGACGGCCAAGTGCTGGCGAGGACAAGGAGAGACCGGAACCGCATGCCTGGTGGGCTATGAAATGTTCAAACGCTGTGGAAAGCAGGCCGGTGGCTCCTCGAAAAGCTGCACGTGGGATCGGCATGAGGTGCAGCAGCTGCACATCTGGGCACACGCCCCGAAGAGCTGAAGCCAAGGTCTCAGACAGACAGCTGCACACTCGAGTCCACAGCATCCAGAGCAGCTAGAGCCCAGACACCCGTCCGTCAACAGGGGAACAGGCAGATGCGGATTATACGTGCGCGCGAGGGAGTGTCCCTCAGCCTTGAGGAGGAAGGAAACCGACACTGCAACACAGACCGGCCTGCAGACGTGCTGCTCAGGGACATGAGCCAGTCACAAACGGACAAACACCGTCGTCGGATCCCCCTGCACGAGGTCCTAGAGGGGTCAGACCCACAGACGGGCAGAACAGGGGGTGCCCAGCAGCCATGGGGGACAGGCAGTCAGTGCTCTATGGGTGCAGCTTCTGTTTGAGAAGATGAATGTGCTTAATGACAATGAACCGTGCACTTAAAGAAGGTTAAAATGGCACATTTTATGGAGAAAAAACAAGGCAGCAAATCCACAAGTGACTCAGAGTGTGAGTGCGCGAGAACTCGCACTGACACAACCAACGAATGGACAGCGGGGTGGGTCTGTGTGGTGCCATCAAGGGCTGCTTCAAACACCAAGTCGGGGCCCACCTGGGAGGCCTGGCCTGGGGGCGGATGGGGCGGCCACAGCGTGAGGCCGACACCCAAACTGGACGCAGAGACGGGAGAGGCAGAGCCAGTCAGTGACCAGGTGCGCCCAGGGAGGACAGGCCCCGGGAGGGCGCCTGCCGGCTCCACCTCCACGCACTGCCGCCCTGCGGCCTCCCCGGCCCTCCACCAGCCAAACCCCTGCCCCGGCCGTCGTGATGCGGAGGGGGCGTGTGCTGGGGCACAATCAGCACAACGGACTCACTGTGTCCTCACCGCGCTCCCATGCGGAAGCCCTGCCCCGGGTATGGCTGTTTCTGGATGGGACCTGAGGTCATGAGGTCAAAGGAAGGCATGAGGACCGGGCTCCGACCCCACAGGGTCAGTGTCTGGAAGAAGACAGGGCAGAGCCGCCTCCGCCATGTGAGGACAGGACACCTGGAATCTGACCAAGCCACACCCCAGTCGCAGATCTCCAGCCTCCAGAACTGAGGACGCAGACTGTGGTTTCTGGAGCCCCCAGTTGCAGTGTCACAACCCTAGCAGCTAAGGGGCCTCCAAGCGCCCTGTCCTCTGCTTGTCGGTTGCAGAGACTGACTTGGGTCCCGAGTGAGGACACTGACCCATGAGGGGTGGAGTCTGCGGCGTGGGGATGCGCTGCGGCCATGAAACGCGGTGCCTGGGGCCAGCGTTCAGATCGAAGCAGCCGTCCACGCACTCAGACACACACTCACTAAGGAGTGCTGCTGAAGCCACCGCGGCGGGGCTGTCCCATGGCCTCCAGACAGCCCCAGCGGCAGCAAGGCCTGACCACGCCCCTGCCCCCAACACTTGGTTTTCCTCTCCCAGCACCTCCTGAGGCTGACGCTTTCTGAAGCTTTCTGCGTGGCTGAGGCCAGCACTCCTGGGGGCCGGGCTCCCCTGGCCTGGGCCGCGCACGCAGACTAGGAACTGGGTGTCGTGGAACAAATGGCGGCTGCTCCTGCCCAGTCCCTGGAGCCACAAGGAGAAGCCGACCCCACTCACCCAGGCTTGAGTCACTTGGGGACGTGTCCCAAGAGCTGGAAACCTGAGAGTTTTCACACACGGAGCAGAGACTGCCAGGCGCAACACTCTTGACCTCAGGGCTGAGAGCCGCCAGCCGTCGGCAGCGCCCCTCACGCCCTACCTGCCTGCAGAGCCCCTGGCACCAGCGGAGGACAGAGCAGTTCACCCGTGACGTTCCCACAGCACTGCAAGGGCCCACGTCCCCAGGAAGCTCTACTTGATTTGGACCAGGACAAGATGGGCAGTGAGGTCAGCCCCTGAGACCTGCCCCGCCCCCCCCAAGGAACCGCACCACACGAGGCAAAACAGGAGCAGAGGCACAGAAAGTCCTCCAGGGTCTCCCAACCCGCCAGGCGCAGGCCTGCGGACACGGCGCTGCACCCAGACCCACCTGCCACGCCACCGCGAGCTGGGCGATCTCACGGCCGGACATGCCCTCCGTCAGCCGGGCGATCTCCGAGCACTTCCTCCCGTAGTCAAACTGGGCCAGCTTCAAGCGCCTGCAGGAGGAGTTCCCAAGTGGGGCCTGGGGCTGGGGCCAGAGGTCACCGGCTCCCACGTGGCGCACGGGGCAGGACGACGGGCGCCAGACCGCCCTCCTGTGGGGGGGGCCAAACCATGCCCAACACCCCCACCTTCCTTCCTGACACACTGGGCACTTCCTTCCTCCTGGAGCCCCTGGGGGTCGGGGGCTGGTCAGTGGGGGCTCAGCCCCGAGACCCTCCCACGCTGCACCAACGGCACATGGCAGTCCAGTCCTCAACCACCGGTGCCTCTGACCACACAGAGAACACCCCGCCCAGCCCAGCAATGAAGTCTGACTGAAGGCCAAGGCAGCCTTCGTGGGGAGGTCACAGAAGCCGGTCTAGGTGCTGGGGCAGGCGGGAGAGCGGGAGCTGGGCCAGCAGGAGACGGGCGAGAGGAACCCAAGACCCAGAGAGGGGGGCTCACAGGCACCCACGGGCAGTGGCAGAGGGGACGGTAGGGTGAGCCAAGTCCTTTCTAGAACAGAGAGCAGCTGTTGTCATCACTGGCAACAGGAGGGATCTGGGTCAGGCGCACAGAAGGACGTGCGGTGCGGTGCTGAGGCCGCGTCCTCAGAGAGGGCTGGAAATAGAGCAGCTCTGCTCGTCCAGACGCAGGGCGCGTGGGGCAGGGGCGCCAGGCCCCTCGCCGCCCAGGGGGCTCTTCTACCCACCACCGGCCAATTTTGGGGAGTCTGAAGGCTGAAGCCAAGCGTGTCCCTCCAGACCGGACCCGAGGGTGTCTGCCATCGGCCATCGCCTGCTGTCCAGGCCTGGGTGTGGCTCCAGGCACAGGATTTCCGTAAGGCCCCTGAACAGTGAGGACTTCTGGAAAATGTCTCTGTGCATCGACAGACCGTGGACTCCAACCCCCAGCCGCAGACGCGGACGGATCACCCTCAGGTGGGGACAAGAAAGGGGCAGCAGGCTCCCAAGACGGAGCCACCTCTGCGGGGCCCGGAGGGACAGCAAGGGCACCTGGGCCGCACGGGAGCCTGCGCACAGCGCCTGGAAACCGCAGGGAAGGGAGACGGCGCCTGGAAGTGGAAGGACGGGGGTGGCCCCGGGGTGGGGCCGTGGGGGGAGCGGACACTTACTGCTTTCCTTCCGTGGCCGGCTTAAGAACATACTTGTCAAAATACATTCTCACCAGGCGCTCCCGCTCCTCCCGCTGCGGCAGGCCGAAGCTGACCATCTCGTCGATGCGGTCGTTGACGGCCCAGTCGAACTGCTCGGGCTGGTTGCTGGCCAGGACCAGCATGAACCTGCGGCCACAGCGACGGTACAGGAGGGTCTTTAAACCTCAAGGGAACTTTCTAGAATCTAATATGGCAGCTTTTAAGCCCAGAAACCCCCAGGAAGACCTGGCCACAGCCCTCGGCCGCCCACCCTTCCCAGCGGTTCCGTCTGTGTCATCAGTGTGACAGGTGCTCAGCTTCCTAAGATTCTGTTCTCGTCCTAATTTCACTCCCCACCCCCCCGGACCAGTGGCCCAGCCCAGGGGGCAGCGTGAGCAGGAGGCCGCCCGACCTCACTGTGAGAGCAGGGACCGGACCCGCACCTGGGGCAGACACTGGGTCATGCCGGGAGCCAGGGTCGTGGGGGTCAGCTGGGCAGAGGCGACCACCTGGCTTGGCAGGGACCTGACCTTCCTCTCCAGGGAGAGCCCGAGGGAGGCAGCAGCCACCACCCGCGAGAAGAGCGCGTCTGAGGAAGATAGCCACGTGCTGACCGGCAGGCCGGCCAGCGGGCCGTGTCCTCCCTGTGGAGGGGGCTGCGGAATGGACGGGCCTTGCCAGAGCAGGGTGGCGAGATAAGGGCCACTGGGAGGGCCCATGCTGGCCACAGGGTGACTGTCCTGACCACCCACCTCTGGGTGCAGCCCAGAGAAGCAGGGCCAGGTCCTGAGGCCGAGGGGCCCCGTGGCGGCATCGGGGTCAAGGCCGGGCCCTTGTGTTCCACCGACACACAGGCCCTTCCGCACAGCAAGTGCGTTTGGGCCTCACGCCCAGGGCGTCATAGGGAGCTCATGGGAGCTCAGCCTCCAGCACCAGGAGGGTCTCCCCTGCTCAAACCACCTCCCCTGCAGGCGCAAGGACTGCCTGAGCCAAGGAGCGGGCAGGAGGGGACGTGCAGGCTGGGAGGCTGCAGAGGCCGTGCTGGCGGAGCGGCCATGTGGGGCTGACACCCGGCTCTGCCCAGAACATCCCTGGGACGTGTCCTCAGCGACTCCACCCAGCTCCCAGAGCGGGGCCTTGAGCGCCTTTCTTAGACACAGACGCCCTGGCCCTGCCCCCTGCGTGTGCCAGGGTTCCTTGGTTTCCCGCTGTGAGAACCGGGCCGGTGCTGCTGTCGGGGCTGCCCTTACTTGCTGCTGTGCTGGCCTGTCCGGTGCAGGAAGGCGTTCAGCGTCGCCCGGAGGTCCTCACTTATCTTCTCCTGCAGAGAGAAAGTTCCGGTGTCGGTCACCAGGCAGCAAGCCTGAGGGATGGCCTTACAAACGCCGAGGCGGAAGGTGACCTAAAGCCGCTGCTGCGAGGCACAGCCTCTCCTGCAGAGAGCAGGAGCACAGGGAGGCTTTCATGGCTCTAAATGCAAAAGCCAAAAATAACCTCAGGACTTCAGGAAGTGCTACAGATGTGACTTCAGTTTTCTACCAAATCCCGCAAGAGTGAGCGGCTGACCCGGCCTGGCCCCCAGTGCGCCCACCCAGCCCTCGCGCGGGGAGCACTCACGGTCGCTCGCCGCCTGAGGAAGGCGTCTGCTTCGTCCACGAAGAGCAGGAGGCTGTGAATGAGAGGGTGGCCCGGCGGGGGCGGCGTGTGAAGGCCAGGAGCAGATGTTGGAAGCATCCAGAAGCCCGACTGCACTGGCAGATCCCCAGGGAGAATCCTCCCCACAGGGTGCAGGCTCTGCCCCGCCAGGAACTCTCACACGCCCCCAACAGAAACCGAATCCCACAGCGTCGAGACCCCAGGCCACACTGTCCCCAGCACTTCCGGCAGGCCGTGGTCTGGGGCAGCCTGTGCCTCATCCCCACAGGCTCCACCCAAATGCTCCCAGGCCCAGGAGATGGAGGCTGCTCACAGCCAACACCAGGGGGATGGGGTCTTTGAAAGTGAAAGGTCAAAGGCTAGAGGCCAGAGGGAAGGGCGCCAACCACAAGGAACTAGGCAACATCGGGAGTGATGAGGCAGCAAGGCTGGGCAAGATGCACCCTGTGGCGGAAACTGTGATGTCTTACTTGGGGTGAACATCCCGTCTGCAACTTTCAGAAGGTTTAGTAAAAAACAAGTGCACACACACCCTCCTAAGCACACGCACACCCTCCCTGAGCACACGCACCTTCCCGTGAGCACACGCACACCCTCCTGTGAGCACACGCACCCTCCCGTGAGCACACGTGCACGTGCACGCTCAAAGCCTGGGCTGGGCTCCTGAGGCTGCTGAAAAGCCCCCCCACCATCTGTGCCCGCCCACCTCCCTTCAGGCCCTGAATTAAACATCTCATCAACAGCCCCATGACCACAGGGCTCCACACTCAGTGAATTTCTCTGTGACAGACCCCACAGCACAAACACTGGCCCCAACCCCTGCGTGGCCGTGAGGACAGTGCTGCAGGAAGACAAGTCAGACCCCTCCCCAGCAGGCAGCCTGGTGTGTGCCTGTTGAGACGTCTCACCCTCGCCGGCTGGTGCTGGCCCAGTCGAAGACCTTGTGCATGGCGGTCACACCTTCCCGCCCCATGGGGGCCACGTCCCCGCCTGTCATGATGGCGTAGTCCATGCCCGAGTGCAGAGCGAGTTTCTGGGCAGGAAGGGGTGGGGACACGCAAATGTTCTCCCACTGCGAGGCCATGCGCTCCACCCACTGGAAGACTAGGGAGGCGTCCCCTCCACGCCAGCGCCCAGATCCCTGCCCCAGGACTGTCTCCAGGGTCGGGCCCATCCCGCACAGCCAGGTGCTCTCACCTTGGCAAACAGCGTCTTGCCGGTGCCCGGGGGTCCGTACATCAGAATGTTCCTGTACAAGCTCTTATTCTTCTTGGTGTTCCTTGTTGCTATAGCGATGTCCCGTACCCGCGCCTCCAGGCTGGGCTGCGAGGAAGGGGAGACAGAAGCCTGGGGACATGCTCCCCACATGCAGACAGGCGAGGGCCTCAGGGACGCTCCGCTGCAGTCCCCCCCACCCCGGGCTGGGTTGGGACGGTAAACCGTACTTCAGGAGCCAAAAGCTTCCAGGCAACAGCACGAGGACCCCAGTAGACACAGCACAGCTCAGCCCCGACGTCCCTCCCCCGAGTGCCCAGCCCCCCAGCCCACCTGTGCTTACTTACGCTGAGGACCACGCCCTCCAGTGCATCCTGGGGCCTGCTGAGGAGCCGCCTGCTGACCTGCGTGGGGCACCACTGGGTCATCGCAGAGGCCGCGGCACAGCCACACGCTGACTGCCCTGGGAGCAGCTGAGCTCAGCTATGGAGGCGCAGAGCTGCAGCAGGACCCACAGCCGGGACCCCGATCCTGGGGCCCCGACCCGCCGGCACACGTGGCGCCCGCTGCTGGGTTTCGGTGATTTATGGGTTCTTTGTTGACCTTTATTTTCCCAACCACCCACCCCGAGAGATCAGCAGAGACCCTGCCACAGTCTTGGGGAGAACATGTGTGTCAGGGCGGCGCCAACACTAGCGAGCAGCTGGGCTCTCCCGGGACAGAGAAGACACCGCGCCACTCCTGGCAGCTTCTCCAAAAGAATGACAGCACACGGGAGCCCCAAGTGCACCCAGGGTCCCCACAGACCCAAGCAGGGGAGGCTGAGGCGGACAGTGAGGGTCTCCCCAGCACAGGTGCAGACCCCCACGGGGTGGCACCCAGGAGCAGGCAGAGGGTGGATGCAGAAAGAACCTGGAGAGCCCTGAGCCCCTCGCTGGGCCTCACCTGCACGGGGTGCCTCAGCGCCTCCAGCGCTGAGATGCGGGAGGTCTCCCTCACCAGGGACGGCTTGCCCAGCCGTGCCTCCAGGAACCGGCCAGCGACTGCCGTGGCGTTCTTGGCAGAATAGACCCCGACGGCCAGCAACGTCAGCCCAGCCACCTGGAGCAGAGACAGCTTATGACAGGCCTGCGGCTCCAGCAGGTGACCCCCTGGCCACCACGCTTCCTCCCACAGCAAGGGGCAGCCAGGGCTACGTGGCGGCCCCAGCTGAGTCCTCAACCCCAAATCCCACAGCCAGCCAGCGCTCAGCTACAGGAGACAGGCAAAATGACCGAATGGCTTATCAAGGCCCTTTCTCTGCAATAACAGTGAGAAGCCTCTGCAGCTGGAGGGGGGCCACGCCCCACACTGCCTGTGCCCAGTAAGCAAGTTACCCCATTCCTAGAAGACAAGATCAGCCCCAAATCACTAATTACTTCTAAAAATTAACTGGTCACAGCTGGGAGTGGCTCACACCTATAGTCCCAGCTACTCGGGAGGCTGAGGCAGGAGGATCACTGGAGCCCCGGAGTTGGAAGCTGCAGTGAGCTGTGATCTCGCCACTGCACTGCAGCCTGGGAGACAGTGAGACCCTGTCTCTAGAAGAAAAAAAACCTAATCGCTGAGCAGCTTCCTCATTTCGCCCCGTGACAGCTCTTCTCCTCAGCGCTGTCGGCAGTGACATCTGTGGACACCCAGAGGCGCGCTGGACACCCATGTATGTAGGCAGTGAGCTGCGGGCCAGAGCCGGGCGACACGGAGCCGCCACAGCAGGCCCTGAGCACCGACGGGCTCCGTGGACCTGCCCTGGAGGCCAGGCTGCCCCACTCTGAAGGTGCCTGGCTTCACTTTCCCAAGGACGGGAACTTCCGAGCAAGGTGAGGGGACGTTCCAGCACCTCCCCGTCTTCCCTGGAGCCTTTCAGGGAGGACAGCTGAGGTCAGCACTGAGCTGCTCAAAATGCCACAAAACCTACAGCTCTGTCACGTCCAGCCACGTTTTCTCCTCCCGGATGAGGAGGAACAGAAAGGAAGGAGCCAAGCAGGGCTGCTCTGTGCCAGTTGTCAGCGTTCAGCACGCTGGCGGAACACCAGGAGGCTGGCACGGCCGTCAGAGAACAGGAGAGGCCCCCAGATGCTCTCACGGACCACCCCACAGCCGCCCACCCGCTGGGGATGCGTGTTTACCGTGGCCATCACTCTGTCCCAGTCCGTCACGAAGGCACGAAATCCTTCCCCAAACAGGGCTCCGGCTGTCCTGCAAGAGAAAACAGCCACGTGACCAGGTCAAGGGTGAGACCCTGAGGCAGTGTGCGGCCCTATGAGGGCACGCCAAAGCCGGCGCCCAGACAGGCCTGCCAGGACAGAGGGCAGAGACTCCCCCAGGCCCCGAGCTGCCTGGGCACAGCAGAGCCAGACCCACACCGGCAAGTGCCCCGTGTGGGGGCCACTGCGGCCGGGCCGGGCCTCACACTCACGTGATGGACTCCAGGATGGTCTGGCGCTGCTCGGCAGCCTTCAGGCGGATCTGCTCTCGGATGATGTCCGCGTTCTCCCGCTCGGCCTTGGCCCGCGCTCGGGCCTCGGCCTCCACACGCAGCATCTCGTTCTTGTGCCGAAGCTCCATCTCCCGCTCCACGGTGGCTGCCCCAGGAAAAGGCAGGGAGGGCGGCTCAGGCACAGCACACCCACCTCTCGGCCCAGGCTGCGGGTGCGCAAAGCAGACCTCGGTGGGGCCGAGCCCGGTGTCCTGGCGAGCAGACGCCGCCCTTGGGCCTCCCCCAGCAGAGGGAGGAGCCCCGAGACCTGCCCTGCAGCCCAGGCAACTCCTCCCAGGCTGTGTTTAAAGGGCCAAAAGAGAATGCAGAGAACTGCGAAGGAAACCCGCTCACGCTGAAACGCAGCTGTCAGAGCACTAGGAGGACGTGTGACAGGCGATGTGCTGTTTATTAACACGTTAAGCGCAAACCCCTGGGGGGAGCCAGTCACCACGACAACGTGGTGCGAGTGTCTGTTTCGAGTCCTCCCCAACCAGTGCGCCAAGACACCAGACACCCGACTCCTACTGGACGCGTGCACACTCTGGCCGCGTCCGTCACTGTAGCTCCACCGCAGGACAGTAAAATACGGATTTTCTCCTCCAAGTGAGCCAGCCCCAGGACTCCCTGCGCAACCCTGGAGGTGCGCGGCCCAGGAGGAGGCCTGTGTGAGAGGCGGCCTCCAACCGTAGAGACCAAGAACACCCACCTGCTGCAGAAAGCAGAGTTCTCAAACGCGGACCTCAGGGAATTCCCTGTCTCAACGTGTCTCGGGGACGGAAGGCCCAAAGCAGCCCCTCCCCACTTTGCGCTGCCTCCTCAGGGCCCCACCCCCCGCGGGGTGGCCACTTACCGCGCCGCATGGCCTCCTGCTTCTGCACGGACTCCTCCTGCTTTCGTAAGTTCTCCTCGTTGAGATGTTGCTGAGAAGAGGCCACAGAGAAAGGGAAGAGCTTTTACAACCAGGCTAACCATTCGACACCGGGTTAAGAGGTTTCGGCTGCTCCTAGCTGGGAAGCTTCCATGCACCCTGATGCGGGCACGGCATGTCCACACGCCCAGGCCCGGGGCAGAAGCAGCTTCTGCGGTGGCTTCACCAACACGGTCGCCATGTGGCAGATTCCCAGACACCACTGTCCCGACTCACAGCCATTTGCACAAAAGGCATGTTTTTTGACCGTTACATTTAAAAGCTGCAATGCCCACAACAGGCAAAACCATCCGACAACCCTGCTGCAAACTCAAGACTGAGGCTGGTGCGTCCTCACACGCAGGTGCAGGCACGACACTGGGAGCGAGTCGACAAGGCTTTCTACTCTGCCCTGCGCCCCACCCTCAGCCCATCACCAACCCCCCAAATACGACCTCACCCGGTCACAGCCAGGTTCCCTAGGAGGATGGTTCTCACCTGGTGAGAACCCACAGAACACCTGGAGAATCTATGACGCAGTGGAGGCTGCGTGTGCACGAGTGCCCGTGTGTGCCTGCACGCGTGTGCCTACACGTGTCTGTGTCAAGTTCCGATGGACCAGCACCTACCACTAGTAGTAACAGCCCACGTGTTCTCGGCCCCTGCACTCTGGCCCACTGACCAGTCCCACAGGCCGCCCGTGCTCTCAGGGCGGGTGAGGCCAGCCCCTGACGGGAGGAGTGCCGGCTCACCTGCTGCCTGAGCTGGTCCTCGTAGCGCTGCCGGGCCAGCTGGTCCTGGTACTGGGCCCTCTGGGGAAGGAGAGTGACGAGACACAGCTCAGCTGGACCCAGACTCGACTGGGCACTGGGGCCCCAGATGAGCTGCCCACCTCCCAGAAACACATAGATACACGGATACGCCCCGTTCGCTCAGCACTGAGGGGTCGCTGGGCTTTGGGGGTTTGGGCAAGGGCGTTCCAGGGGTCCATATAAGAGCTGACACCCCGTAGACCCTCACTCTGCCAAAAATGGAGACCCCAAGCTGCAGCCAGCTCCCCATCCTGTCACTCCAGGCCCCCGAGAGCTCAAGCAACACGCGCACTCACAGCCTGGTGCTGCCGGGTCTCCTCGCTCAGGGTCTTCCTCCGCTCTTCGGCCTGCACACGGATCTGCTCACTCTTCAGCTGCTCCACGGCGGCCTCGTACTCCTGCAGACACACACGCAGCACCTCTGCGCTCCGGCTCCTGCGTGACAACCACCCCCCGCCCCCTGCACATTCTCGCCACACCCAGCCTGGTCTGGGAGGCAGGCCGGGGCAGGGTGGGAGTGGTCTGGGTTGGCACCCAGGCCCACAGGCAGAGAGGAGCACCAGGAAAGGCCTGGGAACGGCCCCAGGGAGCCGACAGTCGGTCTCCAGGGGTGCTCGCCACTCCCCTCCCTGACTGCGCCGCACGGCCCGAAGCTCAGGGCAGCTCTCGCACCTGCTCTGCGCGCTCAGCACGTGCTCTGGTGGCAAGGGTCCTGCCGAGCACAGTGGAGACGCCCTGCCCTCCGGAAGACCAGACGTCCCTCCCAGGGCTCCTGCTGTGCACGGGCAAGCAGGCTGCACAGCCAGCGCCCATCTTGGATCTCCCTTTGCCTCCTTCTGCAGAACGAGGGGCCCAAGCTGCACCCTGGGCCCCCGGCCACCCTGTGTGCCTGCCTGCTCCCCACCCCCGCCCGCACCAGCGCACCACGCACCTTGAGCTTGGACTGCTGTTCCAGCTGCAGCGTCTGCTCCTGCATCTGTGCGAGATGCAGCGCATCCTTGGCATGGCCTGCGGGGGTGGGGAGGGCCGTTAGGACATCCAGACACGTCTGCGGCCAGCTAGCTAAGCACTGACATGTGCCAAGGGGCTTTCTGGGAAACCCCCAGCCCCACCTCGTCCATCCACACTCATTCCTGGCCAGACCGTACTTAATGCCCCCAAAGGCCACTGCCCCATCCCCAACAAAAAGCTTGGCACATTTGCATGGCCTTATCCCCTCAGTACAATACTGGTGAGTGACACAGAAAAGCCACCCACACCCACCAAGGGTAAGACACAGGGTCCACACAGCAGTCACGTCCCAATTCAACAAAAAGCAAGGCAACGGCTAGAGTATCCTTCACTTTCCACGTGACATGTTTTTCTTAAGCTTCCAATACCTACTGTCACTGATTTGCTACCAAGCAGGTACAGATGAGAAAAGGAATAAGTAAATGAGAATTAAATCAGACGCAAGCTAACACACTCAGTTATGACGATATGCACGTTGTATCTTCTAGGGGTATTTTGCTCATAGGGTTGAACTGACACCGGCCAGTATCTGGGTGTTCTGGAAGAACCCTAGTCACTTTCCTAGCTGGAGACCTAGTGGAAGTTTTCCCATTCAGTATGATTTACTATAAAAACCTCCTAACACACAGAAACACGTGAAGAGGGCACCCTCCCCTCCAGTCTTCCCAGTCTGGTTCTTTGTTCACTTTGTTTCTCTACCCTGCGGCCTGCCGGTATTGTGAAGGCTTCAGAGTAAATTGCAGACACGTCCACCTGCAGCAAACACGTCACTACCTAGAGCGCAACACTTGCTCATGCTTTGGTTTTCTTCCTTTTTCTGAGACAGTGTCTCACTCTGTTGCCTGGGCTAGAGTGCAGTGGCGTCACCATGGCTTTTGGAAATTCCTGGGCTCAAGCGATCCTCCTGCCTCAGCTTCCCGAGTAGCTGGGACTACAGGCATGCGCCACCATGCCCAGCTAATTTTTCTTTCTTTTTGTAGAGACGGGGTCTCACTCTTGCTCAGGTTGGTCTCGAACTTCTGGCTTCAAGCAATCCTCCCGCCTTGGCCTCCTAGAGTACTGGGTTTACAGGCTGGTTTTTTTCCTTTTTTGGAGGTAAACTGACACGAGACATGAGCATGTCATAAGCATATTTCACACGTGCATTAGACAGATGTGGCAGGACACTTTGGTGTTTGGAACAGTCTGTGGGGCATGTGCTTGGGCGTGAACTAGGCTGAAAGGATCAGCATCAAAGCCTGGGAAGGACCTTCAGAGCCAACCTTCTGGAGCCCCACACACAGCACTCTACCCTGGGTCTCCAGTGACCAGAGGCACAGATCACATAGGGACCTACCTCTGCAGGAGGCAGCTCAAAGGCACCAGGTCCCATCCTGTGCGACTGGTGAGGGCTGAACAGACCCTGGGGGCCACTCTAATACCTCTTGCCCTGACCGGGAAGGGGCAAGGGTACCTTGCAAGGCTCACTGTGCTCTCATCCCAGAGCAGTCAACAGGAACATGGTGTCACAATCCAGCGAAGCTGCCCTGTTTACTCAATAGGTGACCTTTGGCAAGCTCAATCTGAGGCCGTGTCCTCCCCTGAAAAATGGAGCATTTGTAGTCCCCTCCCCCACTGACTCTTGAGATAAAGAAATTAGAGAAATCACAGGCTGTGCCCATGTGACCTCCCTAAATCACAAGCTCTCAGTTTAAAATGAACAATAACTCAACACCTTGAAATTACCCTATGCTAGGAACACGCATCCCAAAGCATTAATTAAGCACCCACTGCATGCAAGGTGCCCTTTGAGGCATCCACCCTTGTGGGATGTACAGGCAAGGGGACTGATGCACAGACAGCTCTAGGCCTGTGTGCCTTGGCTTCCACGGACAGGCCCAGGGAGGGTCAGGGAAGACCCCAGGATGAGGCAGCATTGGGTGCTGCCTCAAGGGACAGAGGAAGTGGTCAAGCTGTGAGGAGGAGCTGCTGAGGACAGCTCCAATTTGCTTGGAGAGAGCAGCAAGGTCAAAGCAGCAGGCTCAGGCCAAGCCACAATGACCCTGCCACCAGGCCAGGGAGCCCAATGAATCCAGGCACCCAGGAGGCTCACTGAGCAGGAGCACCCAGAAAGGTCAGGCTTGCTAAGGGACTACTAGGAAGACAGGCAGGAGGCACCCTGGGAGAGAGAGTTTGGGGATCAGAAGGGTGGCGACCACAGAGACACCCTCAGCAGCCAGCAGTGAGTCTGGAAGGACGGCAGGAATGAAAAAGAACCCACACCTGGCACAGAATCCACAGGAAGGGAAGACTGGCAAGGTG
>VBSM01001026.1:166610-186283 GCA_008086735.1 Cheirogaleus medius | reverse complement strand
CTGCCTCGGCCTCCCAGAGTGCTAGGATTACAGGTGTGAGCCACCTTGCCTGGCATGTTTTTAAATATTGTGCTTTCGTTGGTTCTCTGGTTACCCATTTCCCTCAAACACATGCCCTTGTATCTCGAGCCAGACAAAGAGCATTGAGCACTTGTGCAGTGAGATTTAAGACCCTCATGTGTTCAGTCCATGTCTGTGCACCGAAGAGATGTTTGTCTGTAAGGAAAAGGGGCAAAGATTATCGAGAAAGGATGAGTAGGTTCGCGTTGGGGCGAGAGGAGTATTTTGGAATTTTGTTAAAGGAAGTGAACTTGGTAGTGATGTCTCTGTTGTGGTGTTTACATTAGATTCTCACCATTTGGAGGGAATTGAGGGACTCGAAAGATCTTGTTTTGTTTGACCCTCATGTGGACCACATGCTTTGTCCTTGTAGGAAACCTGTCCCTTTACTGCTGGATCAAGATTATGTTAACTTAAAGAACCAAATTATAAAGGCAGAAAGACGAGTTCTCAAAGAGCTGGGTTTCTGCGTCCACGTGAAACATCCTCACAAGGTGGGTATGTGCCTGCCTTCCAGGGGTCCCACAGGCTACTGTCTCAGCCTGGCCACCTCTCGCCATCTCAGTATGGGAAGGCTCTGAAGAGGATTGAGTGTGTGCTTTCCTTGCTTTTCTGGTTTACATCCATAATCTCAAAACGATTTTTGATTCAATAGTCTTCTAGTGTCTGTTAATCTTAGTAACATTTTTAAAAGCTTTATAAATGGCATCTTTTAAGTTTGGGCTTTCAGAAACAGTGGTAAACTTGTAAAAATTGAATCTGTTAGTATACATTTTTCTTTCTCAAGAGTTGATTTTCTAAGGTTGCTTTAGTAACGGTCTTACTTCCTCTTACGGAACATTGGAAGAATTCTGAACCCTTTTACTCTGAAATGAACTAAAGCAGTTTTGTAGCATGTGTTGATTGAGGAGCATGGTTATTGTACTTTAAGTTTACGTACAATATCGTGGGCATCTTCTATGTTACACTTAAACAAAAAACTTGTTTTACAAAAAAGATTATTGTTTCCATTTTGGTTTCATCCCCTTTTAATTGCTGGGGTTCCTCATATCTTCTCTCTTGCTTGTTAGCCTTTCTAGCATGAATTCAAATTCTTGTTATATTATCCATCACCAGTTTAAGTGCTTTTCTTCATTTGCTGAAAGTATTTTCACACTGTGTTCTGTTTGAGTTGGTAACTGGGGTACAGAGATGTTTAGGGCAGGCTAACCTCACTGGTGGAAAGGTGTTGAAGACAAGAATGAAAATCAGCCCGGTGAAGAACTAGGCCTTCCGTGCCATGGGGTGTGCAGCTCGGGCCGCACAGGCATGCATGCTGCCCGCTGCAAAAGCAGGCAGCAGGTGCATCAGCAAAAGCTTCCCCTCCAGCTGAGCCATCCGCCAGATATGTGACCAGGAGCCACCCCTGGGATCTAGCATGAGGCTCTTATTTGCTGCATGGACACCCACAAGATCTGAATTCTGGGCTCTTGAGGTTCTTGCTAATAACTGCCTGACCCGTATCTTCCAGATAATCGTTATGTACCTTCAGGTGTTAGAGTGTGAGCGTAACCAACACCTGGTCCAGACCTCATGGTGAGTTGACCTTCCTTGTTTTATGAGACCAGCAAGGGCAGTGCAGGAATGTGTTGATGTGAGGCACTTGGGCAGTGGGTAGTCGGTCCCATGACTTGGTTGTGGGCTGGAGTTGTCCAAGTGCCCAGTGTTCCTGTTGCGTAAATTCCAATCAGACTCCCAAAGTGTCAGGCACTGGCATAACGGTAGGTGGCCCATCTCCTCCCCATAACCCTGGCTTTCCTATGTCCCCCAACCCTCGAACAGTCCGCAGTCTTCCCTGTGGGGCTGTTGATTTCGCAGTTGGATCTTCCCCAGGGAAATCAAAGGTGACAGGTGATAATTTAGACTTAGTGGTATTAGATCTCCCGTGAAATTATATCCCTTGGGAGAAAGGTGGGGAGGAAGTTTTGCTACAATTCTGGGACTGATTTTAACAGTGCATGTATGTGCTAGAAATGAAGCCCGAAGTGCAAGTTAGCGTTTGGGTGTCTAAGTGAGTTTTTCCCACGGAGTTAAGTCTGTAAGGGTCTTAATGTTGCTGACTGAATTGTCTGGTGCTATGATGTGTTTAACAGAGAACCTATTTTGACTTTCCTTTTCTGTACTCTTTCAATCAAAGGGTAGCCTCTGAGGGTAAGTGACTAAGACTTCTCCTCTGCTGTCCAAGCGCTTTGGTGCAGGGACAGCGGCCGTCTTCAGCCAATCCAGTGCAGGCTCTCCACCGAAGGCTGGCTCTAGACTGGTGGTATGCGTTCGATAGCATAGTCATGGCCGACTGCTGCTTGTGGTTCTGACGATTGTGCTTCTTGTTAATCCTCTGTTGTGCTTTGGTAATTGTATTGATTAGAGTTGATAACTGTCTTGACTTGAATTTTGTTCCTTTAAAACTGCTGTACCTATACCATAAAGATGCAGTACCTTTGTCTTTTTAAAAAATTCTATGGAAAGTTGTAAGAATTGAAGTGAATTGGCTGATGGGAATTCAGACTGTCAGTGTGGGATTATGTCATTATTTCTGGAAGTCCTAAAGTTGCTCTTTTCAGCAGCTAAGCTTGACACATTCTAGTAAAAGGTATGCATCTTTAAATTATTCCATGGACACTTTTAAAAATGCTGTAACTTAATTTAAATATTAGCCATAAGTTTAAATATGTTTTGAGGATTTCATTTGTTTTAAGACTTAAAAGTTAATGGATTTATATTATTACTACTTGAATACTGAAAATTTTTTATTAGAAGCAAAAAAAGTTACTGTTGGTTAAGTTTATCGCTGTGTTGTTCACTTGCAAAGTCGTTGCCGGGATGTGTGGCCACTGGGCCATCACACCAGCTTCCTTCCCATGCCTGGAGCAAGAGCTTCCAGAGCTAGGTGCCTCTAGGAGGCACCTTTAGAACTTATCGTTTAGAAATCTGAGTGGGTTTGTATGTCACTTTCTCCAGGTTTTATGTAGGGTAAAGATACAGGGGCAGGGTGGGGGGATAAGTCCAGTCACAGCCTGACTTACCTTGCCTTGGTTGCAGCCTGACCCCACGGCTCGCCACTATTGGGGTTTGTGAGGAGTAGTGACCATATAACCTGTTCACCTGTTTCCTCATGGAATTAATCTTCTGTTTTTGTAATATTGATAAAGACAATATGAGGTCTGATTTTAGTCTATTAAATCTTAGAGAAATATATCCAAAGAAAAATGCTAAAAATGTAGCCAGTTTAAAAACCTTTTAATTTTATAAAAATGAAAATTTATATTTTCTAAATATGATAAAGTTTTTTAAATGTACTTAATTGTGATGAAACTTTTAGTATTTTGTTGCTTTGTCTGATTTTATGAATGTTCGTTTTAAGACTCCTTGTTGCAATGGGACAATTTGGAAACGATTCTTTGCTAAGCCGAGAAGAGGACTTCCCTGTGGGAACTGAGCCTCCTCTGCATGCCGTCCTGTGCATCTGAATTGCACCCAGGGCTGTTTTTCCCTTTTCCAAGTGGACTCCCTCGTGGAAGCTGCAGCTCGGTCGTCCAGAGAAGGGCCAGGCCGTGAGCTCTCTTCGAGGACAAGGAACTCAAGAGGACAGCTTGTCTCACAGCAGCCGTGCAGGCTTCGTGCTCAGCCAGTTCATTTGAGTTTGCATGTTTCTCTGCACTATGGATTTTGAGCATTTAGATTTCTTTAATCAGTTACATTTTAACCACTACAGTAGACATTTTCTTTCTGAGGTATTGTGCTTTGCATGGGAGCAGGCCAAAAGTTGAGGGGGAAAAGTAAAGTTAAAATTGGTTCTCTTTCATAGCAACATGTATTGTCTGACATTCAGCCAGCCTCTTTTTTTTTTTTTCCCCAATAATTTCTCTGCTTTCCTGTCCTGATTCAGAAAAAGCAGCTAGAATGCTCCTCCATTAACTCTTGAGATTCACAGGACTGTCTAGCTCTGAGTCCTAGCATTAGACTACTTAGAGGAGTAGTGACTTTAGATAATTCAGACGGATGTCCCAGATTGCTGGGGGGCATTGCAATTCCTCTTGTGCTTGGTTTTCAGGAATTACATGAACGACAGCCTTCGCACCGATGTCTTTGTGCGGTTCCAGCCCGAAAGCATCGCCTGTGCCTGCATCTATCTCGCCGCCCGGACGCTGGAGGTCAGTGCATGGCCACCATGAGGGAATTCCAGTCTGACCCTTGCCCCAGCCCACAGTAAACTCTGATGTTTGCTTCCAATTGTGCTCACCTGTGCCGAAACTTCTCAGTGGCCAGCAGGCTGTTTTTATTGCCCTGAGTGGGTCTTGCTGGCCATGCCACTGTTGAGAAAAGCGTGATAGTGAGTGTTTGTGTTTGCAGATCCCTCTGCCCAGTCGTCCCCATTGGTTTCTTTTGTTTGGAGCAACTGAAGAAGAAATCCAAGAAATCTGCTTAAAAATTCTGCAGCTTTATACACGGAAAAAGGTTCTTCTATGTTTTTTCCTGTAACGTACACACTTGTCTTTGATCAGAAGCCTCTGTGCTAAGGGGATGGACTCTGGTTTTTGCAGGTTGATCTGACACACCTGGAAGGTGAAGTGGAGAAGAGGAAACACGCCATCGAGGAGGCAAAGGCACAGGCCAGGGGCCTGCTGCCCGGGGGCACGCAGGTTCTGGACAGCACATCCGGATTCTCACCTGCCCCCAAGCTGGGTGAGTGTCGGGGTGCAGGAGTCTGCTCCCCACAGGGTGAAGGTTGTGACCCTCTGGAGCTTTTGTGCTCCTTCCTGCTGCATTTCTCTTGAACTTGAACCTGCAGCTTGTCAGAGTGCCCGCCAGGCACTGGTGTCCCACCCGCTGGTGATCTTTGAAATGAGACACTGGGACCCCAAGAGGATTTTGTCTGTATGTTTTCATTAGCGAGGGATATGGACAGGCTTTATAAAATGCTTTTATTTACTCTACCTACCCAGTTAACTTGTCATTAGATAAAAATTTTACAATCTGGGGCAACAGATTGTATTGTCGGACCCTAGAGGTAAGTCAGGTGCGAATTGCCCAGTCCCTGAGGAAAAGTGAGGGGGGTAGAGGGCCCTGTGCGTATCTGTGATGCATCCCAGGCTGGCAGCAGGAAGTTCAGGCCTGTACAAGTGGCCTTAGCTCACTCTGCTAACTTATTTCTTACCAGAAGAAATAAGTTTTTTGTTTTTAACTTCTTGTACTTGATTCTAGTAGAATCCCCCAAAGAAGGCAAAGGGAACAAGGCTTCCCCGCTCTCTATGAAGAGTACCAAGAGGAGAGTGGAGGGCGTGAAGAAAGCCAAGGCTGACAGTCCTGTGAACGGGTAAGGCGCCCAGAGCTGCCCGGGTGGCCGGCAGGGTTGTTTGGAGAGACTCCAGGTCTGTAACCGGCTCCCGTCCTGTTGACAGCTTGCCAAAGGGGCGAGAGAGTCGAAGTCGGAGCAGGAGCTGTGAGCAGAGCTACTCGAGGTCCCCATCACGATCTGCTTCTCCCAAGAGGAGGTATGTGCCTTGGTGTTTTCCCCAGGTGGCAGAAGGTGACGTGGCTACCCTTGGGGTGGTTTCTTGCTTCTCCAAACCTGGAGTTCTTGCCTCTGTGAGACCCTGTGAGTGTGTCAGGGCCTGGTTGTGACAGGTGGTCACGTGTGGTGGTGCTGTCCTTCCTGACAGGAAAAGCGACAGTGGCTCAATGTCTGGCGGGTCCAAGTCACAGAGCCGCTCTCGGAGCCGGAGCGACTCCCCACCGAGACAGGCGCACCGAGGCGCTCCCTACAAAAGTTCTGAAGTGAGGGGCTCCAGGAAGTCCAAGGACTACAAGTATCCCGCTCAGAAGCCACACAAATCTCGGAGCAGGAGCTCTTCTCGCTCTCGGAGCCGGTCACGGGAGCGGTCAGAGAATTCTGGAAAATACAAGAAGAAAAGTCATTACTCTAGAGACCAGCCGCGGGAACGCTCGAGGTCGTACGACCGCACGGGCCATCGCTACGAGCGGGACCACCCTGGGCACAGCAGGCATCGGAGGTGAGGCAGGGTCCTGCTGACTGGCGGGCACGGGCCCCTTCCCCTGGGCTGTCTTTCTGGCGGCTGCCCTTGGACCCTCCCTGTTGTGCACATCTCGGCCGAGTGGCCCTGCGGCACGATTCTTTCTGGAACTGGTGTATGGCCAGACTTTGAGATGAATTTGGAAATGGAATTGAGGGGACGGCGAGGAGCGCTTCAGGCTGGCCTGGGGCTCAGCACACACCTGTCCCACCTCGGCAGGAGCTCTGCGGCAGCTCGGCGGACGAGCAAACCGACACGGCCCGTGGTGTGGCCTGGTGCTATCTGTCGGCAGCCGCCTCCCCACCCCCACCAGTGCTCAATTACGTTAAGCCAAGAAGGATGATTTTTAGAACCTCTGCCTATATTAGGTTGTACTATGTACATATTTTGCAGTGTTTCACAGTGAGAAAATGGCCTTATTCTCTGTCCATGTTGTAAATAAACATGTGTTTAAAACAAGTTAAAGCTATATATGAAAACTCAGAACTTGAATTCTGTTAGCTTAAAACTTGCGTAGAGAATTCTGATTTTTTAACTGTGAAGGTATTTAGATCTGTGTTGAAAGTCGTATATTTTTATCTGTGCAATGCTGAGTGCAGGCCACCAGCTCCTAGAGAAGTTTCCTATATATGCATTTTATGTGGTTGAATAAACACAACTCTGCTCAGGACATTTGGGAGGACAAAGATTTGTAGCTTGTCGTCTGCTCGCTGCTTGCTTGAGTGCTCGAGTGCACAGCAGCTTCCCGGCCTCGGGCATGTCTGAGCTGCTGGCCCCTACTCGTGAGCCTGGCCCACCTGGCGAGATGACAGGCTGTATCCTGGGGGCAGCAGGTGGGAAGGTTTGGAAACCAAGTTACTCCATGGGGCTCTTTCGGGGCGTGCTGGTGGTTCTTGGCTGACTAGGGCCTAATCACCCCTGCTGCTTCCTCCTTTCCAGGGCTGGATCTGGGCGCTGCTCCATGGGACAGGCCCATCCCCCTCACATTTTATGGGCTGTCAGCCCCCAGGGAGAGGGGCCTACGCTGCCCCAGGCACCTGTCTAGCCACCTTAGCACCGCCCTGCCCCTTCAATATCATCGTACTCTCTGAAGCAAGGGTGGTGGTTTCTTTGTTCTACCCCCATGTCCTGCCAGGATGGTGGGTACTTAGGGCAGGGACCCCTGGGCTGCACTCCAGACCCTGAGAGCAGTAGTAGAGGTAGGGCCAGACTGGGGGTGCTCTCTGCCTGTGACCTCTTGGCTGTGGCCCCTGAACTCCAGGTGCTGAGCAAGGGTCAAGTGTGGCCTGGCAGATGACCTGCCCAGGCCATCCACCTTGTCTGGCCAGCTGCTGGCACATGGCTGGGCCCCACTAGAGTCCCCGGCCCACCTGGGCAGGCTCTACTCTAAAAGCACAGCGTCCTCCCGAGGGGGAAGTGCCCCTGCTGGGCTTGGGATGTGAGGGTACCTTTGCTCTGTGGCTTCTTTGCAGGCGGAGTCGGGGAGGAACGGGAGTTCGTGCCCCTGGAGCAGCACGTGCAGAGCTGGCTTGGCCAGCGCCGGGGCCCAGCTCCCTGAGGGAGGGGCCGAGGTGCTGAGGCCCCACACAGCACGGGGCCCTGTCCCTCCTCCAAGGGCGCTGCAGAGTGCTCCAGGCCAGGTGCTGGTGTAGGGGCCAGGGGTGGAGTCCCCAGTGGAGGCTGCCTGTAGGGCCATGAGATTCCAGGGCTGGACCTGGAGGTGGGACAAGGGGCTCCCTGGTGGCCCCAACTGGAGACTGGCTGGCTTGAGTCGGGGCACGTGGTGGTTGCCTCCAGTGGTCCCCGATGTGAGGCTCCTGCTTGCCTCCTCCCACGGCTGCAGCTCACTCTGCAGAGCTCCCTCTGGACCTGGGGGTCACAGGTTTGCACCTCTCCTAGGTAAAAGGTCTTCCCTGCGGAGCATCGACGTTGACACCAAGATTTGGGGTGTCTTGAAAGCCAAGCTCGGCCGGGTCCCTCCACAAGACGGCTGGCCCCTTTCCACCTGTCCTCCCAGCCCCGGGGAGGTTGCTGGGACAGGTGGCCTGCCCCAGGGGACATCCTCACTGTGTCAGCTCCTGGGAACTGATCTGGGGAAAACAGTGATGGGGGCCAGGCCAGGAGCATGCGGTGGAGGGTCAGGGCTGGGACCATGTAAGTATTTTGCCCCCAGGGCACATCTGGAGACATTTTTGGTCATAACAGCTGGAAAGGGGATGCTACAGCATCTAGTGGGTGCAGGCCGGGGACGCAGCCCAACACCTGCACCCGAGCGAGCACACAGGATGGCAACCAGTCATCCCCCAAGTGTCAGCAGTGCTGAGGGACTCTGGCACAAGGGACGTGATTCAGAAGACACAGCGGCAGGGCAGTGTCCTCAGAGCCTTCTAGTCTGTGGCTCTGGCGGCGGACACGGCTTCCTGCACTGGAGGTTGATCCTGCCCGGCAAGGGCACGTCTACCTGCACACGGCCCAGCCGGCCACAGCCTGGCCTGAGGCCCACCCTCCTGTTTCCCAGCAACTGACAGGTAGACCAAGGCGGGTGGTCCTGTGCTTGTCTCGCCAGCCAGGAGGCCTTTGGAGTGAGCATCAGAGCTGCGCCTGAGAGGGCTGGCAGGTGCTTGTGGGCCACAAGGGCCACAGAACTGCCCCAAGAGCCAGTGAGGGGGTGGGGCAGATGCTGCTGCTGTCACCTTGGCCACCTTGGGGTGCCCTTGAGCTCTGAGACCTGGAGCCTAAGTCCCTTGCCTGGACAGCAGCTTCAGCTCCCCCTCCTGGGGGCTCAGGCTGGGTGCGGGGGCAGGCAGGGTGGGCTTCAGTGGGACAGTTCCCAGCCCAGACCTGAGTGTGGCGAGCGGAGGAGGGGCCCTAGCACCCCATTCTCCTCACTGGGCGTCCCTCTGCACTGCTGGGAGTCCATGGCTCTCACCTGTCCGCAGCAAGGATGGGGATAGAGGTCACGCCAGCCCCGGGGAGGACCCACAGGCGGAACCCAAACGGGCAGGTGCAGTCACTGCCCCTCCAGCGCTGGCATCGGGTGTGGTGGGCAAGTGCCTCCCACACTCTCCAAGGTAGCCCCTGCACTTCAGGCAGCCACAGGTTTTGCCCCTGAGTCAAGGGAGGCGCTGAGCTTGGGGGGTGCTAGAGTGTGCGTGCCACGAGGCGTCTATACAGTGGGGCATGCCCAGGATCCAAGGGGCCACCACACCTATGCCCCCTTCTCATTTGCACCCGGGGCTCAGGCTCTGATCATGCAGTCCCAGCAGAAGCTCCACTCCACACCCTCAGGCCAAACCGGGTCGGGCCTCGGGTGCCTGCTCCTGTGTCCCTGGGCCTGGCTCTACCCAGTTCACACCTTCCCCCCAAGCACCTTGACAGCCACATGAATCAGATGACTTGAGCATAGGAGGGGCTGGGGGCCAGTGCAGGATGCCCCACATGGGCCTGGCAGCAGGTTCGTGGCCCCAAAACAACGCAGGTGGTGCCTGGAATGGAGCTGCTGGGCCAGCTCACCTGCACCTGCTGGAGAGCGTCGTGGCCCAGGACATGCTGACCGTTAATGAAACCAACCAAGTGTCCACCCCATAGTCAGCGAGGGACATACAGGCCCCACCACCCAGGACAGCCACCCTGGTGCCCCCACCTGGCGGTGGGCAAGTAGGACTGACAACTCTCTCGTCCTCAGGCAAAGTCACTGCCTAACAGAGTGGCCAAGACTGTCACTTCGTGGGTCTCCATGCAGCATGGGGTACAGAAACCACTGCTCCTGATTTGCTGTGTCCAGACACCCAGCCACTGAGAGAAAAGACCAGTGGCTCAGGCATGGTGGGCTCCATGGTGTGCCATAGTGTACTGGTAAGTGTCTAACAGATACTTTATTTTTTAGAGACAGAGTCTCACTCTGTTGCCCGAGCTACAGTGCCGTGGCGTCAGCCTAGCTCACAGCAACCTCAAACTCCTGGGCTGAAGTGATCCTCCTGCCTTAGCCTCCAGAGTAGCTGGGACTACAGGCATGCGCCACCATGCCCGGCTAATTTTTTCTATATATTTTTAGTTGTCCAGCTAATTTATTTCTATTTTTTTTAGTAGAGACGGGGTCTTGCTCTTGCTCAGGCTGGTCTCGAACTGCTGAGCTCAAACGATCCTCCTGCCTTAGCCTCCCAGAGTGCTAGGATGACAGGCACTCAACAAAAAGAGGGCAGGGGAAGGTGGGCCCTGATTCTTCAAGTTTTGTGGCACAAATACTTCTTCCATGGCCAATTTCAAGTTACCAAAATAACTTCACTGAAGGCAGCAGCCATTATACGGTTTTTCCTTCATCATTTAAATAACCTTCACACCATGGATAACACTAAAATAAGAAATGATGAGTTTTAAGTGTTTCCTTTGTTTTCTTGCTATATTGCCCAGGTTGCTTTCAAACAACTGGCCTCAAGGGATCCTCCCTGCCTCAGCCTCCCAAGTATCTGGGACTACAGGTGAGAGCCACCACACCCGGTCTTTTGTTTTTAGTATAACTTATTTAACTGTAAATTTGTGTGTTTTAAAATAGTGTCTGTGTTTATCAGTTGGCTTACAAACTCCTAAAAACTTAATGGCTACTGTCTTGCTATGATCTGGTCCAAGAGTGCTCTCACACACTGCCAGGCTCTGACAAGGCAGCAGAGCCCTGCCTAGATTTCGGCTTCTGTGACTCAAAACTCAGGCTACAGCATGAGCCCTTGGCCGCTCTCACCCTTAGTGCTGCTCCAACCTCCAGGCCCGAGATGCAAAATTTCTAAAAATTCTAAAGTTTCTAAAGAAACCTATTTGCCTCCAGGAAATGTTTGTTTGGGAAAAACAGACATATGTGCAAGAACTGTGTACTTTCCTTGAGAGACTAATGAGTTTCTTTGTTAAAAAGATTAGAAAACATAAAACATGCCTCCTCCCCAATTCTCCCACTGCAGAATTTCTTCCTCAGATCTTAATGAAAGATTGATCTTCCTTATCTGGCTCCAGCTCATCCAACTTGGCAGGCTCTGCTCACACAAGCATCTGGACACCTCCCAGAAGTGTTCCTGCCACTTCTGTGGAAGGCAGCCCACAAATCTGGGATGGGCACTCATCAGTGTGGCCTCTGTCCACTTGCTTCCTGAGCAGGCTCCATGTAGCTCCTGCAACTGAAGCGGATGCCCCAGCCATATGCTCATGGTGCATGGCCAAGGTGAATGAGCAGCTGCCATGCCCCACTGGGACCCTTCCCTTTTGGCCTGGAGCCTATTGGGGTACGAGAACCCTAAAAGGCTTTGGCTTTTCTCACTTCCAACTCCCCAAAGGCCAAGTTCCTGGGATGGGGGAAGGAGGACACTCTAGTTCATCCTGGCCCCCAAGACTTTCTCAGACAGAAGTGTTCACATCCCCTTTCTCCTACTGGCCCCCGACTCTGAGGAGGTGCTCTTATCTGCACCCTAATATCTCAGAAAACTGAAGGCCAAAGTTGCCAGCCCCTGGCTGGGCACTTTCTGCCTTTGCCTGGACTATTTTCAACATGATCGCTTGCTCTTTCATAGACTCTCTGCATCTTCCTGAATGCTGGCCAGGTGAAGATGGGACAAGGGGCCAGCAAGGTGAGGGCTGGAGTCTGCAGGGCACCACCCTGCTCATTTTTGACCAAATCTACTGGAGGAAGCTGTGTGCTTGTGGTGAAAGGCAGGCTTGCTAACATGTTCACAGGCCTTCCTGCTTGGGGGCTGGTGGAGAGGACAGCATCACCTGCCACCTGGTGACGTCAGTTGTAGAGCTGGGCCCAGAGCCTGCACTTTCTGTCTTCACACTGGCTTCTTCTTTCTGCCACTCACTGCTTAGCCAGGTTGGCGTCTGGGGATGATGCAGCCTGGCCACTTACTGCTAAGACTCTCTGGAAGACGCTCCTGCAAGGCGAGCCTCTGGGCAGGGCAAATGGGGACTTGCTTGCTTTTAAAATGGAAAAGAAAATTCACCTATGCAAGAAGCATTGCGTTGCTCCGCGTTAGATGCGGGGCCTCCTCCACTTAATCCGGATTGGGAGAGAGCGGAGGCTGCCGGGTCAAAGGGATGGCGCAGCAGGAGCCGTCAGCTGGAGGGGAGCAGGGGAACCCTCCCAACAGGGGGGCGCCCACGGCTCCGCCCCCAACACTCCTGGCACGGCGGGAGCTCGGGCCGAGTCGCCATCACCTGTCTGCCTTCCTCTCCTCACGCAGGGCTGCTTTCCAGCCCCGCAGCGAAGAATCGGGGAGGCCCGACCCGCAGGCAAAGTGCCTCGTTCCAGGTCATTGCCCTGACCCAAATAGAGGAAGCAGCCCCAGCCGTCTACGTCACTTCCGCAGTCTTGAGCCCGGCGCTAGAGCCTTTGGGGGACCCGGCCTCTGACGGCCCGGAAATGACGCGTAATGCGGGCTGCGCAGGAGCAGAGGGCACCCCTTGGGATTGTGGGAAATGTCTTCCTGGCTCCGTAAGGGACAAGGCGGAACTGAGGCGCCGCCCTGAGGCTAGGGCAGAGAGGGCGGGTGCTTTCACCTTTTGGGCCCGCGGGGCCTGCGCCGACGTGGAATCGGGCGCCGGGAGGACGCCAGGGGGCGCTGGGCGGCGGAACCGTCGGGCGGCCGCTGAGGACGGGGGACCGGTTTGGGGACGGACCGGAAGCGCCTGAGCTCGGCGGCGGAATGGTCAGTTTGGGCAGCCGTGGTCGAGCCTGGGGGAGGTCGGCGGGAAGCCTCGGGGCGCGGGGGGCTGCGGCGGGCGGACCCCGAGCACAGCCGAGAGGGTCCCGGCGCCAGGCTGCGCGAGCCGCGCCGGACTGAGGCCAGGTCCCGGCCTGGGAGCCTTGGGTGCGTCTGAGAGTCGACGGCGCCCCGCGTTGTGGGCTTGGCGCCTCGCGGGGTGAGACTGAGGCTCGGGGAGGGCGAGTGGCCTGCGAGAGTCACGCAGCTAGGGAGTGGTGGCATCGGCATTTGAGCCCGACTCGTCGTTGAGGGTGAGCCATGGTGGAAGCAGCGTCGTCTTTGTGGGCTGGGGTGACTGAGGGTGAGGGGATGCGGGAGTCGCGGCAGGACGGAGGCCCCAGTCCCGGCCTGCCTGCGACTGCTGAGGCCGCTGCCCAGCCGCCCCACGTGATCTGAACAGCACCTGTGTTCCAGCTCCCCTGAGCACCTGGGGCTGCCACTCACAGACCATGTTTCTGGCGCGCCTTACTTCTCAGCTGGTCAAGGCTGTTTCCTGGGCAGGTAGGAGGCCCTGTGGGGGCAGATGGGAAGGATGCACACCTGGTTAGGAATGTAGGTCTCAGCAGCCCAACCCGCCCTCAGCTGTTGCCTTGATAGCTGAGGCAGGGGCCCCTGGCCAAACTCTTTCCCCTGTAAATTTCCAAGTATGCCACAGGGAAGTCTGGGCCCCAGAGCATCAGCAGGGCTTTGGGCCAGGAATAAGGTGCATGGGAGTCATCACCATGACTCCAGAGGCCCCAGCAGCCTCATGAGTGGTAACTGTGCCATCTTGTTTTCTGCAGGCTGCAGTCGGGCCTGGCCTGTCTCAGGGGTGCTGAGCAGCCATGCCCACAGTTCCCGATACAGCGTGCAGCCAACAGGCCCGAGTAGGGCTGCCTCCCTCCCTGGCAAGGGAGCCCAGCTAGAGCTTGAGGAGATGTTGGTGCCCAGGAAGTTGTCCATTAGCCCCCTGGAGAGCTGGCTCACTGCCCGGTACCTCATGCCCAGACTGGATGCTGGTGCCCTTGAGACTGTGGCTTCAGCCCAATTTTACGAATGTCCATCTAGCCAGGTGGGGGAAGGACCCAAACAGGAGGGTGAGGAGGTCTGGGATGCACCTCACATGCAGTGCAAAAACGTGTTGAAGATCCGCCGGCGGAAGATGAACCACCACAAGTACCGCAAGTTGGTCAAGAGGACGAGGTTCCTGCGGCGGAAGATTCGGGAAGGACGCCTGAAACGGAAGCAGGTGAGTGGGGCCCTTCTTCAGCCCTGGGCAGGCAGAGTGCTGGGAATGCATGGCTTTGCCACAAGTTAGTTGGTGGTCTCTCTTTCCGTCCTTGCAGATCAGGTTCGAGAGAGACCTGAGGCGCATCTGGAGGAAGGCAGGCCTGAAGGAAGCTCCTGCAGGCTGGCAAACCCCCAAGATCTACGTGAAGGGCAAATGAGTCTGTGTTCCTCCCCCCTGCCCCATTGCTGCTAGTGACCCTGTGTAATAAATGTTCAGAGGACTCAGCTGTCTCGGGCTGGCCTGGAGTCTCTCCTGCCTGGTGTGAGCTGTCTTGAGGTGGGTGCCGTTCTCTAGTGTTGTAGGAGCCCAGGGCACGAGGGGACAGGTTGTCTGTCCCTTTTTTTAGCTGGCCCTTGTCCTCCATCCTGACAGTGCCGGGCCCATGGGAACAGCAGACTTACTGTGGATGCGTGTGTGCCCTGTGCCCGGGCAGGACTGGTGCTGCAGTCCCTCCCTTGGCTCATGCGCCCTGGGGGGACAGACTGTCACGAACACACGGATGGCAGAAGTGCAGAGGGCTACACTGGAGCCAGGGAGGGCCCAAACTGCGGTGGGCGTGTGACTGGATTATATTTTACGAGTGGCAGTTCAGGGAGGGCCTTGTGTCCCTAGAGGTGGTGGATGGCACCCTGTAGGCTTCATGGACCTGGGTCTCTGGTGGTCCCCTGAGCTGACATGCCCGGCTAGGACAGTCATATCCAGTTGTGGGGCCAGGGTGTTGGTGTGGCTACAGCCTTCCAAGGTGTGTCAGCCTCCTGTCCTGCTGTTGACGCCTCAGTATCTGCCACTTCCAGGGTCTTGAGTAGGGGTGGGACTAATTGGGATGGGATGGCCCAGAGGGTGTGCTTTGGAAAGTTCGGGGTTGGGGCTGGCTGAGGAAGGGGCAGCATTTACGGAGCTAGAGGCCACCAGTGATTCCAGGTTGCTGTCTGGGTGGAGAGCAATGCATTACCCTAACGTCGGAGGGCCTGGAGGGGTCTCTAGGCTTCCTCATCAAGGCATCGGGGGCTGGGGAGCCAGGATGGGGCACCAGGCATCCTTTCTGGGCCTGTTCTCATCCGCCCTGCTCCCCAGCAGCCGAGTTACCACAGAGGAAAACCAGCGCATCTTCCCTAGGTCATCAAGTGGAGACCCTGCCATCACCCACCCATGTCAGGGTTGTGCTGCCTCTCACCAGGGGCCCATGAGGGCTGCTTTTTTTTTTTTTTTTTTAAGTGGGTCTCGCTCTGTTGCCCAGGGTGGAGTGCAGTGGTGTGATCACAGCTCACTGCAGCCACAAACCCACTCCTGGGCTCAAGGGATCCTCCTGCCTCAACTTCCTGAGTAGTTAGGACCACAGGTGTGTGTCACCATGCCTGGCTAATTTTTAAATTTTGTAGAGATGGGGGTCTCACTATGTTTCCCAGGCTGGTCTCAAACTCCTGGGCTCAAGCAATCCTCCTACCTCTGCCTTCCAAAGTGTGGGGGTTACAGGTGTGAGCCACAGCACCCGGCCAACCAGCAATTTCTAGAACAGAGCAGACTTGTTGATAACACAGGTTGTTCCAAGGAGCCCAGTGGGCCCAGGCCCTGCATGAGCCAATCAGCAAGGGAATCAGGCTTCCAGACAGCTGGGCCCTGTCCAGGTCCCTGTCCTTGGGTGGGTAGGTCTCACAGAGGGGCTGTGTGCAGTGGGCCCTGAGCGGGTGAGGCGGCCACTGCCTGGAGGGGTCCAGAGACTGTGGTGGGTGTTGCTGTGCTCCCCCCGGGCACCACAAGGGGGCAGCAGCCTGGTTCCTGGCAGCGGCCCCCAGGGCCAGGCTGAGAACCAGGACACTGGGGAAGCCCCTTGCAGGCACCCAGCTGGGTCACAGGCAACCCCCCTCTCCCCATCTTGGTTTCCCCAGCTGTGAGTGGGGTAGAGGTCTCCAGACCAGGGTGGGAGAGAAGTGGGGTGCTCAGTTGAGCTGTCTGGGTGGCCTGTGCGGGGTGTGGCACACCCAGACAGCACTTGTGGCACTGGGCTACCAACCCTGACCTCCTCCACCCCTCATGGGGCCGACTTTTGGGTGCTTGAAGGTGGCAGGCCAGCTGGGGGCTCCAGTCACTCGGCCTCACTGGTCATCCATAGCAGTGGTTCTTAGACCCTCAGCTGTCACAGTGGGGGGTGCTACCGACTGGTGGGTGGTGGTTAGGGATGCCCCACCGCAGGACCATCAGCCCCAGATGTCACAGTCCTGTTGAGGCCTCCTGAGCTGCCCCACCCTGTCCCTGCACCCTGCGCCCCTCCTGCAGGGCCCGGCCCTGCCTGGGCTGCAGAGCTCACCATGCCTGTGGCTTAGAAGCCTTTGTCCCCAACCACAACGTTGGGAAGCAATTTTGGGGGGTTTATTTTTATCTCTGTGGCTCCTCCCAGGCCACAAGAGCCTGTCTCTTCTCTCTTCCTTGTGGAACCTCCATCCTGTCCCCACAGGCTGTGGGACCTGCAGCTATTTCTCCCTGTTTCTCAGTCCAGTGCTAGGGCATCCCCAGGGTGAGAGGGCAGAGGTGGGGGGGGGACTGCTGAGCTGCCTGTGTGATGTGGTCTGGCCGGCGACCTGCCCCTTGCCCCAGCTTGTCCTAGCAGTGGTCAGGGCCTGGGTTCCAGCCAGGGGAGGCCCCAGCAGGGCCAGAGTTGGTGACCATGGTGCTGGACGCGTGCTCTGGACCCTGGCTCTTGGGCCCAGCAGTCGGTTTCGACAGCTGCCAAGGCAATGGGGCGTGTCAGTGAGCTCAGCCCAGCCCCCAGGCCTCCTCACTTGGTGGCTGCAGCCCTGTGGTGCCATTGTCTGCTGAGACTGGGCCTGGGTCGTGGGTCCTGACCAGGGAAGTGCTGTGACTTCGGAGCTCACTCATAGCCCAGGAGCCTCAGCTCCTGCTCCCGGCGCTCCAGCCGGGGCCCTGCTCGCCCCAGATGCACATGTGTTGCCAAGTAAGGCCCAGAACCTCGAATGCGCCACGCTCCCCACTGCCCAAGGGGCACAGGAGACCCTCAGTGTGGAGCTGAGCCTGGGAGAAAGGAGCCGGCTTCCTGGGCTGGACCGAGGCCACTGTGCTTCCTGGGAAGGACACGGCCAGCTCTAGAGCCAGAGGCGTCTGTCCACCTCAGTTTGGGACCCGCCTTCCTGCTGGCAGGACAGCGGGACCCCAGTGTGGGGCTGGGGGGTGCACACCTGGGGAGGTCTTGTTGGGGCCCAGAGGGGGGCGAGCCCCCACCACAGGCCCAGCCCCGTCAGTCTCCAGCCTGGCAGGCACCACTGGCCGTTTGTGGATGAGGAAACTGAGTCCTGTAGTGTGGGTCACCCACGTGGGGTCACAGCAACAAAGTGGCTGGGACCAGAGCCGGCCGCTGAGGCTTTGCTGTCGGGGAGGCCCACGTCACTGTCGTGGCCCAGTGCGCTGGCCCTGGGTACTGCGGAGGGTGTCATATGGCCTCACAGCTCAGCAAGACTGTTTCCTTTCTTGTACTACTGTTTGTTTTCCCATTTAGTTTTTTTCTTTTGCACAGTTTTCTACCTCACCATCCCTGATTCTGCCCAGACTTGCTGACAAAGCATTGGAATTCCGGTTCAGTCCTCCTGCTCCGGCACTGCTGCTCCCGCCAGGGCGCCCTCCACAGCCCGGCCCGCACAGCCTCGGCTGCTGCAGGGTCTTCCCGAGGCCTCCCTTTGCCTCCCCGGCTGACCTGTTTAGGGGACACAGTGTTCTTCTCTTGCGTGGCTTCCTCCCCTCTTTCCTGGAGAGTGTCCTGTAGTAGCCGGGAGAGAAAGTGCCACGTGGGTGATATGTCACAGAATAAGAGAATAATAATAATCGACGCACATCAAGTGGATTCCTTCTACCGTAGGCATCGTGCTAAGTTCTTCACAGGAACTATTTCACTTCCCAGCAGATCTATGAGTGTCCCTGCTCTGCGGGGGAGCCCTTGAGTACAGACATGACATGCTGAGAAGCCATGATTCAGAACATGGCGCTCGGCTGCCACATGTTTAAGTTGGTGGCTTTCAGACTTTTTTGACCAAGACTGAAAATAAGAAATGCATTTTTACATCACTACCTGATGCACACAACTGAAACAAAATGGTACAAAACAATACCTAATGCAGGAATGTTCTATTGTAGTCTGTTTAATTTTAAAATGTTAGCCAGGTGTGTGGTGGCTCACGGCTGTAATCCCAGCACTCTGGGAGGCAGAGGCGGGAGGATCACTTGAGAGCAGGAGTTCGAGACCAGCCTGAGCAAGAGCGAGACCCGTCTCTACAAAAAATAGAAAAATTAGCCAGGTGTGGTGGTGTGCTCCTGTAGTCCCAGCTACTCAGGAGGCTGAGGCAGAAGGATCGCTTGAGCCCAGGAGTTTGAGGCTGCTGTGAGCTAGGCTGACGCCACGGTACTCTAGCCGGGGCAACAGAGTGAGACTGTGTTTCAAAAAAAAAAAAAAAAATGCTGTTCGTGATCTACTGAATTGAATTCATACTCGTGGGGCATAATGTAATGCTGTTTGAAGAACACTGCACAGAATTTAATACTCATATTGCTACATATAGTTTTGATGTAGGTGTTATCCATTGGTTTCCTGCCGTCCTCTGGTCCCCACCTCACACCTGTGCCCTCATTCCTCCCATCCTTGCATCCTTGCAACACAGTGGCCCTGTCAGTTGGGATATATAAACTGTGTTTATGTGACTGTGACCTGTAAGTGCCGTGACAAGCGGAGCCATGTGATAGGCTGTGATTGCTTTTCCCTCCCTGTGTGAGTTTTTGTTTTCTCTACAGTCAGTAATTGTCTTGTTTTTCTGTTTTTCACATGCTTAATTTTCTACAGCTTCACCACAATTTCATCACCAAGTTCTCTGCTCGACTCCCAGATGCATCTGCGATTCCACGATTTCCTCTCCTTGCTGAAGTCTCCCCAGGACTTCTGATTGCTCCAGCTGGGCCAGAGCCCACTGCGTCTGGGCGTCTGGGCACAGATGTCTCCCTGGGATCTGGCTTCCTGCTTGCAGGGAGTTGTCTCAGCCCCTCCCTCCTGCTTCCCAGATCCCGTACCTTCCATTTTTCTCCTGTGACATGCACAACCCCTACTGCTTCTAGGGGAGAGCATGAGAGGTAGTTTCTGAAACCTCACATACCTTGGCTTGGCTTGTGTTTGCCGGGGACAGGGTTGGCAATCGTCACTGTGGCGTTCGCAGACAGTGCTCTCTCGGCTGCTAGCTCCCAGGGTTTGTGTTGACAAAACTAAACCCATTTTGAATCCTGAGTCTTTGTAAATGACAATTTTTTTCCTCTACTGGGGCTTCTTTTTCAGTGACTGTTTTGAAAATCCACAGTAATATACTGTGGATGCCAAACAGAGTGGATCTGTTTCTACCCTACAGTAGCCCTATTCAATCTGGAGACTCACAACTTCTGTTCTGGCTCATTTTCTTGGGTTATTTTATTGTGATTTCCTCCCTTCTATTTCTTCTTCCTTTCTGAAACTCTTGTTAAAGGAATTTTTTTTTTTTTTTCAGA
>VBSM01001026.1:129277-145473 GCA_008086735.1 Cheirogaleus medius | reverse complement strand
TTCAGCCAACGTTGGGGGAAGTGCTGCGTGGAGAGCTGTCCCTGAGGGGGGCTTTGGTCTGCCCCCCACATCATGAGGTCCATGTCATCATGCCCATTTCACAAGTGAGAAAACAGACACGGAGACTCACCAAACCCCAGGGGGCTGGTGTGGGGGCAGGGTCTCAGGCCTGCCGGCGGAGTGGGGGGTGGGCACTGCTCTGAGCCCCACAGAACCCTGAACAGAAAGGGTTGGCCCCTCCAGTGGGTTGGAGCACACCCACCTCAGTGTGTCCTGGGGGGTCAGGCCCCTCCCTGCCCTAATGGGGTACCCCCCAGTGTCCCTTCCCTTGGGTAATCAGGCGCCTTGTGTACCCCGATATCCCCATCCTGCAGTGCTGTAATTTATTCATGTTGGAAAACACACCCAAGTACCCCGAACAAGCCTGTGCATCTGCTGCACTGTGGTGGTCTGGTAGCTGTCACCTAGGCAATGGGGTCCAGCCCCTCCTGTTCTGTAACCCCTTGGGTCTCTGGAGCACTGTGGGGACAAGACAGCAAGGGGTGGGGGTGAAGGAACAGAGCATCCCCCTGGGCGCTGGGGGCAGAGTCCCGGCTCCTGTGTCCATCGGGAGCCGCTGCCCTGAGGGCTGCATCCTGAGGGCAGGGTGGGTCTTCCTGGGACTTTTGGGGGAAGCTCAGTTCTGGGCTTCAGCTCCCACCTTCACTGCCCCTGGCCTGCTGAGCACAGTGTGAGCCTGCCAGGCATCGAGGGGCAGGGAGAGCCCAGGTGCCCAGAGCCTGTCCGAGGATTCTCCTCCTGCCTGGGGGCAGCCACCCACCAGGGCACAGACACTGCGTCCTGGACCTGAGCTTGGCACGGGAAGGACACATGCTGGTTGGTGGGGAGGGCGAAGCCACCACACCCCAGGGACCTGCGACTTCACCCCACTTCCTGGAGTCTGCTCCAGGCGGCTGGGGCCACCCGTCCTGCTCTGCATGCACTGGTCCTGCCCCTTCTCCACTGTCCCTGCCTTGGCAAGGCCTGACTGAGCACACGAGGCTGGAGGTGAGGCTGTGGTGGAGGGGCCTCTTCCTGGCCTGGCCACAGCCTGCAATTCCCCCACGTGCTCAACTTGCAGGGGCAACGGTGGGTCTCCCGTTTTCAGGGCACCCAGAAAGCGCTGTCTTGGGATTAAGGGGCCCTGGCTGCCCCAGCCCAGCTCTGCAGCAGGGGACGCCCACCCGGCCGGGGCCCCCAGCCGCTAGGGCAGGTCCAGCAGGGAGTGCTCTGCGTAGAGCTTCTGGGAGATGTCGTAGACGTGCTCAATGAAGGGCAGGGCCTCCCCCAGCATCTCCACAGCCTGCTCAGGGGTCCCCATGTTCATGGCCTCCAGGAAGACCTTGCGTGTGGGCAGAGTGCAGAAGGCCACGGTGACAGCCCGGCGTACGATCCAGGGGTGGTAGGCAGCCAGCGAGGCGTTGTAGGAGTCGGTGCAGAGCGTGGAGGTACGCGCGTCCTCGGGGCTGGTGCGCAGGCCTTCGAGGAACAGCTGCAGCCAGTGCAGGGCGCGGTGCAGGCGCAGCACGGTCCGGCAGCCTGAGTCGGGGTGGCGGGAGCGGCACTCCAGGTCCACCAGCTGGTGGCCCACCTCATAGGCCACCATGGACTGCAGGCTGCTGTAGTGCTCGCCCTGGGGGCCGCTCCTCAGATGCTCCATGATCTGCAGCTTTGAGACCACGTCCTTGGTGATGAAGGAGAAGATGGTGCCCAGGCTGCTCAGGAACCTGCCCAAGGGAAGCAGGAGCTCGAGTCCCCACCCAGGCCCTGAGCAGCAGGGCCAGGTAGGCTGAGTGGGAACACCGGGGGCGGGTGGGATGGGACTCTGGCTGGGACAGCCCCGGTTCACGCCCGTCCCTCTGCAGAGAAGCGATCCCGGACACACACCTGACCAGCCCCTTCCAGCTGGTGATGTAGTGGTCCAACAGGATCTCTTCCTTCTCGTTGAGACACTGTTTGAAACTGACCAGGACGACCTTCAGGTTGAAACTTGTCTCTGGATCATCCATTTTTTGATACGAACTGCAACACACAGAGCAGGGCTGGTGGGTCGTCTCACTGTGGGGCAGCTCACTCCGCAGCTCATTTTTTCAGGGTGGGGGGAACAGTTGGAAAGAAGTAGCCAGGATCCTGTCAAGGCCCATGGAAACCCCCCCAACTGGAGACACACCACCTGCCCCACCCCTTGTCAGGCTCCCACACCCAGATCTCAGCACAGCCCTGCCTCGTCAGGGTGACATTCTAGTAGGGACGGCGTGTTGGACAATAACAAAGACATGAAGTCCTGAGCTAGCAGGTAAGGAGAAGATAAATACTGCATGCCCCCACCCACTGCTACACCCCAACCCAGGGCAGAGGCTGTGGGGTTCACTGGGTGGATGGACAGACAGACGGAAGAACACCAATCTTTTCACTCGTAATGCTGAAACTGTACATGTCCTGCACAGAAGAGCGACTGGGCCAAGGTCTTACCACATGCAGAAGATGGCCACAGGCCCTCCCTGCAACCCTAAGGAACCTTCTGGAAGTGGCCCAGGCCCTGCTCTGGACTCTGCTTTCATTCATACAGTCACTCCACAGACATCCAAGCACTCCTGCCTGACGTCTGTGGCCGGCACTGTGGCAGCTCTGATGGGTCTCAGGCACTCAGCTGCATCTCACCTCGCCTAGGAGGAGCTCACACCCTGCTGGGCCTGCGGGTTCCTGTGCCCTTGGTGCTGGGAGCTCTGCCCTGGCCTCCTGGCCTGCAGGCCCCCAGCATGGGGCGGGGGACACCCCACCTGTGGTGAGAACCCCCGGCCAGGAGCAGGACACCTGGGTCCCTGTGTGGGTTCTGCCTCCCGCCCAGTGGGCAGGTTGCTCACTGTCCTAAGCCTCAGTCCTTCATCTCTGGGGAAAATGGGCTGCACGCCCTGCCCTGCCCACCGCCCATGGCCCAGGCTGACACCCTGGTGCGGCCCAGTGGGTGCTGCGGTCCTGCAGGCCCCACAGGTTGGGCTGCATGCTTGGCACTGGACTGAGGCCCTAGGGATGAGCTCACCTGTCTTCAGGTGCCTGACGGCAGTGCCTGGGCCTCAGGAAGATGGCACCAGGAGACTTCTGGCACGCCCCTGCCCTCTCTCAGGGCTGTGATCTGTTCACTGAGCAGATGGCCTTTGAGGCTCCTGGGCTTCCTTCTTGGTCACCAGATATCCTGCAGGCCTTCCTGCTCGGAACCCGAACCTGCAGCCAACAGGGAGCTGCCCGGGAGCCTCTCAGAGCTGCCTGCTGGGGACCACAGGAAGGGCAGAGGCTGCAGAGCCTGGGCGGGCAAGCCGCCAGCTGCAGGAAGGTGACGCAGGAGCCCGCAGCCCCATGGGCAGGTCAGGGCGGGCGGCTGGAGGTCGGCAGGGCAGGGTCGCACCTGGCACCTCGGGCCCAGGGGGCGGGAGCAGGGGCCTAGGGGGCAGCTCTGCCAGTCTCACCAGGGAGGGGCTCCGATGGCACCGCCTGGCGGGTCCCTGCCCCGGCCGAGGGGCCAGTGTGGGAGCGCCCTGAGCCGCCGTCAGTCGGCGTGGAGCCCGTCCTCGGCCGCTCCGGCCCTCTACGAGGAGGCCCCTTCCCGTGCTCGGGGGCCCATCAGCTGCGTCCCGGGACCCGCGCCGGGCGCCTCGGCGACCGCCAGACCCCGCGGGTTCGGTTGGGCCGGCGCCACCTCGGTGCGGAAGCTGCTCCTTTGCGCCGCCGCCGCCGCCGCAGCCCGGCCCGCCCCCGCCCGCGGCGCGGCCCCGCCCCCGCGGACCGCCCGGCGCCCCGCCCCTCGCCCCCGCCCCGCGCACCGATTGGTGGACAGCCGCCCAATCAGGAGGCCCTACGCGCCGGGCCGCCTTTCCGGAGAGCTAACCGGAAGCCTGCGCGTATACGCCTGCGCAGTGCGTCGCTGCTCGTCAGGCTCGTGCGCGGCCGGGGGTCGCGGAGTCGCGGGGTCGCGGGGTCGCGGGGTCGCGGGGTCGCGGGGCCCCAGTGCGCGGGCGGGTGGTCCTCCGGCTTTCCCTGCGGAGCCCGCGCAAGCACCAGAGCGCGGAGGAGCCGCGCTGAGGGCACCCGCGCCGCGACAATGCCGGAGATCAGAGTCACTCCCCTGGGTGAGTGGGCGCCGCCCGAGGGTTGCGGGGCTGGGGTCCGGGCGCGCCCTTCCCCTCGCGCGGCCTGGGGCTGGGCCTTTCTCGGGGCTGGGGACGCTTCCCAGGCTCCCGGCTGTGGTCGGAGGCCCCGAGCGGGCAGCGAACTCTCCGCCCGGCTGGGCGCCCTCAGAGGCACTACGGCCCCCACGGCGCGGTCCCGCCGTGGCCTCGTTGGCGTGGGGTGCTCCGGCTCATTTGTGCTTGGGGAGGCTGTGAGGCGCTGAGGCCGGGACGAGCAGGCCGTCCTGGCTTCGGTCTGCGGTGAGGGACGCGAGCCGTGCGCCTTCTCGCCTGTCCTCTTCCCTGTTAGGCCCTTGTGCAGAGAACCACTGCAGAGTGGTCAGGGGGCGAAGGGCTTAGGGGTTGCATGCTGTGTGATGTCAAGGAGGCGGCTCGGTCTTTGCAGGTTTCCTAACAGTGAAATGAGAGTGAGATCCCTGAGGTTCAGGTGATGGTAAGGTGCAGTGCTTGCAGGACACCTGGTATGACGTGGGTGCTGCACAGATGCAGGTTTCCTGGCAGTAGTGTGGGAGTCCAGCCACAGGGCCTTGGTCCCCACTGGGTGCTTTATTCAGTGTGTTTACCTCCTTCTGCACGTGGAGTGCTGCCTTGACTCTCCCTGTCCATCCACCACGCCATCTGGTTGATCGCCTGGGTTACCTGTGATCAACTCTGAATTGCCCTTGTTTTAGTTGATCCCTATGATGTTAAAAAAGTAGCTTTGTTTTTTGCAAAAAACGTAAATGCACATTTCTAAGCATTCTGACAGCGTAGAACAGTGTGAAGGAGGAGTTACTCAAAATCCAGGGTTCCAGGAACAACTGGGCATATCATTTTGGTGCCCAACCCTCTGGATGTCTCTGGGCTTTCTCTGTGCCTATGCTCCATGTGCTGTCCCTGCTGTCCTGGAGCCTGCTTCCTCCACTGGGTAGGGTGTCAGGAGCATCTTCCTGTGTAGACATGTCTGTCCCCGTGAGCCCACCCAGCCCTGACATGGACATGGAGCTGTTCATCCCATGCCGTCTTAGGCACTGTGGTCCCCATAGCTTTTTGCAGCTGTTGGCACAGCCCCGCCTCTTCACCCGCTGCCCCGGCCACGGTGGCCCTCTGCTCTCCTCTGTCCCTGGCTGCTCTCCAGGGGCCTCTTCAGGCTCTTCCTCCCGGTCTGCTCCTTTCCTGTCCGGTACCTTTTCTGTCTGTCCTGCGCACTCTCCCTCACCAGTCCTATCTTTCTTATGGCTTTAGTTACCCCAGATCTTCACCTGGGTGTACCCCTAAGGTCACCTCAGCGACAGCTCTGCTTTACCATTTCCCTTCACCAGGCACAGCCTCGGGTCAGGTACTGAGGTCCTTGGGGTCATTCCCACCAAGGGCCCTCACACGGCTGTCCTCCCACCTGGCTGCCCCTCACTCCCCTATTCGGCAGTCGTCTTCTCAGGGAGGACTTTCCCATCGTGGTTCCAGAGGTTTCCAGGCACCCTTGTCCTCTTCCCTTCCTTACTTTTCTCTGTCACAGTCATCTCCGTTGGATGCACTTGGTGTGTGTCCTTTTACTTGTTGTCTCCCCACCTTACGACATTATGAGTTCCGTGGGACAGGGACGTCTCCTGCTTTGTTTTCTCCTAAGTTTTGTCCCCTTCCCCAGTGCTAGGCTTTATCCCCACTATCTTTGCTCTGTGGGATTGTTGTGGGTCCTGTGGGAGACAGGACTACCAGTGCTCAGGAATGGGGCTTTGGAATCCACCCTTAGTGGTGTGTGCCTCCAGGTGTCTCTGTGACCTCAGGTCCTCCCCTGGAAAGAGTGGTGGCCCTTCCTCCCTACAGATGTCTGGAGGGCTTCTGAGCCTGGTGTGGCTTTGGGGCTAGGGGTATATACAGAGGGAGTGAGAACCTGCCTTTAGGGGGCTCACATGATAGTGGAGGCAGGAACAGGCCCATCAGAGAACCTGAGACCCCAGCCAGTGGCTGGGCTGCCTGAGGCGGGCAGGCTCTGGGCTGCGGCCTGGTCACTGTGATGTGTGTGGTGCTAGTGTTGGATGCTTCAGGCAGTTGCCAGAGGATTCAAGATAGAAACCAGATCATTTGCTGTCATCAGACCCTTGTCTAAGCTTAGGCCTCCCTTAGGGAGGCTGCATTCCTTTCCTTGTGGGCTCCCAGGCCCCAGAGGAGGTGACAGATGCTACCTGGGGGTGGGGGGAGCTAGGTGTGCCTCATGTGGCCAAGGTCTTCACTGGAGCAGCTGGGCAGGGCTGCCTGGTTGTCAGGAATGTGAAGGGACTACATTTGGGTCTGAGCTGGGGGATATCGCAATATTCAGAGTGGCGCAGGGCCTGTGTTGCCCACCTGCCCAGGGTGGGGTGTCACGCTTCTCAGCCCACACGGCTGCCACACAGCAGCCTGGGTCCAGGTTCTTCAACGCACTGAGGGCCCTGTGAGAGCCCAGAAGGCAGCAAGGCGGGGCCGAGGATCACTTGTAGCAGTGGAGAGGGAGAAGGGGGGACCTGGCAGTGCTTCTCACCTGCCCTCCCCCTTGAGCAGGGGCTGGCCAGGATGTGGGCCGAAGCTGCATCCTGGTCTCTATCGCGGGCAAGAACGTCATGCTGGACTGTGGCATGCACATGGGCTTCAGTGACGACGTGAGTCCTCCGGGTGGTCTGCCCAGGGGGCAAGGGGCGGGGAGCAGCCACCCCACCTGCTCCTTGTAGCCATCTGCAGTTGGACTCTGGGCCTTGGAGCTGGACAGATGGGGCGAGTGGGCAGTGGTGGTCTGCCTGGACAGCCGCAGCCCATGTTGGGGGGGCATCCCACTCCTGGGTAGCCTCCTGACCATCACTTGACAGGTGGGGCCAGGCTGAGGTGAGCCCTGGCAAGGGATCTGTCTGTACCAGAGTTGGGCCCTGGCACCTACAGGACCCTGCAGGCCAGCTCAGCGAGACCTAGGGCTTCGCTTCCGGCTCAGGTCTGCTAGTGAGGTCAGGGGTGATGGAGGCTGTGAGCAGCCAGGGGTCCTGGTGCTGCCTGCTGGGGTGGGGGTGCCCTGACCCCCTCTCTGGGGCAGCTCCCTGGGCACCCTCCACAGCTGCTTGGAGATGGGGCAGCAGCTGCATTCTGACCCTGCCCCGGCTCCCCCGCAGAGGCGTTTCCCCGACTTTTCCTATATCACCCAGAGCGGCCGGCTGACCGACTTCCTGGACTGCGTGATCATCAGGTGAGCACTGGCCGGCCCTGGCCTCCACGCCTGTGGGTGTTGCCCAGCGGGTCATGTGGTTCTGTCCCTGGCTGTCTGGGGGGGCTCACTCCTTGGGGTGGAGCCACAGTCACTGTGGCGTGCGTACCATTGGCCATGCCCTTGAGTGTGGTGGACGAGAGCCTGATGGGTGCCCAGGACGATGAGGCTCTGAGGCCCCCTGTGCAGAGATGGTGCACTTTACCCACAGAGCCAGGGCTGCTCCTCAGGCCCCTCTCACTCAGCCTCAACGGCATTTGGCAAAGGGGCACTGTGCCCTCCTAGCAGTCCCTGGTCCCCACTGGACTTCCAGGCCCTGTAATCTGCCCCCTCTTGGTCACACACGCTGGTCTTTGTCCCATCTGGCCCTCCAGGCTCCATCCTCTCCCTGCCTTTGCCTCCCTGGAGGTGAGCTGGCACCTCCAGACGCGCGAGTCCCAGGAGGTCGTCCCGACCACATCAGAGATGGTGGCTCTCTCCCCCTCATGCTGTTCCCCTTGCTGCTGTACTTTCTTCGTGAGCACGTCCCCGTCATTAACACATTTAGTGACTGGTTTGATTATTGCTTTGCTACGTGTTGAGACTGTACATTTCAGGAAGACAGCAACCTCTGTTTTGTCCCTTTCTGACTCTTCAGTACGCAGGAGGGTGTTGGCGCCGTAGCAGGCACCCACTGTGTGAATGAGTGGGACGACCCTCGAGCCTAGAGCTGGCGAGGCGTGGCCGGGGAAGCGTGGTCCCAGGCTGACCTGTGCCGCATCCCCCAGCCACTTCCACCTGGACCACTGCGGGGCGCTGCCCTACTTCAGCGAGATGGTGGGCTACGACGGGCCCATCTACATGACGCACCCCACCCAGGCCATCTGCCCCATCCTGCTGGAGGACTACCGCAAGATCGCTGTGGACAAGAAGGGCGAGGCCAACTTCTTCACCTCCCAGATGATCAAGGACTGCATGAAGAAGGTGGTGGCTGTCCACCTCCACCAGACGGTCCAGGTCAGGGTCCCCAGGCTTCCCATCCGGCACCTGCCCACCCCCAACAGCCTCCGCAGCCCGCTCTGCAGTCTGGAAGGCTAGGGCCTCAGGCTCAGCCTTCCCCCCACCTCCTGTGTCCAGCACTGTGGACACCAGGAGGCAGTGGTGGGCAAGCACACAGGTCCCAGCCCAGGTCTGGCATTTAGCCTGGGGGGTGTACGTGGTCACACGGTATGTGTGCGTGCGTGCATGTATGTGCGTGCGTGTGTGTGTACACGCAGGCCTCTGTGCCCCAGTGGCACTGAGGAGGCCAGAGGGGGATGGCTGGCTCCCCTGGAAGGACGCAGTGCTCTGGGACATTCAGTGCCAGCAGGTGGGAGCAGAGTGCGCCTGGCGAGACAGGCAAGCCCTGAAGGGTGCCCAGGCCAGGCGTGGTGACTGTTGTGCCTGGGCCGGGGAGGAGTGAGGAATATTAAGTAAATGACAAATCAGATTGAGTAAAAGTTTCTCACGGAGATTGTGGATTTGCCTACTTTCATTGGTGTCCCTGGGTTTTGCATTATCTATTTTGAAACCATGTTATTAGGTGCCTATACATTTTGGGTCATTTTATCCTTCTAATTGAATCTTTTATCAGTATGAAATTTTTTGGGGGGTTTTCTTTTTGGAGACGGAGTCTTGCTCTGTTGCCCAAGCTAGAGTATAGTGGCATCATCATAGCTCACAGCAACCTCAAACTCCCGGGCTCAAGCGATCCTCCTGCCTCAGTCTCCCGAGAAGTTGGGACTACAGGAGCACACCATCACACCCAGCTAATTTTTTCTATTTTTAGTTGTTTGGGTAATTTTTCTCCCCTATTTTTAGTAGAGATGGGGTCTCGCTCTTGCTCAGGCTGGTCTCCAACTCCTGGGCTCAAGCGATCCTTCTGCCTCTGCCTCCCAGAGTGCTGGGATTACATGCATGAGCCACCACACCCAGCCATGAAGTTTTATATTTAATAATGCTTTTTATCGTGAAGTCTACTTTTCTGGTAATATAGTTACACCAACTCCCAGCCACGTTTTTTCTTAGTGTTTTCATGGTATATCTTTTTCCATTTTTTTACCTTCATTCTTTATTATATTTTAAATGTGGCTTTTTTTTTTTTTACTTCAGCATATTATGGGGGTACAAATGTTAAGGTTATGCATATTGCCCATGCCCCCCCTCCCTTTAAATGTGGCTCTTTTAAGTAGCATGCAGTGTGTGTATGTTTACTGCAGTGTTTGGATGGAGCATTTAGACTCTGGTAAGACGGCTCTGGGTGTAGCTAGACCTCTTGCTATTTGCTTCCTGTTCATGTTGCCTGTTCTATTGTTTTTACTTTCCCTTATTGCCGTTTTTGGATTTTTTAAAAAAATTTCATTTCTCCCTTTATTGACTGAGTAATTATATATTCTTTTACAGTGCTTTTAGTGGTAGAGGTTACAAAATGCATCCTAGACAACAAAAATCTAAGTTACTTGGAACTTTTGCCTTTATCCTGGACAATGCAAGAATCTTAGAACACTTCAAATCCATTTACCCTTCTCCTGACATACTAGCTCTTGTTTCCATGTGTTTTAACTCTCTCAGTATATTTTAAACACAGCAAGACATGATTTTTTAAATTACCTTCAGGCTATGTGTATATAGACATCATTTCTAATGCTTTGTAAAGTCAACATTTACTTAGTTTTATCTATATATTTACCCTTTTGATTGCACCTCTCTACTTCTGACACTTTTCACCTTTTACTGAGGATAATCTATCTTCTGCTTAGAGAACACTAGGGTGGATCTGCTGGTGGTACATTCTTTTATATTTGTCTGCAAATGGATTATTTTACCTCATTCTGGAGGGACTTTTTGTGTGTGCGTGTAGAAACGGTCTCCATACATTGCCCAGGATGGGCTAGCCTCAAGTGATCCTCCTGCCTTGGCCTCCCAAAGCACTGGGATTATAGACGTGAGCCACTGCACCTGGCTGACTTTTTAAAAATTAGGAACAGAATTCGAGGTTGGTAGTTTTTTTTTTTTTAAGGCAAGCATGAAAATGAGGTTTATTGAGGAGAGGAACACGGGATTATAGGGTACGAGCAAAATATAAGTTTACAGAGCATGGTGCACACACCGCAGATGACGACGGGACCCATTTTCGCAGCAAAGGGAGAGCAACAGGAAGGGCACACAAAGGGGGTTGACAGTTGTTTTGCGTTTGTACTTTGAATGTATCATTCCGTCTGCTGTTTTGAAGAGAAACCTTTTTGCATGGGCTACTTACCCGATGATGTCCTTTTCCTTGGTTGTGGTTGTGCTGTGGTGGGTCTGCCTGCTGTGCTCTTATTCAGCCTGTGCAGAGTTCGAGGCCTCTCGGATCTGTGGCTTGGTGTCTTTTATGAGGTTCCTCCCAAGGTGGCTTCTATCCCATTCACGCTCGCCTCTCCTCCTGGGCACACGTGCCTGAGTGTCAGACCTCTTGCTCCAGACCCTCTGTCATCCTTCCTTTTCATGCTTCGTGCTGGGTGTACGTTTCAGTGCGCTAAGTCCCTTTTTGGTTATATGTGGTCTGTTGTTAAATTCATCCCTTGAGCTCTTATAGTTCTGGTTTTCGCATTTCTGCTTTTTTAAAAAAATAGTTTCTAGTTTCTCACCAGCATTTTTTAAATTTTTTTTTTTTTTGAGACAGAGTCTTGCTCTATCACCTGGGCTGGAATACAGAGGCATCAGCCTAGCTCACAGCAACCTCACACTCCTGGGCTCGTGATTCTCCTGCCTCACCCTCCCGAGTAGCTGGGACTACAGGCATGCGCCACCACGCCTGGCTAATTTTTCTATTTTTAGTAGAGACGGGGTCTTGTTCTTGCGTAGGCTGGTCTCGAACTCTTGGCCTCAGTGATCTTCCTGCGTTGGCCTCCCAGAGTGCTAGGATTACAGGCGTGAGCCACTGCGCCTGGTGTAATCCTGTTTTTCATCTCGATGAATATATCACCACAGTCTTTTAAAGTCCATGTCTGGAAACTCCACTTTCAGGAGTCCTTAAATGTTTAGTGTTTCTCTTGTTTTTCATGTGCATCTGTCTCATTTCATGTCTGGTTTCTTTTGATTGAAAACTGGATGTTCCACGTGAAAACAGGAAAGGAAAGGCTAAGACCAATGCCCTCTCTCCACAGGTGGACGACGAGCTGGAAATCAAGGCCTACTACGCGGGTCACGTGCTGGGGGCAGCCATGTTCCAGATCAAAGTGGGCTCAGAGTCGGTGGTCTACACGGTCAGTGGACGGACTTGGGAGGGGCTGCCTGGGGATGGGGAGGCACCCTCCTCATGGCCACTTTCTTCCCCAGGGTGATTATAACATGACGCCAGACCGACATTTGGGGTGAGTAGGCTGATGTGTGTGTTTCATCCTGCGGGGTCCTGCTGGAGCTTGGTGACCTCAGGGGCGTGGTGGTGTGGTATCCCCCAGTCCTCCTGTGTGGTGTGGAGAGCACCTTCCTGCTGAGCCCAGACACATGAAGGCACAGGGTCCAGGCTGGGGCCTCCGTGCCTCCTCCTGTCTCCTGAATGTGCTGCCTGTGGCCGCTGACCATCTGGTGCAGAGGAGGCTGCTAGCCAGGGTGGCCCAGGAAGTTGGCTGTCAGTGGGCTGGGTCTGGTACGTCATGCCAAACCCTGCAGCTGTGGGACAGTCCACCACATGCCACGCCCTCCTGTGTTCCAGAGCTGCCTGGATCGATAAGTGTCGCCCCAATCTGCTCATCACGGAGTCCACATATGCCACGACCATCCGAGACTCCAAGCGCTGCCGGGAGCGAGACTTTCTGAAGAAAGTCCACGAGACTGTGGAACGTGGTGGGAAGGTAGCCGGCCACAGGCAGGGCTCTGGGCTGTGGGTCCTCCCTGTGCAGGTCCTGACAGGCTTGGCTGCCCTTGGCACGTGGTCAGGGTCTCAGGGTGGGGGTGCTGTGTTTTTTGGGCGTGGAGGGAGGAAGGTTTGCTCAGCTTGAGAAGAAAAACTCTGGAAGACTATGCACTGAGGATCTTGTTTGTCCTTATGTCCCAGATCTTGATGAAGGGCTGCATGAGCCTCCACCATGGCCTTTTCTGCCCCAGACTGTGCCTGGGACAGGAGTGGTGGCCGAACAGGAGGGCTGGGGTCCCCGTGGGGCTTCCATCCCTCAAGGCTGCCTGGCCATGCCCTCTCAGTGGTTGTTCCCTGCTGGCTCAGTGGGGAGCACAGCTGGGGCCCCCACCTGAGCCAGCCCCCCTGCTCCACAGGTGCTGATCCCTGTATTTGCACTGGGCCGAGCACAGGAACTCTGCATCCTGCTGGAGACCTTCTGGTAGGTGCAGCCAGAAGAGCCCTGCCCCGGGGGGCAGCCTGTGCATGGGACGGCTGGCTACTCACACGTAGCCAAGGCAGGGCACCAGCTCAGACCAGTCGAGGTGGCATCAGCAACCACTATGTGTAGCGGACACCCTAGGCATTGGCATCTCAGCCCTGCTCACTTGTTTTTGAGGGGGAGCCACCCACATCCCTGTGACACTGTGCCAGGAGACTCATGATGTCACGTCGGCAGTGCTGTGTGCTTGCTCTCGTCAGCGTCTTTGGTTCCACGGGGAGCCCTCTGTCCTTCCCAGCATTTTACAAGAGGATATAGGCTGAGGACACTGGCTTCCTGTGGTCAGAGGGGTGGGAGACAGCAGGGGGTTCAGGCCTTCCAATGGACTCAAGCCAGCCCACACTGTGGAGCTGTGTGAGTCAGGGTGTGTGGGGGCAATGGGGCCTGGTCCCCCCGTGGCCACTGCATTAACCTGGCTGGCGGGTCCCCAGGGAGCGCATGAACCTGAAGGTCCCCATCTACTTCTCCACGGGGCTGACGGAGAAGGCCAACCACTACTACAAGCTCTTCATCACCTGGACCAACCAGAAGATCCGCAAGACCTTTGTCCAGAGGAACATGTTTGAGTTTAAGCACATCAAGGCCTTTGACCGGGCATTTGCGGACAACCCGGGTCCAATGGTGAGGCCCCACGGTAGCTGGTGCTGTCCATGTGCACCCTCCTTCCACGTCGGGGGGGCTTGTGAGGGTGCCTGCTCGGGCCCATGGCAGCATGTCTGCTGCCCTGACCCACCGTGTCCTCCTGCAGGTTGTGTTCGCCACGCCGGGGATGCTGCACGCAGGCCAGTCCCTGCAGATCTTCCGGAAGTGGGCAGGGAATGAGAAGAACATGGTGAGGGATCTTGGGTCCCCAGAGAGCCTGAGGTTGGGCAGAGGTGGGGTAGTAAGTGCTAGAGGGACTGTCCTTCTACCTGCCCTGTCCTTGTGCTGCCAATTGGCAGGCTTGGCTGCCCCTGGAATGTGGTCAGGGTCTCAGGGTTGGGGTGCTGTGTTTTCTGGGCGTGGAGGAAGGTTTGCTCAGCAATGAGAAGAAAAACTCTGGAAGACTCTGCACTGGGGATCTTATTTGTCCCTCATGTCCCAGATCTTGACGAAGCCCCATGCTGGCCTGGGGACACTGCTGCAGCTGGGTGTGGGGCAGTGTCTGACGTCCAACCCAGCAGCTCAGACTCTCCCTGAGACTGGGCCCGTCTGTGTCAGGCAGGAAGGCCCCCAGCCACCTGAGCAGGCGCTGTGATGGTCAGCTCCCAGCCTGGCCCTGAACACTCTTGTGCTGGAAACCCTGACCCCTCTGGGGTCTACAGCAGGGCTCTGGAAGAGCTTCCACCAGGTGGGGGATGTCCAGGGGGAGCCCCCAATGCGCCATGGCTGGGGTCCTACAGCTGTGGGACCGCTGCAAGCTCCACCCTGTCCCCCAGGTCATCATGCCTGGCTACTGTGTGCAGGGCACCGTGGGCCACAAGATCCTCAGTGGGCAACGCAAGCTGGAGATGGAGGGCCGGCAGGTGGTGAGTCTGAGTATCCCCCGGGCCAGCAGGGTGGCCGGCAAGCCCTGGCGTTGATGGTGTCTGCCCTGTGCCTGCAGCTGGAGGTGAAGATGCAGGTGGAGTACATGTCGTTCAGCGCCCACGCCGACGCCAAGGGCATCATGCAGCTGGTGGGCCAGGCGGAGCCCGAGAGTGTGCTGCTGGTGCACGGCGAGGCCAAGAAGATGGAGTTCCTGAAGCAGAAGATTGAGCAGGAATTCCGTAGGCAGCGGGCAGGGCGCTGGGGTGGCCTGTGAGGGGCACTGGGTGGGGCCCACCTTCAGGTCAGCGCAGCCAGCCTGGACTGAGTCGCCTCTTCCCTCACGCTCAGGAGTCAACTGCTACATGCCGGCCAATGGCGAGACGGTGGTGCTGCCCACAAGCCCCAGCATCCCTGGGGGCATCTCGCTGGGGCTGCTGAAGCGGGAGATGGCGCAGGGTATGTCGTGGGGCAGTGGGGGCGGTGGGCGGGGGGCTGGCGAGCCTGCAGCCCATTGAAGGCTCCTGTCCTCCCGCCCCCGCAGGGCTGCTCCCTGAGGCCAAGAAGCCCCGGCTCCTGCACGGCACCCTGATCATGAAGGACAGTGTGAGTACCCAGGGGCCTGGGGAGGGGGCCACGCCTGCTCTCCCTGACCTGCCCCTGCCCCACAGAACTTCCGGCTCGTGTCTTCGGAGCAAGCCCTTAAGGAGCTCGGTCTGGCCGAGCATCAGCTGCGCTTCACCTGCCGCGTACACCTGCATGACACACGCAAGGAGCAGGAGACGGCCACACGTGTCTACAGCCACCTCAAGAGGTAGGCGTTCTGCCCTGCCCCCCGCCCCAGGGGCCTGTCCGGGTCTCACTGTGTGTCCCCACAGCATCCTGAAGGACCACTGCGTACAGCACCTCCCAGATGGCTCCGTGACGGTCGAGTCCATCCTCATCCAGGCTGCCGCCCCCTCGGAGGACCCAGCCACCAAAGTGCTGCTGGTCTCCTGGACCTACCAGGTAAGGGGTGGCAGGGATTGCAGTGTGGCCCTCATCCCCGTGGTGTCACTCCCTCCTCACCCCGGGCTGTCTGCAGTTGGGCTGGGACAGTTGTGGCCCTCTTGCTTCCACCGTAGGATGAGGAGCTGGGCAGCTACCTCACGTCGCTGCTCAAGAAGGGCCTCCCCCAGGCCCCCAGCTGAGGTTGGCCAGTCGCCCAGGCCTGCTGATCACCGCCTTCTGCCCAGCTGGAGGGTCCTGCATTTCCACTTCAGGACTCTGTGTGCCCTGGGTGAATGGAGCCCACAGCTGGGCCACAGACCCCCATCCCCGAGACACGGCCACAGCGTCACACTCCTGCCAGAGCAGCTGTTTCTGGCTGAAGAAATAAATGGGACTCTGGGATCGCTTCGGCCTTTATTCCCACTCTTGGGCCCCAATGAGACCGTGGGGAAGGGGCTCTCAGGCAGCAATCGCCAATAAAAGCAGAACCAGAGGCCGCTTGGTTTTCCCTTCCCGGTGCACATACTGTCTCCTGTGACCCACCCCGTGCCAGCCCACCGGGGAAGAGGGCAGTGTCCAGGATGGTAGGGACTCTGGGTAGGTCTGTTGTGGCCCCAGGCAGCTGTGGATGTGCTGGCTTGACCAGCAGAGAGCTGGTCCTGCTGGGCCTAGAGTGCTGTGTCTGGCGTGACCTTGGCTGAGTGTCCAGGCTCACCTGTGGCTTCAACACTGTGGACCCTACAGGGCCCAGTCGGCAGGACCTGTGGACAGACCCCCCCAGTCGGCCTGGGCAGAGGTTGGCCCAAAGCCCTCTGCATGCTGGGATCTTGCTCACTGGGGCTGAGGGGCACTTTCGCTCCACACCCCCAGCCCTCC
>VBSM01001026.1:98389-110935 GCA_008086735.1 Cheirogaleus medius | reverse complement strand
AAGGCAGGAGGATCACTTGAGCCCAGGAGTTCGAGACCAGCCTGAGCAAGAGGGTCTCCACTAAAAATATAAGAATTAGCCAGGCGTGGTGGTGTGCACCTGTAGTCCCAGCTACTTGGAAGGCTGAGGCAAGAGGATCACTCCAGCCAAGGAGTTAGAGGCTGCAGTGAGCTGTGATGACACCACTGTACTCCAGCCTAGGCGACAGAGCGTGACCCTCTTTTGAAAAGAAAAGGAAAAGATAAATCTTTTTAGGACTGTAAGTTTGTTGTGAAGCATGAGCTTTAAGTGCTTCTGCAACATGAAGACAGTAGCCCTTGACTCTGATCTGTGTTCAGGGTTTTGAGAGAACTGGACCGCCGAGCTTTCTGGTGATAATTCCCTTCTCTTTCTTCCTAGAAAAGACAGCTGGCAGCGCAAAGTTTAGCGTTTAATTTAAAAGATAAGGTCTTTTGTGAATTATTTCCTGAAGTTGTGGAGGTAAGAAAGTGAAAGTTGGAAATCAGTTTTGCCTTCCCCTCTGTTAAAAACACTTCGTTTCAATTCTTTCCAAAGAGAAGATGTGTCCCTGAGGGACGGCAGGCCTCTCAGGCCGCAGTGCCCTGAGGGGTCTGCCCAGGGCCTCCAGGTGCACACTGGTGGGGCAGAGGGCTTGGGGGCATCTGTGTGCAGGGCTATTGGGGGCTGGCTGGCCTCAGGGCCTTCCCTGGTGGGTATGGAGGATCTGTGTCAGGCAGTGAGGGCTGGGCACGGATGGGGCATGTAGTGTGTTGTGTGGGTGTGGTGGCAGGTGGGGCCTTGGTGGCTCAGATACTCGGTGCTGTGAGCAGAATGCTGGGGCGGTGGGGCCCAGGCTCAGGGATGGCCGCTCGCTCACTCCCCTCACCTGTCCAGTGGGGCTGCAGCCAAGCCCGCCCTGGGTGCTGGGGTTTGACATGGAGAGGGGAACTTCCTCCTTGATGATGGCTCGTGAGCTCCTGAGATCGGGAGTGTGATCCTAAGGGAGCTGGTTTATTTAGACCAACCATCATTTCTTACGTTTTTCTCTCAGGAAATTAAACAAAAACAGAAAGCACAAGATGAACTGAGTAGCAGGCCCCAGACTCTCCCCTTGCCAGACGTGGTTCCAGACGGGGAGACGCACCACGGCCAGAACGGCATGCCACTGCTCAACGGGCACGCGCCGGGGGCCGGCCCGAACCTCGCGGGGCTCCAGCAGGCCAACCGGCACCACGGACTCCTGGGCGGGGCCCTGGCGAACTTGTTTGTTATAGTTGGGTTTGCGGCCTTCGCCTACACAGTCAAGTACGTGCTGAGGAGCATCGCACAGGAGTGAGGCGCACGGGAGCCAGCCCCACGGTCGCTGTCGAGGGACGCCGGGCGCCAGAGCTCGACATGGGCAGGCTGGACATGCTGCCGCGTGCAGGCGGACCCGCCAGATTCCTGGGTTTAGCTTTTTAAAATCCTTAAAAGGAAAGCAAAAACCAAAATGTGTGATTCAGATTTGGAGGAGGCTTGAGGTTCTCAGCCCCTTCTCGCCCCCGTGCCTGTCAGGGCTGGCGCAGAGGAGGGCCGCTCACACTTTGGTTTTTATAGCTTATCTCTTGTATTGTCTTTAGAACTGTTTTAGTAAACCTGTTTTTCATTTTATTAGATTTGGTCACTTAAAAATATACAATTCAATGCCTGTCAAATACCTACCACATCAGCAGGCGGGAGCCAGGGGCTTGGCCGAGGGGCCGGTACTCGTGGTCCGAGGCTCAGCGGGGCCGGGTTGGCTGGCCAGTGACAGCCACGGATGGGGGGCCAGGAGGCGCGTGGGACTTGGTGTCAGCATTTGAAAATGTGTTTATGGTCAGTTAGAATGAAAACATTCTAGAAAGTGCTTGTTCGTTCGTTCTTTTTGTTTGTTTTTGCTAAAGTAGAAGTTAAGAACCTGCTTACTCTGACCGCTAGGTGTCGCCCTTTACTTAAGCAGCAGCTGGGCGTGGACGAGGTGGGTTGGCCTTGTTAGGGGGCAGGCCCTGCGTGCTGCGGCAGCGTCACTCCCAGCCCTGGCCTCCGCTGGTCTCCCCCGAGCTCTGGGTGCTGTAGGAGCTGGGTGTCGTCAGGTACCTACAGAGCCTCTTCTCCGAGTTCTCATGTCCGTGAGGCTCTGTCCTCATGTGCAGGCGGAGGGTGGAGACCCAGGGTCTCGCAGAGGCCCCCTCAATAGGAGAACCTGACTCTGTACATTTTGGGGCTCCCTCCTTTCGGTTTGATCTCCCTGGTTGGCCTTGCAGGCAGGTGAGCAGGGTCCTGCCCCTGCTGGAGCAGGTGTTCCCTCCGCACGGAAGATCCCGGAAGGGGAGGCCTGCCTGGAAGGGCGTGTCCGAGCGTGTGTCGAAGCTGGCGTGGTCTCAGTGTTGGGACCCGTGACTTCCTGGCTTGCTGAAGTCTTCCCTTTTGTGTTTGTGTTTTATGGTTTCACCTGCACAGGAGATTTTGAAGAAGCATCACATTGTTTGAAAAAACTTACATCTGTGTGTGGGGCTGTGTCCAGTGCTGGACACGGCCACGGTCATCGCCGGGAGGGCCCCACTGAGGCTGAAGCCATCCCTGTCCCCGGGCAAGCTATAAACTGAAGTGCAGCCGTCTGTGTTCTTCTTTGTCTTTGCTTTTTAATCAGTTTATTTAAAATTGCTCTAATTTACCATTTGTATGTATTTAATCCACTCTTGTGAAAAAATCTTTAATTATATTTTTGTTCCTAATTTCATGCTGTGTCTGTGTTGGCGGAGATGGCTGTCTGTTTCGGGTGGCTCGGAGCCGGGGTGGCCTGTGGGTGGGGTCACACCTGCCTGGCCTGGGGACGGCTTGTCAGCCGCTGATGTGAACTTGCACGGTGGCAATGGATGCTGCCCTGCAAGCCCTGCTCCCCTCCTGCGCCGGACGCAGCCCTGCCTGGTCCACAGCCCAGCCCCAGAGTGCTTCCATGACTGGAGTCGGTTCCAGACCCTTGGTGTTTCCTGAGGCTCTTGGGAGGCGGGATATTAGCAAATACCGTTTGCCTAGCGCCTGCTGTTTCTCTCCATGGATGAAATCCCAGCGTTAACGACCCTTGGTCAGCAGAGGAGAGGGGTCTGCTGTGATGCCTGCGCTGACCCAGAATAAAAGATGATCTTTGCCCTGTTGGATCGAGCATCTGACCCTTTGTCCCTCCCGCCCTTCCCTGGAGGAGTTGTGGGCCCCTCTGTCCCAGTGTGGCATCACCAGTGGGGGGCAGTGGGTGTTCGATGTGTCCCCTGGCCAGCACAGCTGACCCCTCACCAGCCAGTCTGTGCTGCGAAGTCTCACAAAAGTTCACGTTTATGGACACAGCGGCCGTGGGGGAGTATCTCCTGCCCACTCCAGCTGCCTGCGCCACTCCCGAAAAGGCGCCCCCAGGCCGGCATTTGAGAACTTGGCTACCAGCCAGCAGGGAGGGGTCTGGGTCGGAGTCTGTGGAAAGTGGGGCAGCGTCCCAGGGCCCCATGGTCCTTTGCCATTTCTCCAGGGTGTGGGGTGTTGGGTGTCTGGGCTGGGGGCTGCGGGTGGTGGGGAGAGCCAGCAGCCGGACCTGAGCTCTCCTTCTGGGGGCAGCTCTAGTTGCCGCCCTGGTGGGTGACTCCGGAGGGTAGGATTGTTCTGTCAGTTTTCCGGGTGGCTCTGGCTCTCACCAGAGGGAGCATGGGGAAGGGGACACTGAAGGCCATGTCCCCCTGTAGAGCGCTAGCTGAGTGGCTGGTTCTCTGGAGGGGACAGGAAGTCACACCCCTCCCAGCTCTTCCGGGCAGTGAAGTCCCTGTGGCTCCGCCTCACTGTGACTGGGCCCTGGGTCCAGCCTCCCAGGCTGTCTGGAGTCACAGGGAAGCACACTGCCCGCAGGTGGCACAGAAAAGTAGGGTGGTGGCCCTGGGTGGGGGCCTCCTAGGCTAAGGCACTGGCCCACCCCCACTCGGTGCCCTGAGACTGGGCTGAGGGGTACAGGGGCTGCCTTTCCTGACCCATGCGGGGGACCCAGGCGTGGGTCTCGTGCAGTGTGGGCTGAGGGCACCTCCCCAGCGATTTGCGGCGTCAGCAGTGCACTCTGGGGATGCCAGAATCAGCCTCAGTCTTGTCCCCAGAGGTGACGTTTCTACCTGAGGACCAGGAGGGTGAGGGGGTGGGTGGGGTCCCTGGTGGGCACTTCCCATACATCTTCCCCACCCCAGTTGTGTCTCTTGGGTGGCTCTGCCTGGGGCTGGGGTCTCCTGCTTGGCTACCTTCACCCTTCCCTGCTGATGTCTGGAAATTGGAGAGGGTCTGGAGTGTCCACCAGGGCCAGTGTGCCCACCCTCCTCACGGCTGGACTTGGGGCAGCTGCTGCTCTGTTGCTGGCTGTTCTTAGCTGCGGCCCATACCCGTAGAGGGGCAGCTGGCAGTCCTGGCTCAGGCTTCTAGCCTCACCCCGACCCCCACCTCTTGGCCACTGGGCTCAAAGGGCCTGGTCTGGTCCAGGCTGGCAGCCTGGTGAGTAGGGGCTGCCCTGCTGCCCAGGGCCCCAGCCAGGCCTGTGGCACCCCCTAACCCTGCATCTAGGCCCCAGGACCTGCAGCAGGACAGGGGCAGACGCAAAAGGGCCTTGATCAGGTGGGCTGTGGGAAGGGGCTGGGGACTCTGCACACAGCTGGTGGGCGGTGGGTGGAGGAGTGCTCCCACCAGAAGGGTTGAGAGGTGCCCGACTCAGCCAGGTTGTGCTGGAAGGGGAGGGGCAGGAGGAGGGGATCTGTGTTAACGGTTCCCTGGGCCAGTAGGACCCTCCAGCCAGGGTGGGAGGGGCAGCCCCTCCCACAGCCCAGCCCTGTGCTCCTGGAAGGAACCACACGGTGGTCAAGGGAGGGTCCCCGCCCCCTTCTCCCTGGAGCCCTGGGGGTGTGGGGAGGAGGCAGGGCTTACTGGGCTGCTGCTCAAAATCAGGCTGCAGGGAACAGGGAACAGGGGACGGAGTGGGACAGAGCAGGGACCTAGCGGGACCAGAGCACTGTGCCCTAGTGCGGCCACTCTGGGATCGTCATGCACCGGCAGCAGGGCGCACCCTGGGGCCTCGCCCCCGCGCGGCTCTGAGCCCTGCCACTGTGCAGAGCCGATGTGGGACGGATCCATGCAGCGCTGGGCCTGGGCCTGGGCCGCGGCCCTCCTCTGGCCACAACTCACACTCCTCCGGGGTGTCGGGGCACGGCGGCAGCCCAGCCAGCACACGGAGCCCCCCAACAACGCCACATCCCACAGCGAGTGGCTGCCGGGTGCCCCCAAGGTACGCGGGCCGGGTGCACATGGGCACGCCCTTGCAAGCTGCTGGGTTGGGGCTCACCCGTGTCCCCTTGGTCTCCCTTCCCGAGCCCTTGACCAAAGGCCGGGTCTTGGTGGGGATCTGCTGCAGCCGGACTGGGATGGGCTCTGGGAGACACCTCCCGGCAGCCAGCCCTTTGCCCCCAGAGTGGGCCAGGGGAGGGTTGGGGGAAGGGAGGGGCTGCAAGTAACCCTCTGAAGACCCAGGCCTGTCCCCCCTGAGCTAGCTGCTGCCGTTCCTTCGTTAGGTGTAGTTGCTAGTCCAGGGGGCGGGGGTGGGGAGGGGCTCCAGCAGCCTGCTTGGTGCTTTGCCAGACCCCATGCTGGGAGCTTCTGGGCTGGGCATGCCAGGGCGAGTGCCCTGTGCTTCCTGGGGTCCTGTGAGGCCAGCACCCCCGTGCACGGGAAGTGCTCTGCCCTTGGAGTCTTCAGGCCCCAGCCTGTCCAGGATTTTCTCAAGACTAGAGACCCCCGTGCCTATCTCAAACCTGGGCTTTTGTCTTCTTGGCCTTAGGGTCTCTTGAGGGGTCTTGGAGCATGGCCTAGGGGCTCTTGCTGCTGCCATCCCGTGTTGGGGGCCCCAGGACTAGGAGGGGAGCAGCCTGCAAAACCCAGCCCTTGCGCCTTTGATCCCTCCCTGCTCCCAAGGGCGTCTCTGTGGTGCCCGCCCAGCTGCCTCTTGGCCTTGTGGCTCCAGTGGAGCCTCAGGCCCATTTTCCAGATGGGCAGGCTGAGGACAGCCAGGCTGCAGCCCTGACATCGAGGAGTGGGTGGTCCTGCTGGTGGGAGGGCATGGTTGGTGGGGTGAGGCTGTGGGTGCTTGGCATGGGTGGGATCCCAGCCAGCCACCTGGGGTGGGGGGAAGCACCCACCTGCACCCTTGGTGGAGGTTCCCTCAGCACCCAGGGCTGCCCCTTAGGGAAGGGGCCGGGGGCAGCCTGGGGACTGATGGGGGACAGGGCTGTCCACCAGAGGGGGGCCCAGCTGTGGTGTGTGGGACGCCTGTTCTTCCTGCTGGGGTGTGCCCAGTCCCCATCTGCTTCCCAATTGTGGCTGCTGTTGGCCCTCCAGGGCCCCCAGCCCCTCCAGCATGTCCAGGGGAACTAGCAGACCCCGATGTGCGAGGAACTGGTGCCTTCAAAAGCCACTTTGTTCCCTAGTGGGGCCTAGGTCAGGGGTGGGGCACCCCCAGGATAGAGGCCTGTCTGGCCCACTGGGGAGGAGCCCCCTACCCCCCACCCAGAACCTGGCTCTCCTGGTTCAGGGCTCGAGCTGACCTCGGGTTGGGACCATGCCCTAGGCCAGGACCCCTTGTCACACCCTGGCCTGGGGCCCGACCAGCTCTGTTAGTGTCCTGCCCATTCCACAGGCTTCCTCCCGAGTCTGGCACACAGACTTCCATGCTCTCCCCGGCCCAGCCACGCCCATCAGCTTGTCTCCTCCTCTGACTCCTGGGCTGGGGCAGAAACCAGGCTGGGGGATGCAGGGCCCTGGGCGGCTCTGCCTGGCTCCCCCCAACCCCTGCTTGAACAGGGTGGGCCAGTGAGGCCTCAGCCTGAGGAGCGGGGCCGGCTGGAGCGCAGAGGTTGCCGGCTTGCGCTTTCTGAGCTTGGAGCCAGGGCCTGTGCTCACTGCCCCCAGCCCCCAGCCCCCACCCTTGCACTGGCTCTTGGCCTGGAGCTCTCTCTGGGACGTTCAGAAAGGCTCCTGTCCTGCTCCCACTGCCCCTGCCCCCACTTCGCCAGGGCCAAGCCCATGTCAGGCTCTGGGCCCCAGGCCCGGCTCCAACAGAGGCCCGGTCCTCGGCCTGCCTGTGCCCCTGACACGTGCTGAGTCCCTCGGGGCCCCAGGGCATCCCTGTGCATGCCTGCATCCCACCCACTGCCCTGAGGTTCCCAGGTCTCTGCCGGGCACAGTGGGGACAGGGTCCAAGAGGGCCTAGCGGTTAGCACGCCAGCCCTATCCCCTGCCCTGCAGCCTTCCAAGGCCTCGAGACCTGATTTCTCAGACGCCCACATGACGTGGCTGAACTTTGTCCAGCGGCCCGACGGGGCCTTGAAGAAACGGTGCCGAGGCCGGGACAAGAAGTCGGTGAGCCCCAGGCCGCGGGAAGCCGAGGTGGCCGTGGCTCCTACCGGGGACACACTGGGACCCTCACTTTCTTCTCTTGCCTCCTTCCAGCAGGGTCTCTCGGGGCCCCCTGGGCCTCCTGGACCCCCTGGGCCCCCGGGGCCCCCCGGTGCAGAAGTCACCCCGGAGGTCCTGCTGCAGGAATTTCAGGAGATGCTGAAAGGTGAGGCTGCCCCCCTGGGCCCAGGGGTCCCCACCCAGGGCTGGAGGTGCTGGCCCGAGCTGACCCTCTGCTGCCGCCCTTCTCCCACAGAAGCTGCCGAGCGCCGGTTCCCAGGGCTGCCAGGCCCGCTGCTGCCCCAGGGGCTGGGCCTGCTGCCGGTGGACGAGGCCTTTCGCTGCCGGCTGCACAGCCCCCAGCTGGTGGACAGGAGGACGCTGGTGGAGCTGTGCGGCTTCCAGGCCGTGAGTGGGGCGGGGGGCCGGAGCTCGGGGGCCTCTGCAGGGCATCGACTGTAGGTGCTGCCAGGGTGTGAGGTGCTGAGTGTGCCCCCCACAAGCGAGATGAGTCCATGGCCACGACTGACAGTCACCGGGCACCTATGTGGGTTGGGGTCCCGGGGGAGCGGGGTGTAGAGGGCGAGGGGTGGCCTCAGGTCCGGTTGGAAGGACCCATGTGCCCAGACCCCACCTCATGCCAAAATTGGGGCTGGGGTCCTGGGTGGCCAGGACCAGGGAGACCCTCCCTGTGCAGGCCTGTGGGTCTTGTCTACCCCTTGTGGCCCAGAGCCTGTGCCCTGAGGCCCAGGTCAGCCCTGTCCTGCCCACTAGAGAGCTGGAACCCCAGATCGGGGCCATCTGTCACCAGCACCTCCCCCAGGGCAGTTTGCATGGGAGGGTCCCGGCCCTCAGCCAGCCACTCAGCTGCTGCCCCTCACAGCCCACTGCCCAGGGTGACTTCCTGCGGGGATCCGGCTTCAGCCTGTCCTCGGGCCGATTCACAGCCCCAGTGTCCGGCATCTTCCAGTTCTCTGCCAGCCTGCACGTGGGTGAGCCCGGGGACCACCATGTGTGTGGCCAGGGGGCTGGCCTTACGGGTGGGTGCCCAGCATTCCTGGCCCTAGGCCCAGGTCCCATCAGAGAGCTGCCACCTGCTCTGCTCAGGGCCCTGGACTGGGCGTGGGGCCTCTGGCTCCTGTCCTGTGGGGTGTGGGGTCATCGCTGTGCTCCCAGGCCTCAGGCCCTCCCTTGCCCACCCTGGCACCCCTCCCTCCCTCCCTTGTCTGGGCAGTGTGCACCACCCTGCCCGAGAGCTCTCTCCACAGACCATAGTGCGCTGTGGGGCAGGCCGCGGCCTCGGGCCCGGGGCATGGTACGCGTGCTCATCTGCATCGAGTCCCTGTGCTATCGCCATGCGTGAGTGAGCCCCTGGGGGCTGGGGTCCCAGGTGGGCTTCTAGAAGGAACACGAGTCCACAGGGGTCTCCGGGCACCACGTGTGGTCTGGGCCCAGATCCCACCCTCACCCTTGCCCTGTGGTGCTGTGCCAGGTCCCTGGAGGCCGTCTCGGGCCTGGAGAGCAACGGCAGGGTCTCCACAGCCCAGGTGCAGGGGCTGCTGCAGCTGCAGGTAAGGCTGGGGCGGGGTCCTGGATGCACCCAGGCACAGGCCACACAGGGGGCGGACTCAGGGCCTGGGAGCCTCCCGGCCAGTGCAAGCAGGAGGGCTGTCGGCCACGTGGTCGCTCAGGACCCCTGGCTGCTGCGCTGGGGCCGCCATGGTGGTGATGCCCACTGTGGGTGCTTGCAGGCTGGACAGTATGCTTCCGTGTTCGTGGACAACGGCTCTGGGGTGGTTCTCACTGTCCAGGGCGGCTCCAGCTTCTCCGGGCTGCTCCTGGGCACGTGAGCCATTGCCGACTCATCTCAGAATACCCGTTAATACCTGTGGTCACCCCAATAAACAGCCCTCAGCCCTCCCTGTCGCCCTTGGGCACGGCCTGGTCATTGTGTTGCTGGAGGTGGGGGCAGGGGCAGGGACAGCAGGGTGCTGTCCATGCGTGACCCCCGGAGCTCAGAGCGTGGCCACAGGTGCTGCACACACAGCCTCTGGACAGACCTTTCCAGCCAGGTGGGGGTGTGGTTAGCTGAGATCCTTCTGGGCAGCCCTTGCTCCTGCTGGGGGCCGTGTTTATCCTGCGGGTAAGGACAATGTCCATGCAGGTCCCTGCTCAGTCCTGCCCATGTCCAGGGACCATCCCCCTCCCCCAGGGCCTGTCCAGCCTTGGGGAGTAGTGGCTGTGGATACCCCAGGCCCACGAGGCCTTGGGGCACTAGACTCTTGAGGGGAGGGGGTGCGGTGAGCAGGCAGAGCACCTGTGTCCTGCGGGGCAGGGGTCCCCGCCTGGGGGATGGCCAGGGGCCAGGCAGGAGGGTGTGTAGGCCACGCACAGGACTGTGCTCTCGTGGAGAGCTGGAGGGCACTGCGCAGCCCAGGCCGAGGGGACCAGGGCAGCTCCCTGCCTCTTACCAGCTTTCCCGGTGATGGTCACTGCCCCCCAGAGCTCTGGGCCTTTGGGGCCAGAACTGCCCCCTTGAGGCTGGAGCCCGGGCTGAGGCCCCGACTGGGGGGTCCTGTGGATTTGGAAACTCCCATCCCCACCCCCTTTTGGCTTCTATCAAACTCAGACCAGAGAATGTAAATTGGCCTCAGGACGTCTGTCCTGGGCTCTGCAGAGCTGCCTTCTCTGGTCTTGGCAGGTGGCGGTGGCTCCTAACCTGCGACTCCGCTGGCGTCTCGGTGGGGCTGGCCCCGTGGCAAGGCCTCCCCTGCCTGGGTTGTCTCCCGCACCAAAAGGACTTAGGGGCTGCGAGGGTGGGGGTCAGAGGGGTCTTGCACAGGCAGGGTGGCGGAGGGGCAGGGGAGGCTGGAAGAGGCTGAAGCCCACGAGCTGTTCCCCCTTCCCTGGGACCATGGCCTGCCTGGGGGGCCACAGAGGGCCCTGGGCAGTGAGGCAGCCAGTGCAGCAGTGGGCCTGGCTGCTGACCCATCCCCACCCCTCTCCCTGGGCCCCCCAGGGTGGCATCAGGGTCTGGGGCTGCCTGGGGGGATTCCCTGCTTCATTAACCTGGCTGCAGCCATCAGCTGCACAGTTTTTTGTTTTGTTTTGTTTTGTTTTGTTGAGACAGAGTCTCGCTCTGTTGCTGGGGCTAGAGTACCATGGCGTCAGCCTGGCTCACAGCAACTTCAAACTCCTGGATTTAAGCAATTCTTCTGCCTCAGCCTCCCGAGGAGCTGGGACTACAGGCATGTGCCACCATGCCTGGCTAATTTTTTCTATATATGTTTAGTTGTTTGGCTAATTTCTTTCTATTTATAGTACAGATGGGGTCTCCCTCTTGTTCAGGCTGGTCTCGAACTCCTGAGCTCAAACCATCCGCCCGTCTTGGCCTCTCAGAGTGCTGGGATTACAGGCGTGAACCACTGCGCCTGGTCAGCTGCACAGTTTTGATTTCTGATGTCAGACCTGCCCACCCGGTCGGGCCTGTGGCTGGGAGGGAAGGGGTCTGCTCCAAGGGCTCCCAGAGAGCTGTGTGTGCTTTCCTATGAACTGTCCGTGGGTGCCAGACCCAGGCCACACATCCCTGTCACCTGGGCCGAGGACCGAGAGTTGCCCCGGGGCTTGTGGAGCTATGGGGGTATGTCTGGGGGGCTGTGTGTCCGTGTGGCTGGCATGTCTGCTGTCCCTGGGTGTGTCCTGGCATGTGGGCAGAGTGGAGCAGCATCTCATGTGGGTGGCGTGTGTGGGCCGGGTCCCTTCATGTCCACGGATCTCTGCCCTGGGACCAGGACTCTGCACAGTGCCAGAAGCACCAGGCCCTTTGGGAGCAAACAGGGCAGGGCGGGGGCCAGGCTGGAGCCCTCAGCCGGCCAGTGAACTCAGAGAGGCTGTGTGTGGGGTTCCTGGCATCAGGGAGCCCATCACGCTGTACCGTCAGCTTTTGGGGCCCAGGCCAGACTCACTGCGATGGCCGCCCTGGGCTGGGGCATAGGGTGACCGGCAGGGGAGGGGCTCCCTGGGTGGTGGCAGGAGGCTTACATGGTCTGTGGCCTCTATCCCGCCTATGCCCGGGAGGCCTTTGCGGCCAGAGCTGGGCAGCAGAGCTTGGACTGCTGCATCCTGGGGCCGAAGCTCACCAGCTGGACGTGGCGGGTCTGCCCTTGGGACTCCAGTTCAGGCCACTCTGAGCTCCGTGTCACCCGGGGGCCCTGCCTCCCAGGGTCTCTCCAGCCTTGCCCTGGAGAGAGGGGCGTGTGGGCTGGGAAATGTGTCCGGGCATCCGGAACATGCCTCCGACCCTGCCTGAGCCTGCTGCCACCATTGGCGCATCCGCCCGCCTGCGTGTCTGGCAGTTGCACAGGTGTGCCTGGCGCAGGGGTACTCCGGGACAAAGGGTCTTTGTTTGGGAGGATTGGGGCGCAGCACCCCCCAGGCGGTGACGAATGGCTCCTCCGCCGTGATGACTTCGGTTTTGCAACGGCTGGTGTGTCAGACGTGCGACCCGCCCAGGGCCTCCTGCGCACGCCTGCGCCCACGGCCCCTTGGGGCTGCCCTGATGGGACCTGGGTGTGGATGGGGGTGACGGACGTGTAACAGGGAGGCAGGGCTGAGCGGCTGAGCAAACTGCATCTCTGCGGGGAGACGTCTCCACCCGACAGCCTACGCCCGCCCCTGGCCTCCCTCCCCTCTCTGCAGGCCCCCCACCTGCCTCCCGGGCCAGCTGCGGAGGGCCTTGGTGGGGGATCAGTCCCAGGCCTGTCCCTGCCACAGCCCAGGAGTGTGGGGACACCCTTGGCAGCAGGACGCACCAAGGACAGGCTCTCAGAGGCGCTGTCAGGCAGGGCTTTGAGGAGTGTTCATTTCTTCTGGGGCTGGAAGGACCGGGTGGGGCCTGTCTGGAGACATGGTTGGAGGGTGAGACGCAGTGACCCTCTGTCGCCGCCGGCGGGGATTTGAGCCTGGCTCCGGCCATCCATCACTCCCTCTGGGGATCAGAGGGGGGCCGCTGGGGGGGTGGCGCGGGTTCCTGGGGGAGGCCCATAGAGCCGAGACCCTCAGACGCCACCA
>VBSM01001026.1:58538-69316 GCA_008086735.1 Cheirogaleus medius | reverse complement strand
CGGGAGCCCCTCCTCCCGGTGGCTCCCCATGGGTCTCTCATGGGCCCAGCCTGCAAACAGGGTGGGGCTGGTCAGGACTGGGGGAGCCCTGCCCACGCCCAGCCCCAGCGGCCAGCCCCTCTCTGGCGTCTCCGGGGCAGCCACCCTGCCCGTCTGGGCCCAGATCTGACCAGAGGACCTGGGAACAGGCACATGTGGGGCACAGCCTTCAAGCGGGCGGGGTCGGGGGGCCAGGGACTCGGGGCAGGGGACACAGAGGGCCCCACCCTCACCCTCCTCACCAGCAGAGCAGCGGCTCTGTGCAGGGGAGGGGCTGGGGGCTGGCCAGGTGCAGGGATGTGCCCAGAGGGCAGGGGTCACAATGTGCATGATGATGTCATGGCCCACAGGCCACTGTCAGGCAGTGGACAGGGTGCTGCCTTCCCTGGGGCCGGCAGGGCTGCACCCATGGTGGCCGCCCATGGCTGGCACCGGCCACGCAGGCCCGGCCGTGGCAGGCAGCGTGGTCTCCTCCATGCCCACTGAGCCTGGCTCTGCTGGGCTGGCCCAGTGTCCACAGCCACTGGGGCTCCTGTGGCCCCTCCCCCAGCACAGGGGACCTGCCTGGCTGCCTGGGTCTGGTCCCCTCCCCATGACTTCGCCTTCCTTGGGGATGGAGCGCTGGTCCCCCGGGGGGCCTTGGAGTGGGGCGGGGCTGCTTCATGTTCACCTGGCGCCTGGGCTCGGCAGCGCCGCATCCGGGACCGCTTGCTCCTCTTGGAGCCCACGTGGATCCGGGCGGGGTGTCCCCAGCGGTGGATGAACCGTGTGTGGCCGCGGGCTACTGGGATGGGGGCACGAGGGCGAGGCCCCCGCTGGGCAGATGTCACCCTAGTCCCCCTGCGGGACCTCTGGGAGGCCCGAGGTCCTGGGCCTTGGGTGGGATGCACGCCCAGGCTCTCCACGACCGAGGAAGGTGGCCTCTGGGGGCGGTGGACTTGGACCTCTGCATGTGGCTGGCTCCCGTCTCTGTGGTGGCTAAGGGGCCTGGCGCCTTGTGGGGGCGAGGCCATCTCTGCATCCCGTCTCTGCCGGGCGAGTCCACCCTGGCGGGCACTGTCCATCCGGCCTCGCCGAGCAGGGCCTGGGCGCCGGCTGCAAGGAGGGCAGCCGTCAGCCGCTTGCAGGGCCGGGGTGGGAGGGCTTCTGTCCCTGCGCAGGAGTCTGCCCAGCCGTGGTCCCTCTGTGGCCACCACGCTCCCCAGGGCAAGAACCCTACCCCTACCCCACCCGGGACGCTGTGCCCCCCCAAAACCTTCCCTGAGTTGCCAGCCTTGGAACACCCCAGGGAATTTTTAGCCAATTCCGCAAAGGGTCCTTTGGCCTCAAGGTTAAGGAAACCCATTTGGGGCCGTGCGGGAGGCTCAGACTTCATCTGGAAGCCCCCAGCCCATGCAGGATGGGGAGGCTGGTGCTCGCCTGGGGCTCCACTGGGAGCCGATTCTTCCCCAGAGAGGAAAACCCATTTGTGCACAAGCCCACAGGGCACCCAAGGAACGCCTTAGCAGAGGGCGAGCAGGGCACTAGCCAGACGAGGCCTTTGTGTCTGTTCCCCCCCGCCCCCGGTCCCCGTGGGAGAGACCGGAAGGAGTGGGCCACGAGTAAACCCACCGCAGACGGCAAGAAGGTCACTCTGGGCGGGGCGGGCCTTTGGGGGGAGTCGGACACCGGCCACACCTGGCACTGCTGCGGGAGCCGCACACCTCTGCCGGGTGTGTGGAAGCGCAGGGAGCCCCCAAGACCCCTCCCCACCAAGAGAAGGACCTTATGGAGAGGCTGAGTGTGGGGCTGGGCCTGGCCCCGCACTGCCAGGGCGCAGGAGCCTGCAGAGCACGGGCAGGGGCGTGTGTGTGTGCGTGTGTGTGTGCGTGCGTGTGTGTGTGTGTGTGTGTGAGAGACTCTGTGCTGAGGGGCGACCCGGCCCCTTGGCAGGGCTGAGGACGCCCAGGACTGACTGACCAGTCCTGTCTCCAGCCCAGGGGGTACCAGGCTCAACTGGCATCGGAGGGAGGAGGGAGGGGCCTGCATGTGAGTGAGAGTGACACACACACGCCTACACACACAGACACACCCACACACAGACACACCTACACACACACAGACTTTTACACACGCAGACACAGATACACCTACACATAGACACACCTACACACATACAGACTTTTACACACGCAGACAGACACACAGACACACCTATACACAGAGATACCTACATATGCAGACACCTACACGCAGACACACACATAGACACACCCCCACACACATGGACACATGTCCACACACAGACACCTACACATGCAGACACACACATACATGGACACAGATACCTACACATGCACACACCCACACAGACACACATACCTATGCACACAGACACCCACATATAGACATACCTACACACGCAGACACACACCCCACACACATGGACACACGTACACACACAGACACCTACACACGCAGACATAGACTCCTACATGCGTAGACACACACAGACACAGACCTCTACACACAGACACACCTGCACACAGGCACACACCCACATTCACCTACACAGACACGCAACCACGAGCACACACACAGGCACGCACAGAGGAGGTGACGAGGGCGTTGCAGGAATGACACAGTGGAGGGAAACCCAGCCTGGAATATGGGTTTGGGGGAGACAACACCCCCAAAGGGAGCTAGATGTTTTTAAGCAAAGGAACAGAGACTGCGGAAGAGCCCCTGGGAGCTGAAACTGCAGGGCCAGGGTGGAACCGAGGGCGGGGACGAGGCCCAGAGAGGAGCCCTGGGCGAGGGGCTGCCGGTGTGTGAGAGGCGGGAGGGGCGGCGGAGGCAGCGCCGCACACGCCCGGGTGGGGGCGTCCGGAGCTGCGGGACGAGTCTGGAGGCCCGGGAAGGACTGGCGGAGGAGGAAGCCCTCGCTGCCCCAGTCCCTTCACTGCCGGCAGCCTGAACATGCACCAGGACCGTGCCGGCCACACACCGGCTGCTCTGCGGCTGGAGCGGCAGCCACTGTGCGTGGAGGTGGCAGCGCAGAGCTGGGGGCGGCTGGGACGCAGGCTGTGCACACAGGGCCGTCGGCTCCAGGAGACAGATTGGAGCCAACGCCGCCTGGCACACTCGGGCAGGACCGGGGCCGTATCTGCACGGGACTAGCACAGCACGGCTGGTGTGCAAGGGAGCAGGGCCCACAGGTGCCTCCTGCCCTGGGACTCGAGAGACAGCAGCCACAGTCCCACAGAGCCAGACGTGTGTCGAGACAGCACCCTGCCCGGGGCCTGCGCAGACCCTTCCGCTGCGGAAACATCTAGAAGGGTGGACAGGGTGGGGGGCTGGTTTTCATCAGGAGCCTTGCACGTCTCTGTGACTCTACTTGTGTGTATTTATTATCTTCACAAAGAATTAAACAAGCCATGAGTTATTATTTCTTGTTACTCGAATTAATAAAGGTTTTTTAAAGGGACCCGGCCGTGCGTGTGGTGTGTGACGTCTCGGTCAGGGCGCATTTGCCCGGGGGCAGCGCAGAGCCCGGCTCCATGGCCTGCTGGCCCCGTGGCTGCACTTTCGGGGTGTCCCTGAAGGACGAGGCTCTAAATGCAGAGAGGAAGCTTTGCGCCCAGTGAGGCGTTCGCTGACGCGCTGCTGACAGCGGTGGGTTTGGCAAGTCAGTGAACCCCGGGGTGGGGACGGAGTGGGAGGGTCAGGTGGAATCTCAGGTGCAGTGGGGCTGGGCCGGGGCCCACAGCTTCTAAGTAAACTTAAAGTAAACGTTTTACCTGGTCAGATACAAAGACTGACAGGACACCACGCCCCGGCGTGACAGACAGAAGACGCTTTTAAACCTGAAGAAAACGTCCAGGAATGTGACCAGGCGTCAGGGTCCTGCCACGAGTTTCTCCCCCAAATTCCTGATGGGCAGCATGGGGCCGTAGGAAGGTACTGACATTGTTCGAAGGGCCAGCGCCCACCGGCCAGAGGCAAGCTGTCCAGGCATGTGTGTCCCTGAGGTTTTGGGGGGCCGCCCTTCCGGGACCTGTCCTGGGGAGACAGACCTGGTCCTGGGCAAGGGGCGCGTCCTGAGGGGGCCCACAGCAGGCTCAGGAGGGCAGGGCCACGTCTGCTGGACCCCATGGGTGGCCGACTGTCCCTCTCACCTGCCCAGCAAGGTCTTGGGAGCCTCTGCCAGGAAACAACAGTGGTGACCCGGCAACGGTCTCCAGGCAACCATCTTCCAGCAACCGTCTCCTGGCAACCCTGATCCAGAGCCTAGAGGTAAATGTGGGTGGGGAGTGGGCTGCGGTCTGACCTGAGGGGTGCTGGCCGGGGAAGTGGGGGGCCGCGGCGGGAGGAGGGCCACTGTGCGCAGCCCCCATCACTGCTGGGCCCGAGCCTGGGCTCACTGCCCATTCTCCCCCTGTCTCTCGGACCCCGGGTCCCTGGCTGGCCCCCCAGGACCTGGCCGGAGCCAGGCTGGGTTTGCTGAATGAAGAGCTTTACCTGCAGATTTTCATCTTCCTCCTCACAGCAGCAGGACGGGGCGCTGCCGCGTCCCCATTTGCAAATGGGAACAGGGCTCAGCAAGGCTGGTGCCCCCAGGGGTGGCAGGGGGGCTCACTCTGGGTCTGGGGCACCAGGAGCCCTGGACCCCAGCAAGGCCCGGAGAGGGAGGGGAGGGAGGAGGGCAGAGGGGCCCCTCTCAGGAGCCCCTGGTTCCCCGCAGCCCCCTGCGTCTGGGGCAGGGTCCCTTTGCTGCTGTGTGGATCAGTGTTTTGTGTGGTGACAATGAGGTGATCGAAGCACGATTTCGTGAACCACACCGTTTATTGCCACGAGAAGCGGTTCCTTCTCTTTGCTCACATGCTACCGAGGGCAGAGGGAAGGTGGGTGGGGTGCACTCACCGCCTGAGCCTGCGCTGCGGCTCAGGGTCCGGCTGTGGACACTCGGCTGCCAGAGGGATGGGGCCCCCTCTGTGGAAAGCGAAGTGTGTCTCTGCACAGGGGGTGCTGGGAAGCCACAGGTGCTGGTGGCCGGCCATGTGCACCCAGGCTCCCGGGTGTGGCCCTGCGCTCAGGCCCGTGTGCACTTTGGAGCCCAATGGCTGCCGTCAGCTGGTCACGGGGGTCTGAGGAGCTGTGACGTCACATGCTGGGGGTGCCCCCCCAGTTCCTGTCCCGGCAACACGAGCTCCGTGAGCTCTGGGCTCCCCTTAGAGTCAGCCTGGTGGAGGGACCGCTGCAGATTCTCAGGGGAGGGGAGGGGCCCTGGGGGCAGCTGCGGGCGGGGCTCAGCACCCGGCTTCAGATGGATGTCGCTCTCAAGGTGCCTCGGTGGGGCGCAGGACCGGGGCGCAGGGCCCTTGTGGCTGCCGAGCGCCAACTTCCTAAGCGTGGGTGACTCACCTGGCCCTGTCCTGACCTTGAGCCCCAGAGATGGGCCTGTGGGGCCCCCAGGAGGGGGAGAGGTGGCCTCACCGCCTGGGCAAGGCCTCGGGCCCCTCCCAGGGTCTTGTGGGTCCCGGTGCCCCTGGGGGTGGGCACAGTCTGTGCCGCCCCTCCCCCGCCCAACCTGCCCCTCCTGCCCTGGGCTCAGAAACCGTGGGAGGCCCGGTTGCTTCTGTGCCGTCCGCACCCCCAGCCTGGTGCAAATGGGCCGGGTTGTCCTCAGGGCACATCTGCGGCCCCGTGGCTCACTCCTGGGCCTGTGGTGTGCGGCCACAAATGCCGCTGCGCTCCTGGGATGGCAGATGTGGGTGCCTCAGCCTCCCACGCTCACACCCACAGCCCTCTGTGGCTGTGTCAGGAAGCCGCCGGGGTCAGGGAGGCTGGCGGGGAGGCCTGTGCCCTGGGGACAGGAGAGCCCTGGGCCCTGCCCTGCGCCTGGCGTCCCGGGAGGGTCTCGTGGGGGCCGGCGGGGGCTCTCTTCCAGCGGGGCTCAGGCCATGGATGGACGGTATTACCAGACAGTATTAGACAGAAGGGTCCAGATCTAACCGTGTCTGGTAAGACGCCCATCGGAGGCAGTAGGTGCAGTGGGCCTCCGGGTCCTGGGCTGGTGTCCGCGCCTGTCGGGAAGGGCCTGGGGTGCCCCCACCCCTGCCGCCGACCTGCCCGGGTTGCCCCAGGGCTGCTCCACGTGGGGGGCTTTCCCGACAGCTCCCCCCACCGGCCTTGGCCCTCGAGCAGGTCACCTTGCCCCACTCTTGGCGGAACCGGCCACAGCACCTGGCTGGTTTCCTGAACGACTCTTGGGCAGGTTAATAGGTAACAGCGAGTCCGGGACAGAGGCCTCCCCGCCCCTGCCGGGCCTCTCGCAGGGCCGCAGGCTTCCTGGCTTCAGATCAAAAGGCCTCGCCAGTGGTGATCCCAGCCTGGGGGGCGCGGCGGACACTCCTTGTCCTTAGTCCTCCCACGCCCGGGTGTCGGGGCTTGGGAACCTGAGCCCACCCTGGTCCTTCTTGTACCCCTTCTGTACACCTTGCTGGTCTCTCCTGGAGCCGGGTCACCCCCAAACCCTTCCGGGCCCCTCCCTGCACACCAGGCTGTAGCTTGGAGACAGGCCCCCTGCCTGGCCGGCTCAGCCCCGGAGTCTGGGACCTTGGGACGGCCGTGGGCGTCTCCCGGCGCACGGTGGGTCACCTTTGAACATCGTTACCAGACAGTGTTAGAGCTGAGCGGAGAAATCCAGCACTGTCCGGTAAGATGCCCACAGAGGCCCAGGACGGCAGGCAGACGGCAGACGCAGGGCCCGGGTCAGCAGGGGAGCCGGTGAAGACCAGGTGCACAGCAGCCAGGGCTATGCTGGATGGGGCAGGGCCGGCAGGGAGAGGCCTGGGGGCCCGAGACCCCGTGAGCCCCACTCCCTGCTCCCTCCAGAGCTGTCTGGGGCCCTGGCCAGGTGCTGCCTTCCGCTCACGACAGCCCGCCCACCTGCCGGCAGGAGGGGAAGGTGGCTGGTGGCCGGGAAGAGCCAGCTGGGCAGGGTGGGCTGCCTGCAGGTGGGCACAGGTCCCACAAGGTTGGTGGCTCTTCTGGGTGCGGCCTTGAGCAGGCGACTCCAGCCGGGCCTCGCCCTGTGGGCTCCACTCAGCCCACACCTGCCGGGCGGGGCAGGGGCACCTGCCCAGCGTCTGATCCCAGATGGCCGCCCGTGTCCTCAGGCAGCTGCAGGAAGCCTTCTTTCTGGGGGCTGGGAAGGGGTGCCCAGGGACCCCCGCCCCCAGGTCTAGTGTCTCCCGGGAGCCCCACCCAGAAGCTGTAGGCAGGATGGGGTAGGGGCTGGGGCGGCCCCGTTGCTGCGTGCAGGGCTCCGCCGTCATCATTACCAGGCAGTATTAGAGACCAGACACCATCCAATGCTGCCCAGTAAGATGGCCACGGCCGCCCGATAGGTCTGGGGCCGCCGGTGGGGGTCAGGCGGGGACTCTGCAGGGCACTCGGGCCCGACGTGGGGTGAGGGTCTTCGGCCCGCTCTGTGGGGCTCTGCGGGAAGGCAGGGACCCCAGGGTGAGCCCCTGGGGCAGTGCCTGAGGGGCCCAGGGGACAGGCCAGGGGCTGGAGGAGCAGGCCAGGTGGGCCAGGGCCGGGTCGGGGACCTTTCTGGTCCCACAGAAAGGCCTGCGTGTCGGGCCCAGCCCCTAGGGGTCCCGCTGTGCCTGAGTGTGCATGAGTGTGCGTGCCTGTGTCTGGGGCTGGTGGCTACCGCGGGACAATGGGCCTCTGTCCCCAGGACACAGCCCCAGCAGTCCTTCCGAGGCAGGACAGCCTCCTCTCTGCCTGGCTGGGCCCCTCCTCCGAGGGCAGGAGGTGGCAGAGGGGTGGCCTGCCTGGCTGGGGCTGGAACACCCGCTGGTCAGGGTCTGGCTCCAGAGCAGCTGGAGACAGCAGCCCCAAACACGCACGCAGACACCAAGCCCGGCACCTGCGAGGCCCACCTGGAGGGGTGTTCAGGGGGAGGGGCGGGGGTGAGGAAGCAGGTGGCCCTGCGGCCCCCTCCCTGCCCAGGGCCCACACCTGGCCCTGCTTGGAGCCAAGAGCCCCTGGGCACCCTCTCCTGTAGACACTCTGGGGCCAGACCCAGGCTCCCCACGCCACCAGACACCGCCTGTCCCTTCTGTCCCTACGAAGGCTTTGCCTGGGCCCAGAAAGCCGGCCAGAGCAGCTCTTCGAGTTTTCCGGCACCTTCCACCCACAGAGGCTGCAGGGAGGGGCTCAGGCTCTGTGCCGACTCCAGCCGACCACAGCAAAGGCTGCGGCCTGGTCCCCCTGGCTCTCCAGCTGCATCCTCTGAAAGGCCTGCGTCTCTCAGGGGACCTGACCCCTGCCCAGGCCCAGCAGGTGGGGACAGAGGGGCTTCGCTGGTGGCTGGGCCCTCGGGGACTCTGTGCCCCGCTTGGGGACGACCCCACAGCCCGGCTCCTGGCCGTGCCCCCCCAGACACCAGGCAGATACGCCTTCCTCTTCCCTCACCTTTCGGACTGCCCCACCAACCTCATCAAATCAGGGCCTCAGGAATGCAGCTTCACTTTTTCCCCGTTTCAGAACTGAGTTAAATTGCAGCTCTGCCCCCGGCTGCCCGGCCGCGGGACAATGTGGGGGCTGGCAAGGGCCAGAGCAGGCGCCCAGTGTCTGTCCTGTAGCTGGGGCCAAACCTGTTCCCCAGTCCACCGACTGGACAGGCCAGCCTCCCACACAACCTGTGGGGCCAGAGCCTGAGGTCCCCAGGGCCCGTGGCTGCTGAGGGCTGGCCCTCCTCAGGGGGTGCCCAAGGCCCCAGGACCCTCCAGGCTCATGGCCCGGAGTTTGTGAGCTGCTGGGACAGAGCCTCAGGCCGGCGGCTGGAGACTCTTCCTTCCTCAGGTCCAGGGCAGAATCCCCAGTTCTCTCTGAGCTCAGAACCTGTAAATGCACAGAGAAAACTCCGCAGGGAAAGACTGACAAGGTCCCAGGGCTCCGCAGGGCCCCTGCCCGGTGCAGTGAGGGGCAGCCAGAGCACCGGTGGGAGGCAGCCGCCTACTGTGGCCACAGGGCAAGAAATGAAAAGCAAAAATAGTTGTCTCCTGGGTTCCCAGAGTCCCCAAGGCACTTTCGTGGTCAACTGTCGTGGGAAGTGGGGCCGGCGTCATGGTCCTGGGCCGGGGGCTCTGGGTTAATCATCACCGTGGGGACCAGGTGCAGCCTGGGAACTGGGAGGCCGCAGCCCCCCAGGCCAACCCCGTGTTGCCGGGTGGGGTGGGGGCAGCCCAGGAATTCGGTCCCAGGGTGAAAACCCACTGGCTGGTTAACCTGCCCCACAGGCTTAATCAATGGCCTCAGAGAACAAAGCCTGAAACCCAACCCTCCCCAGCTGCGGGTCAGCCAGGCCCCCACGCCTGCGGCGCTGGGCGGGGCAGTGAGAAGCTTGGCTTGTCTACACTCGGCTCTTTCCTAGGCGTCGTTGGAGCTACGTGTCTGCGAGGCAGAGCCGCCATTTCACCCTGTGGCGGCACCTCCGTGGCCCTGGCCGGCCGGGCGGGCGGCCACACATTGCGCCATCCCACGCCCACCCCGCCGCAGAGAACGAACCGGGCTCCCCATGGGACCGGTAACCTCCTTTCCCTTTTCTCCTAAACACCATAAAAACATTCTGACAAACCGATTTTGCAAATGAAGTATCTGCAGACGACCGAAATGCCTGAAAATTCACGGCGAGCTGTGTCCGTGTTTCTTGGTGCGTTTGCATTTTCATAAATGCAAAACTCAGTTTTGTCCGATTCAATGTGCTGCCGCCGCCGGCCGTGCTAACTATTAAACGTTTCATCCGGGTTACTGGAGAAACGAAACAAAATGGAACCGACCTATTTTTCCAGATACTCAGCCTAAAAAAGGCCTAAAATGCTCACAGTGGATTAATTAAAACGTTGCATTTTCATGCCCTAAGAGTTTTGTTCATCAAGAACAATGAACCCATGTCACGCCTCAGACACCATCGACCTCACCCCATCCGCATTCTCAGCTCCCAAACTCTCAGACGGTCCACGGAAGCTAAGGCCCCGGCGTGGACACAGCCCTCGGTGCCCTGTAGCAAGCCCACGGCTGGTGTGGGTGGCCTCCTGGCATGGTCAAGCCTTACCCAGACCCCAGACCGGCCATCTGTGCGGCCGTGGTCACTGCTGCCCTGCAGCTTCACGTTTAAGCCCACGAACCTCAGAACAGACCCCGGGCCTGACCTGGGCCCAGTGCGCGGCTGGGAGCAGCCGCCACCTTCTCCACGGAGCTCCTGGCTCTGTTGGTGCCTCAGAAACGGGCAGGTGAGGAGCCCGAGTCTGGCCCCGACCAGCTCTGGCCGACCCCATCCCCCTGTCACCCGTGGGGCTGGGCCCACCTCTGGCCAGGGGCGTGCTCTGGGCCCTGCCCTGGCGCAGCGGAGCCCTGCCCGTGCGCAAACCCCAGGAATCCGCCCTTAGAGACGTGGGCGTCAAACCCGGGCCAGATCCTTCCCTGCACCCACCTCTGAGGCAACCGCCTTCCCATCGTGGAACAAAGTACCTTGGGAACATCAGTGGCTGCTCCGGAAAGAACTTTCTAGAAGGTCCTGTTGTCAGGTGGATGGTGGCGGGAACTCGAACCCTCTCAGCGCTTGCTCTCTGCCCACACCCTCCCCAGGAGCTGGGGCTGGAGGGTCCCCACGCCCGGTGCCCTCGAGAGGACCCAGCTCAGCTCCCAAGCAGCCCCAAGATGGCTCCGCACCTGAGACTAGC
>VBSM01001026.1:48249-58438 GCA_008086735.1 Cheirogaleus medius | reverse complement strand
GTGACCTGTGGGAAGGTCTGCTGGCCCCTCCCCTCACTGGGGCCGGGGTCTGTAGACTAACTCTGCCTCCATTCCTGTCAGCACTGCCCTGGCATGCAGACAGGCTCCTTTCTAGAAATCTGAGAGGAAAACCCGTCTCCCACAGTGGCAGTGGGCGGACGTCCCCCGGCCCAGCAGCGCCTGACCCTAGAGTCTGAGGTGAGAGCAGGAACAGGGGCCAGGGCAGGGCGCCAGCTCCGCCTCCCCAGACCTCCCAGCCGAATCTTTCCTGCCCCGTTGCAGAGACCCCTCCCGCCCTGGCAAGAGGCCGTCTGGGTGGGGCCGCGGCACCTCAGACTCCGCCGGACCCACTGCGGCTCTACTTCCTGCTCCTGATCCCCAGGGACAGGTGCTTCCGCCAGCTGCACCTCCCGCTGTGCTGCCAGGGGAGCCTGGCTGGGGGGCCCCGCCATAATTACATGCTGCAGAGCGGGGGACCCCTGCACCCCTCTTTGATCTCCTTTCACCCCACCTGGGGGCCCTTTGGTCGCTGCAAGCTCAGGGCTCCAGGGCTCAAGCCAGGAAGGCCCAGCTGCCCTCAGCCCAAAGTCTTTGCACTGCCCTGCCAGGCGGTCCTGGGGCCAGGATGTCACTGGACGCTGGTCCCCACGTGAGCCTTGGGCCTGCCCACGGAGGCCACGGGGCGGAGTAGCCCAGCACCCGGGAGCCCCATCCTGAGCCAGGGCCTGGCGGTCGCCACAGGCTGCTGCGGCCGGTTCTTGCAGCTGGACCTGGCCTTGACCTGGACACCCTCTGCCTGAGCCCCCAAAGCTCCTGTGTCCTCCACCAGACCGTACCCCCGAATTCTTCCGAATGCACAGACAGGTGTCAGTAGCAAGCACAGAACCCGAAATCTGAACACCTGTGTCCGTCCTCCCAGACGCCTGCTCCCGGGCGGCCCATTTTCTCATTTGTTCCTCACGACCCCCCCATCCTCCACGGCCACCGTCATCAGGCCCCCAGGGCCGCTTGGGTGCCAGGCCCAGCCTGTTGGCCACCAGTCACCACCAACCCCCCGATCTGCCCCACCACAGACACCTCGAATCTCGAGTCCCCCTCCCTGGGGACCGGCCGGGTGGGTGCTGGGCCTGGGCGCGGAGCAGGTGGGTGCCAATGGAGACAGGCGCCTGAGAGTGGCGTCCAGGCGCCGTGACGTCGGAGTCTGGGAAGAACCCGGAACTCTCTTCCCGAGCCTCCAGGTCATCTCGGCTCAGACGGCCTGCGAGTCTCCTCTGGGCAGGGGGCGAGTGGAGTTTTCCGGATGTTTCCCGTGCCTAGGTGGGAAACACACGTGTCTCCTGCTGATGGGGATGAGGGCAGGCGGGGCCCGTGTGCCGTCAGGGCCCCGGATTCCTGGCTGGGGAGCAGGTGACGGAGCCACAGAGGGGACAGAGGGACCGCAGAGGGGTGGGGTCCCCAGGGTGCTCCGAGGAGGAGGAGGAGGACGTGGCCCCCCCAGGGCCTGCCTGTTCGCAGGGGGCTGGGTGAAAACACAGAAGTGACCGACCACCTGCTGGATGCTTCGAAGAGCCCAGCAGTGACGAAAACTTATCCGGCCACAACCAACAGGAAACGCGGTCTCGAGAGGCGAGTGAGCCCCAAAGCCCCTGTCCTGGGTCGGCGACTGTGAGCTCTTGTCCTGATTTTGTCCTCAGGAGCTGTGGACAAAACCAAATGTCGGCCCCCAGCCAGACGTGTGTGGGGGCATCTACCGGGAGACCCTCCCCACAAAACCTGGAGCCCCAAGGGTCCGCTCTGAAGTGAAGGTGATGAAAAATGACCCCCCCGGCCCCTGCGAGGCTGTCTAGCCCCAGCCGCAGCCACCTGGCTCCTCCAGGGGCCTCGACTGGGCCGAGACTGCGCAGTGTCCCAGGCGCCTGCAGCGGAGAAGCTAATCGGGACGGCGCCGTCGCTGTGGCCATCGACAGCCAGTGTGTGAGGACGCGGCCACCACAAGCCAGAGCCATGGGGACAACAGACAGCAGACATTCAGGGGCCACAGACCAAAGCACAGTGAAATCACTGTCGAAAAAAGAGAAGACAAGTTTAATATTCGCAGAGAACCAGAGCGTATGCAAATTATCCGGTAGGTTTGAAAAAAGAACTGAATGAACTCTTAGCAATGAAAATCCGTCATAACCACGACTTAAAACTCACGGTTGAAGCTTACCAGGAGGTTGAAAATAGCTGGAAAGAGACTGGCGACCCGGGAGGCGGGTCGGAAAGACTCACCCAGAGCGGAGGCTCGAGAGCTGGAAGGAAGACGAGACGGATGAGACTGGGAGGGTAAAATATGCACACCAGACATAAGGAACTGGAAAAACAGAAATGGGAGAAATTAATATTGGAAGAGATACCGTCTGAGAACTTTCCAGAACTGTCGAGAGACATCAGAACAGATTCCAGAGGCCCCCGTGAATCCCAAGCAGGGGAAGAAACAGAAATCCACAGCTTGTCATCAGCACGAACCACCCGGAAAGCCAAGGACGAGACGGTAAAAGCGGCCGGAGAGGAACGAGGCCCCCCAGTCAGGGACACTGACCTGGCACCTGGCACTGCCATTGTCACCTGCATGTGCTGCTGTTGGGATCTCCACACCTGGGAGCTCACTTGGGGACGGAGGTGAGGAGTGCTGTGGGTCTCCACCCCGAGAGACTGGGGTGAGGGGATGGGGAGGTGAGACCTAACCCTAACCCTAACCTTGCCTTGGACAGTGAGGCTGGCCCTGCAGGAGGGGGTCTCAGGACAGGTGAGGAGGGAGGAGGGCGTTCTGTGTCGGGGTGCCAAGCTCCTGAGACTTCCCACGCACAGGAATCGCCCCAGATGGCCTCAGAGTGCAGATTCTGGTGGAGCAGACGGGCAGGGCCCCCCAATCCCGTGCGCCCCCGCCGGAGTGCTGCTGACCTGGTTCTGGAACTCTCTGTGAGCTGGGAGGTTCTGGACAGCAATGCCGCCACACCAGACCCTCTGGACCAAACTCCAGGGCCCTTCGAGGTGGACTCCAGCGCGTGGGCCCTGAGTCTCCGCTGTCCAGCCAGTACCCTGGGGCTCGGCAGCTCGTGGGAGCGAGGCCCCTGGCCAGAGACAGGACATCAAGGCCGCCAGCTCCATGAGGCCCAGCAAGGGGCAAGCACGGCGGAACCAGAGCAGCTCGGACCTGCCTCGAGCAGTCACCTGGGGGCGCGACCCCCACGGGCATCGGGCCCCAAACACAGCCCCGCGGTGACCCGAGCCTCTTCCCTCCTCACCTCCCCCCCTCCCCTGCGGCTGTCACCTCCTGCAGGGACTGGGGGCGCAAGAGAGGGATGAGGGTGCTTGTCCTGGAGCTCCATGGGGAGTCCGAGGCCACCTGGCAGCCCTGGTGGACGAGGGACGTCCAAGCCTGGCCCAGCGTCTGTGGCTGCAGCCACCGCCTTTGTCCTGGGAGGAGCAGCTGCTGGAGCCGGCAGGCCGCGGACCCCCTGGAGGAGGCTGGTGAGGAGATAGAGACCCTCGCTTGCGCCCCTCGCTGCCCTCTGCTCCCCAGCAGAAGGCCCCGGGGCTGAGCCCTGCCCATGCCTGACCTTGGCCCTGCACCTGCCGGCTCCCAGCCCCCGTCTCTGCTTGGCGGGCCCAGCTCCCCCGGCTGGCGGACATGGGCCCACCCACCATGCAGACGCTCCACAGGGGCTGTGTCTCCTGGCGACAACCTGTGGGTGACCCTGGTGGTGGGTCATCGGCCTCTCCGGTCCACTTTCCCAGCCTGCAGGACGGCCCCCCAGGGTCGTGTGGGGCGGAGGTTTACGGAGGGGCATGGCTGCCTGTTTTGTCCCCTGATGTCACCTGTGTGAGGGACAGAGCAAGGAGCCAAGAGTGGCTGGACAAACTCGGCCCCGGCCTCCCCTGGGGTCCACATGGGGCCCAGCCCACCGAGAGGGATGGACCAGCAGCTCACCCCTGGCTGTGCCCCCTCACCCCCGCTGCAAGGCGCTGCTGGCTCAGCAGGAATTTGTCTTTGCACAGGGTCACATGGCCCTGTGGTCAGTGCACCAGACCCTCCCCAACCGTGTCCAGCAGGTGCCGGGCCTGGAGGACCCTAAGTGGAGCCGCCAGTGCCCTGGGGGCTCAAGAACCCTCCGTGATGCCTCCTTCCGGCCCCCCTGCCCCATATCAGCACGGGTGATCCCGGGGCCTGAGAGCAGGAGGGAGGCCGGGCAGCTGAAGGTGGCCCCTGGGCTCCGGGCAGACCCTGAGTCCTGGCTCCTCCCCAGACAGGGCCTTGGGGAGGACCGGTGACCATGGTATCTGCCAGCCCAGCCACGGCACGTGGACAGTTCTGGCCTGCCCCTGCAGGACCAGTGACTCCGCAGGCCGGAGCTCCCAGCCTTGTCCTGCCCTGCAGCGGGGACAGGGCGGGTGACTCACCAGCCTCCAGGAAGAGGCCGAGGGCGGGCGAGGCTTCTGCGCAGGTGCCGGGGACCAGGGACCCGGCGGCGCCTGGCAGCATTTGCGTTTACCCTGCAAACAGGTGTGCGGCCCGGGAGCCAGTCACGCACCTGCCTGCGCGGCAGGAAGCCGGCCTCGCCCCCGCGGGCCTGAGCTGGAGGCCCCTGTGAGACCCAGACCTGGTGTCCAGAAAGGGGTGACGCTGGCGTCCCCAGCGGCCTGGCTGAAGGCATCGTCTTTCCAGAGCGAGGGACCCGACGGTCTGGGCAGTCCGTGGCTGAGCAGGTGGCGACAGGGCAGAGCTGAGCGTCCGGCGCAAACACGCGAACGGAGCGCAGTTGCCGACAGATGCATCACTGCCTGTTTCTTTCAGTGAACGGGAGTGTTTGAGAAGGAGGCTGTTCAACACGATGAGCTAGCACGCTTTTTAGGAAAACACGTTTTGCCCACTGGTGGCTACGGGCCAACTGGCACACGTGGCTCTGGGACACACCTGGCCGCAGGTGCCCACTTGGCACCTCACTCTGGCCTGGCCGGCAGCCGCCGGCACTCAACGCAGACAGGCCAAGACCCCCGACTTCTCCACAGCCCAGCGGGGCCTAGAGCAAACTGGGGGGCCCTGCAGGGTCTCAGACCCGTCCCCAGAGCCCCTACCCCCGTGTGACCACCGCTCCCCACACCTGGGCTGGTGTGGGGGTCCTCAGACCTCCCAGCAAACCCCTCCCAGCTCCCCCAGCTCTGTCCTACCCCGGGGCCTGGGAGGAGTCTGCGCCTGCTTGGGCTCTGTGAGGCTCTGCCCCGGTCCTGGCCACGCAGCCTCAGCTGCTCACTCTCCCGGCCGAGGGTCCTGGCCCCTTGAGGCTGTGCATACCCTGATGCAGCCCTCGGCTTCCCTGCAGGCCCATCGGAGACGGTGCTAAGCGGAGACCCCTCCTCAGGACGGGTCTGTGAAAGCCGGAGGCCGGTTTGGGGCCTTGGATTTTGTTTGTTTGTTTGTTTTCTTGGAGACAGGGTCTCGCTCTGTTGTTGCCTGGGCTAGAGTGCTGTGGCATCAGCCTAGCTCACAGCAACCTCCAACTCCTGGGCTCAAGCGATCCTCTTGTCTCAGCCTCCCGAGTAGCTGGGACTACAGGCATGCGCCACCATGCCTGGCTAAATTTTTCTATATGTTTTTAGTTGTTCCAGCTAATTTCTTTCTATTTTTAGTAGAGACAGGGGTCTTGCTCTTGCTCAGGCTGGTCTCGAACTCTTGACCTCAAATGATCCTCCTGCCTCCGCCTCCCAGAGTGCTGGGATTACAGGCGTGAGCCACCGCGCCCAGCCAGTTTGTTTGTTTTTAGAGTCTTCCCTCCATGACACTGTTTTCCTTTTTATTTTGAAATCATTTCAAACTTACAGGAAAGTTGCAAGTTCAGTCCTGAGTTTCTTCCGGGACCGTTTGCGATTTGCCAGCCTGAGCGCCAGCATGTGTGTGTCTATCTGTGAACAAGGACCCCCAACACCGCACAGCTCCCAGATCAGGGGTCCCCACCTCACAGCCAATGTCTGGTCCATGGCCTGTCCCAGGGGACCCTGCCCGGACCACACCCTGGCAGAGAGGCCTTCATCTCCACTGGACCAGGACATTCCTCAGCCTCCCCCTGACCCTTTGAAGCAAGGGTCCTCAAACTTTTTAAACAGGAGGCCAGTTCATTGTCCCTCAGACCGTTGGAGGGCCGGACTATATTTTAAAAAAAACTATGAACAAATTCCTATGCACACTGCACATATCTTATTTTGAAGTAAAAAAACAAACGGGCAAAAACACCCGCATGTGGCCCGCGGGCCGTAGTTTGAGGACGCCTGCTTTGAAGGTTCCAGGCTGGCCTTAGTAGAAAGCCCCTCCGTGTGGTTTGCTGGTGGTCTCCTCTCAGCTAGATCTGAGTCACGTCCTCTGGCAGGAAAGTCTCAGAGATGTCATTCCTTCCACCCCGTCGGCTGATGCTCCATGGCAAGGAAAAGCTTCCCCTGGCCCCATGTGTTAAGCATCTCACATTCCTCGCGTGCGTTCTGCTCTCTGTTGCTGCCGTTTGCACTGATGTCTGGCGTCGCGACCCAGAGCCTCCCTGTCTACAAGCAGCCTGGCTGCCTTCCGAGGAGGACGGGGTTTAGAAGCCAAGATCCCAGCAGGGTGTGCTCACTGCTCCTGGATGTCACCGCGTGGACAGAGCTCGGGCACATACGTGTGCGGGAAAACACGCACACGCCTGCTCTTCTGCGTCCCCCACCCCCACCCCAGAGGTACCGAAACCTGAGCACCTTCTGGAGCTTATGATGTTCGTGGCATTTGTCAGCTTTTAAAAACTTGCCATTTGTGGTGATCTCCGTTCAGGTTCTAAATAAATATCGTGCCTCTTCTCAGTTCTGCGTATTCTATTCCGTGGTCTTTCTGTCACAGAGGCCTCCGGTGGCCCGACCCTCGTGTGCCCTCCACTGCCCCACCCTCGCTGCAGCCCGGGGTGGGGGGGACGCCTTCGTGTCCCACAAACGTGTCTGCGTTCACCCAACCACCCTGGTGGCGGGGGTCCCGGGGCCGCCCCACGCCTTGAAAACTGTCCAGACTCGCTGTCTCCGCCCCCGGCCACACTGCGGGGCCTCCGTGGGGTGAGCAGGCGGGTCACCCCCTCTGCCGCAAGCACTTTCTCTCCCAGCCACCACTCAGAGGGGCCCAGAGCCCCCAAGCCGCTCCCCTGTGGGTCCCCTCTGGAGTGGCTCAGTGTCCACATGGCCCCCACACGCCCTTCTTTCCTCTCGGCGCCCCCCCACCCCGTGAAGCCTCGAGCTGGCCCACGTCCCACGCACGCGTCTCATCCTAAATCCCCGTGAGACCCTCTTGTCGATTGTCGTGTGGGCTGATGTGGGCCTTGCCACCGGGCTGGGCCCTTTGTGCTGTTTAGGGGCAACCAGGAGTCCAGGCAGGAGCCAGCACGCCGCGGGCGCCATGGGCATTTGCCGAATAAATGAATGAGTGAATGAATGAATGATGTCTGGAACTGGGTTCAGTTCTTCCCCCACCCCCACCCCAATCTAGAGGTAAAACTCGAGGGTGCACCCCGCTTCGAGGGACCCGCACATGCTCCCCCGACAGCGGCCCCTGGACCAGCCCCCTCCGCAGCCCAGGCCCCACCCAGCCAGCCCCGGGGGACCCCAGCGAGGTTCCACTGACCTTTCCCCAGGCAGAGGGGAATTCAAGGTCAACTTGTAACTTTTAACCAGCTCTGGCTTTATTTAAAAGTGGCCTCAGAGTCCGTGGCTGACACCCCAGAGGCGGGCCTGCCCCGGGCTTTGGCAGAGCAGGAGGCGGCTGAGCCCCTTCCCAGGCCACAGCCGACCCCCGACCCCACGGAGGACTCTGGCTGGAGCCGTCAGGAGGTCCCGGAGGCTGTGCCATGCCACTCACATCTCTCCGGCTCTGCCATGCCCGGGGCAGACCTCCCGTACCCGGCCCAGCCTGGCTTTGCATAGGGGCACATTTGTGTCCCAAAGCAGGGCAGCAGCATTGGCATCTGATTTGGGTGCAGATCCTCAGAGGGGGCTGGGCTCCGGGCCAGGCCAGGCAGGGTGGAGGGTGGGGCCCCCACATGGCGCAGGGCGGGTCGTGGGCACAAGGGCGCCTCTCCCGGTCTGTAGGAAAAGGCCCTGCCCTTGCCCGCCCCTCGCCCCCACCAGGGTGGGGTGTCCCCAGCTGTGCCCCTGCATGCTGGTCCTTGTTGGGCTCCGCTGCTATGTGGCCTCTGACCCCCGACCTGCCTGGGTCAGCTGGTGGGCAGGGCCTGCTTTGGTCCTGGCGGGAATGCAGGAATGGTGGCAGCCCTGGCGCAGCCTCAAGGGAGGCCTGGGAGCACCTGCGCCAGGTGAGGGGCCGTGAGCGCCGCGGGGTCTCCTAGGCCCCAGCCTGGCCCCGCCTGTGCCCACTTCCTCCCTGGCTCTGCCTGGCCTCCCCCTGCTCTGGCCTCGAGCCTCCTGGTCTCACCTGGCCCCCAGCCCTGGCCTCCTAGGAACCCTGGTCCTGGCCTGGACACGCAGTTCCTCTTCTGGAAGGTTCTCCCTCCTTGGTGCAGGCGTCCTCAGTGCCCCATAGGCTGCAGGCAGGCATGCAGGCAAAGGTGTGGCCAGAGAAGGAGCCTGCCGCCCGCACCAGGCCTGGGCCAAGGTCTGCGAGAGGTTGGGGGTCAGCCATGAGGTCAGGTGGGGGTCAGTGAAGAGGTCACTGGGTCGTGTGGCCCCTCCTTGCCTTCCTTCCCAGGTGTCCCCAGGGAGGTCCCCTGGCTGTTCCCATTCTCCGTACCCGGGGCCGGGTACCGTACTGTGGCTGGGGTGTTGGGGCCATGGGGGGTGGGGGAGGGGGCGGGCGACCCCCTGGGGAGGAGGTAGGTCTGGGCACCTTTGGGAGCAGCTGCCCTGGGCCAGGACACCGCGGTTCTGCCGGGAACTCCTGGAGCCCCTCAGTTCTTCCCGCCTCCTACGAAGCAGGTGAGTCTGGGCCAGGTCAGGAAGGGGGACCCTGCCTCCTGCCACCCGAACCTGGAGGGGCCTCGAGTGGGGTCTGTGGCCCTGTGGGAAGTCGTCCTAGAACCACCTTCCTGGTCCAGATGGAATTGCAGAGGCCAGACCCGCCGGGGCCCAGCGCACACCCGCGGTGAAGGCCGGTGGTGGCCTGTGGCCTGGTGCTCAGAGCAGGTGTGCAGGGCAGGGGCCACCGCCTGCTTCCTGCCCGGCCACGCGCCACGCCCCAGGCCCCAGGCGCTGCCGCTGGCGCCCTCAGGGCAGCGGCTGCTCTGATGCAACCGCCCTCCCTCCCTCCCTCCGCAGCAGGAGAGTTAAGGAGGCCTCTGGGTCCCGCCTGGTAATTGGTCTCCCAAGGCAGGAGAGTGTCACCTAGATGCTGGGGCCTCTGGGCCGGGGAGGGAGAAAACCACCATCCCTTTTTCCACTCTGGGGTCTGGCGGTGCCCTGGGGCCGCCCACACCAGCGCTGAGCGGGCGCAGGAGAGACGGGCTGCCAGGGGCACCGGCCCAGCCAGCCGCCCAGACAGGTCCTGGGACAGCAGAGGGTGGGGGGCCGGACCGAGGGCCGGAAGGGAGGGGGCTGCGCTCGTTCTACTCAGAGCTGGACCTGCAGGCAGGTGCTGGGTGTTCTCCCAGGCCTGGAAGAGGGGTGGGGTGAGGCGTGTTTTGCAAGGGAGTTTGTTTTCTTTACTTGGAGAGAAATCCACATAACATAAAAGTAACCATTTTAAAGTGAACCATTCAGAGGCATGTTTTGCATTCACGATGTTGTGCAACCACCCCTGGGAAACATTTCCTCGCCCCAAAGGAAGCCCTACAGGGCAGCCAGCCGGTCCCCAGCCCCGACCACCACTGCGTTTGCTCCGGGCACATCCCAGGAATGGGATCACGCAGTGCTCACGGCACGTGGCTTTCATGTCTGGCTGGAGGACCCCGGGGAACCCCTCTGCCCACGGCCCAGGGTCCAGCAGGAGGCCGTGGCTGGCCACGCCCTGTTCGCCTGTCTCCCACGTTGTCACACGGTAGGCACATCCCTCGTCCTTGTGTTTGCCCACGACGACGAGCACAGTCTGGGCCCCAGGACCCCGGAGCGCCAAGCCAGGGGAAGAATGGGCGGCAGGTGGCCTTGGGGGCTCTGCCCACACACCTGGGCTGTGTCCCTGCATGGGGAGAGCGGC